>OU343221.1:240454737-240551139 GCA_910596185.1 Chrysanthemum makinoi | reverse complement strand
TTTTCATTCCAAATTTGTTTAACAATTCAAGGCATATTTGACTGACCGCCACATGGGTGATTGATGAACATGCAGTCCGAGAAAGAACGTGAGTTCACCCATCATGGACATTTCAAAATTTTCTTCATTAGTTTTGCAAAAGCTATTGAAAACTTTTTATGTGTAGACCCAAAAATGATGTCATCCACGTAAATTTGAACAATTAAGATATGTGCCCCGTGATATTGTATAAAAAGAGTTGGGTCAACCGAACCTTTGGTGAAATTATTAGCAATGAGGAAGGATGATAGCTTATCGCATTCATGCCCGAGGAGCTTGTTTGAGACCATACAGCTTTGTTCTTTGTAGACGTGATTCGAACTCGTGATCAATAATCCATTTGGTTGGTCGACATAAACCGCTTTAAGTTGTCCATTGAGAAACGCAGCTTTTGACATCCATCCGATGACCGTCATATTCATATGAGCCGCTAACGCTAGAAATATCCAATTTCAAGACGAGCAACCGAAGCAAAAGATTCTTCAAAGTCTATTCCCTCTTCCCGACGATAACCCTTAGCCACCAGACGTGACTTATTTCGGATAACATTTCCTTCAACATCCAATTTGTTTTTCCAAATCCATTTGAGACCAATGACGTAGACTCCTGTTGGTCTTTCAACCAGCTCCCATACTTCAAGACGTTTGAATTGGTTGAGTTCTTCTTGCATGGATTCAATCCAGCTGTCTTTTGTCATTGCGCCTTTGATGTTTTAGGTTCAGATTGGCAGATGCGAGTGCATAAATGCAATGTTCACCATTGTGAAGACGTTGTCTCGTAACGACTGGTTGATTCGGGTTGCCAATAATGTTTTCCTGAGGATGGTCTTTTGTCCATCTATGTGTGGAGGGTTGATGTTGGTATACATTGTGCGATTTCGAGGATTCAAATGGTTTGTTGAAGATTCCGACATCCGTTAGCCTCATTAGCAAACGGGTTAAAGAACGCATTTGGATCAAAATCTGAGGTGGGGTTACTCATCTTAACATCACCATCATCATTGTTGGAAGCGTTTGTTCAACTGCTGTGTTGGAGTCAATCGGTGGTTCTTCAAATGAGTTGTTGTAGAGGTGTATCGTGTATAGAGTATTATCGGCTGAGAAATGAAACAATGGATACACCGAGCACGCTCATCAATATCGCCACCTAACGCCGAGCAAATAACCTTCCATTTGTTGACGAGTAAGTGGGCTTTGTTCACCTGATGATGGGGTTTGGGGAAGTTTAAGCGGTTGTGTCCGGTTCCAAGCCGTTATACTCGTAGCCATTCCGTAAGTTCATCAAAATGAGCATGAATCGCTTCCATCACCGCTTTGTATGGACGATTCCATTCGAAACCTTTTGAATTATCACAAAATCCAATAAAGACTCCAATGTCAGCTTTGGCTTTGAGCTTTCCAAAGTCATCACGATCATTATTCGGATAGCAAAGAGATCCAAATACATGAAAGTGTTTTAGATTGGGTTTTCTGTTATGGACAAGCTCAAAGGTGTTTTGTTGTATGCTTTGTAATCATAGAAGTTTTGAGTATAGCATGCAGTAGATACTTCATAAGTAACTGGAAGTTTAGCATTGATTAACATTGTTCTTGCAGCTTCCACTAACGCTCGTTTGCCTTTCAACAACCCGCTTTGTTCTCGTGTATGCGCAATAGATGTTTGATGTCAATTCCCACTTTCTCATAGAATTCACGAAGAGTTTGATTAACAAATTCAAGCCTCTATTCTGTTCCGATATTCGAACTGTTTCGTAGTCGAACTTGTTTTTTGGAGAAAGGTGATGATCATCCGTGGAGCTTGATCTTTGCTTCAAGAAAGTAGACCCAAGTCCGTGAATAGTCATCAACAATTACTAAGATGTAGGCTGCCATTGATCGCTTGCACGCCAAGATCGGCCACACAAATCCATGTGAAGAAGATGAAGCACATGCTGAGAGTCGTGTTCCACCTTTGAAGGAAAATGAGCACGAGTGCTTTTGCCTTGTTCACAAGCTGAGCAAAGGTGATCTTTAGAATATCAAATCCGGAGTCCTTCAACTAGTTAGTGTCGAGCAAGGTTGGTGATGGTTTGAAAGTTTAGATGTGAGAGACCGATTGCGCTATAGCCGATTTTGTTGATGTTGCCTTTGAAAGTAAACAAATGGAGATGAAGCAACCATGTCTTCATAGAGATAGTGTAAAGACTAGAATTACGCAGCCGCACATAAGGTCATTTCCTTGTAGATCACTTAATGAAACAAGTTTTCCCCGAAAGCAACCTCCAAATCTCCATCACAAAATGACCTCATCAAAAGATTGTGACCGAGGACTTCCACATAATAAACCCTGCTAATTTCGATGTTCCCATTGACATAGTCTCCGTAGCCCATGATAGCCGCTAAGTGATCATTCCCTAACTGACAAAGGCCAATGAACTTTGCAATAAAGTTTGATAAAGCTTAAGATTGCCATGTGTCGGGAACATCCGCTATCAACAATCCAGAGAATGGATGTATCACCCATTACAATACGACGCATAATGATGGAATAGAAGTAGATGTGGAACCCGAAATGTTAGAGGGTTCCGAGAGCTTATAGTAGATATACAAACATCAATAGCTTTAGGTATCCACTTAAATCCTAGTGTGTTATATATCCATTTCTCCCATCTCCAACTAGTATTTGCTTTAGTCTTAGTGAATGCACTAGGTGGTACTACATTCCTAGGAGGTGAACCGAGCTACTGGGACAAGAATGCGCTTCTTAGAATCTAAAGAGGGCGGTCAAGCAATGACTTAGAAAGATTAGTGGGCCTAGAGGTATTCTCGTTCTTAGGATTCCTTAAACGAGAGATGATAGCTTTAGCAACACATTTATCATGACAATCAATTCATACTTTTTACAAATAACACAAGGTGCATCGATCAATATCAAAAGTACTTAACGGTTTAGCATTCTACATCACTATTTCTATTACATTTGCCGCATCTAATATCTATAGTGGAGACAACGTGAGTCTTATTCATAGTCCTAGGGTGTTCTTCTACTTTAGCATTCTTGATTGATCTTTTCTTAGGTCGCAACTTCCTATTCTTCATTTAGTGCTCCTAGGTCGTGAAGTGCGGACATTTGGAAAAGCTCAACTATTCCTGCTTCAAGAAGGAAGCACGTTAGCAACTTGTGATTTGGCAGTAGGGATTCTAGGTTCATGAGTACTAAGTGTTACTGGGCTAATCTCTTAATGATGGTTGGCGGAAGTTGTTCATACTTTCCTAACATTTCTTTTAACTTGAAGATAGTGTGAATCGATCTTGATTTTCGAATCGAACATTTCCAAAATGCATAACTTTTTTAGTGTATGCAAGATAATGATCAAGTTCATTTGATGCTTCATCACGAGTCTTTTGAGTAAATCAAATATGACACCATATTCCTTTTAACTTTTACAAGTTCTTGTTCATATTTTGAGATTTGACACTTAAAAGACACTTTTGATCATCATCCTTGCTCAATTTTAGATCAAGATTTTCACGAATCGTTGATTTTGTGTTGAAAAGCAAGTTGTTGATCGTGAATATCTTTTGACACCAATTAAGACGACGTATTGCATTTGAAAGTTCGTTTGACAATCGCTTGTTTTCAACTTTTAAGGACTCGACCAAGCACATTATCGTTCTCAACATTTACCACGTAATCAACAAAGATACAGAGATATAATCAAATGCATATGACAAAGAATTCAATAACACAACATTATGGACATCAGCACTGATGACATCTTCCAAGAGTCGATCAACATCTTTTCTCAACATTTTCTTTTTACGCTTAGTGTTAGAAATAGATGTTTCGCTTTCAAAAACGACCTTCATCAACAAGTTCCTTATGAAACTCCATTTCCCAAGACAATGCACAACTTTTCAAATTTTTAACATTTGGTAAAAGATTTTTCAGAAAAATGTCTCTTTGTTCTCGCCAGAGGCTTATTGAAAATGTTGAACTTTGATTTCGTAATGATATTCTATCTCATGTTGTAAAGTTTTGAGGTCACCATGAAAATGTCAAAATATCAAGAATTTCGATTTTCGTGTTTTGAGTTTACTTCACTGATGGAAGGTAAAGGACCATAAGTTTGTGCATAATCCTGTTTGGGATTAACATTAGAAGACTCGTGTTTTATGATAACCTTGTGTGTTAGAAGAATCCGCTGGTGTGACGAAGTGACCGCTTTTGAATAGTTAAAAGGTTTGTTGTAAACAACTTTTTCTAATTTTGATCGACTCTCGTCTTTCTCATCTAATTCCTCTTGACGATGATATTCAACAACACTCATAATGTAATTATCAATTTTATATTCTTGACCGAAACTTCAGATTTGGTTTGAATGCTTTGGTTGAAAGCTTAGGTTTGTAATCGCAAGATTCGTCCATATCCATTTGGATTTGGTTTTAAAGTAAACTTTTCAATGGTCGTGACCGACTCGCCATGTTTGTAAACAACAGCTTTAAACTCTTTAAGTTTGTTTTGCAAGCCGATGATTTCTTCAAGATGATCATCTATTCGCTTCGTTGAATGCTTTTTGTATGCAGAGAACTGTTTTTGACAAGTTAACAACTCACCCTTAGCTTTTTGATTTTCCAAGGTGAGAGCGTTAATTTGCTTTTTATGTTCATGTTTCGTTGTTCTATTTCGCATAACAAAGCATTCTTCAAGCTGCTAGATCACGACTGCCTTTCTAAATATTTTTCGTTTTGATAAGATTTGGCAAAGGTCGCTTCAAAACCGCCACGCTTTTCTTGAGTTTTGAAAAAGTTGAGTTGCTTTTGTAAACATTCAAAATCCTTGGTTATCAGAAGATTTTTGCTTTTAAGTCCCGATTAATGGCATGACATTTTTCCACTATGGTCTGTTGGTCTTGTATTAACGAGCAAAATCTGATGAGGCAAAGTTCTGCGTGTTCAACGTGAGTCTCAACATGATCATTAATGAGATCCTCAAGTATAACCGTTGGTCATCTTGATCGCCAAATATAACTATGGGGTCTAGTTGAAAATCGTCGGAATGAGATGATGGCGATTTTGAACATTCCGAGCCTCTGCTTGAGATGTTGGCGAGATATGATCGAGATAAATATGGTTTGTTCGTACCGAGACAAGCCATCGCGTCATACACCGGGCCCGTGTCACTCATGTGTAACTCATGCATATTAGCCATCAACATAATGTACCGTGGCCCGCAAGTCCTCCATATCATCATCCGAAAGATTTGCCATAAAGCTCGTTTTGCTTGAGAGTTCCACCACTTCATCCTTAAGAGCCAAAAGAAGAGCTCTTTGAAATAAGCACGCCCTAGTCCTTGGCTTTGGGCATGCATTAGCCAGTGTCCCTTCTCATTGCAGTAGCATCAAGACCATTCAACCCATTCCAGCATTTCCTGCTCCACCACTTGAGCTCATTGTTATTCCTACCCACAAAGATAAACCCTTGACCACCTTCATCCGACCACCATAACCACGATTCTAACTTCAACTCGCCCATTGTTCACAATGCAACTTGATTCCGTATTAGATGAGGAACGAATACGGATGTTGGATTTGTTGGTATAACGGCTAAAGGCATTAGCAATCATAGCAAATCCTTGTTGCAATGCTCGAACGGATCGATTCCTCATTAGCCCAAATTGAGCATTGTTGTTGTTGTATGGAACCAATTGAGTTTGAATTGAGGTTGTGGGATCATGTGGTGTGATTGAAGCAGCTTGGTTGAGTTGTTGGTTGAGGAGAATAACTGCTTTGAGCATATTGCGTTGATTTTCCTGATGTGTCTGGTGGAGCAATTTGAGCACGGAGAATCCGTTCCATATCAACTTCCTTTTCATGAGGCTTCAAGTAATCGTACAATAATCCATATGTAGAATGATGCATTCGCTTGACGGAGAAAATGACATACTTCTCCCATTCAGACCAAGACTACTCAGAACTTAGTATTCACGCAATTGGCATGATGATGTTGTGTTTATCCAAATCATTGATGATGTCTCAAAATCGATGATGATAGGACTCTAGTGTCTCTCCATGTTCAATCATGAAGTGTTCATAAGCCAAGTAAATTTTGGATTCCAAATCTTCCTGATTGAGTACGGATCCTTCCATAAGAAGATCTAATATGATCCCACATTTTCTTGGCGCTTTTGAGCATCAACACTACGAAGAATTGGGTTTGGTAATCCTAAGAGGATATATTCCATTGCAAGCTCATCGGCTTCATAGTGTAGAAGTTCTTGAGGATTCGTCTCCAATGCAAGAGCAATGTTCGCTTTGTTCATCTCTTGGTGGAATGGCATTTGATCTCCGTACAATGACGTAGGCATCTCAAAAGGACCTTCCAAGATAACCTTCTTTAAGAACTTTCCATGTGGCTTCTTTGGATCACAAAACCTAAAGAACCTTATCACCCATTGATCATAGTTTCCTAGAGTGAGCATTGGAGGTCTATCAAGTGATCCAAATTTCATGAATTGATTGTTGGTCGCTAAAGCTTCAAACATCTTTGCAAACCAAGTAGGTTCCTTCATAGTGTTCCTTGATGGATGTTGATTGAAGTCATTTGTGTACGGTTGAACTTGAAGACTTGGTGGTGGTTGAACCATTTGAGGTTGTGGATTTGCAAAGCAGTTGTGGAGTATGTTGGTGGTTAAATTGTTGTTGATAAATTGCTTGTTGTTGATTCCATTGTTGATGTTGTGGAGTTAGTTGTTGTTGACGCTGAGGATGAGGATAAGTGTAAGGGAAATAGTTAGAGTATGGTGGTTGTGACATGTTGATAAACTTGTGTTGGTAAAAATGGATCTTTGTAGCTCTAATGAACCTTTGTTGATGAAGTGTCCTTAGGCGTAGACAAGAACCAAGTAGCACTTATGCGTAAAAACACCAAAGTTACATGTAATAAATTAGAAAGTTGCCAGAGATTTAGCTTACGCTGTAAGTAGGAAAACGCTAAAGTTATGCGAGACAAAAGTTAGGCGTGAGAAAGTTAGCGTAGGATTATCTTATGCGTAAGACTAGGCTTAGGCGTAAGAAAAATCTTATGATTTCTACGCCGCAGTTATGCTTGCGCGAATTTTAGGTTTTATCCAAATGATCTTTTACACTTCGCAAAAGATATCCAAAGTCGACGATTTTCGCATTATCCAAGTAAGAAAAAACGGAATAAACCACGAAAATGAAGATCAAACCAAGGAGATACTTACGCGTAGTTTTAGGGTTTTACTACGCCGTAGATTACTCCGAATTGATTTGCCCAAAGATGTTTCTAAACTAGTTTTTGTGTGATGAAATAGCTTCAATAACAACAAAAGACACAAAAGTGTGAAACTTGATGAACCAAAACTCTTAAAACAGTTTACGCAGAGAACAACACCACTAATAAAAACTACATAGCTTGAAATGATCCACGATAAAGTTTGAAACTTTGCCAAAAACAAGTATTTTAACACCCAAACGTTGGAGTACAAGAATCTTGATCTTAAAATACGCTTTTTTGCTTAAACCAAAGTGTCACCCACTTTACGCCAGAAGACCAAGAAAAAAAAAAACCTTCAAAACAAAACTTGTCACCCAACTATTTGGCGATTGATATCATCTTAAGTCACAGGTTTATCACACAGTTATATGAGAGATGTAGAGTTTGACAACAAGTTATACACACACACACACGCATATAGCAAAGACGGTTTAGGCGTAGAGTGTAATGAAAGAAAAACTTGAACAACCAACCTTCAAATGAAGGTTATTACAAAGTATTTATAGGCAAGAGCTGCAACACCTCTTCCTCCCTTTCTCCTATGGCTTGGGCCTAAGCTTATGGCCTCTACACACGCCATACAACAAACATAAAGGCCATAATAGCTAACTATTACCGTTGAAATAAATGCATCTTGATAGGGATCTTGAGCTCGTGGATCGTTATATATGCCTATGTAATCACAAGCTCAATAAAAGACAATCTCTACTACTTTATATTTAATATCACCGAATATATAAACACAAGTAACAAATAACCAGAATTGTGATCCTCTATGGATCTTTATATTAACTAAAACTAAATTTTCAATCTGTCTCTATTCATTCTAATGTGTGTTCCTTTTATAGATAAGAAACTCAAAACAAAATTATAAACCAAGCTTCCCAAGAAACGAGTAAACTTAAAACTAAATAAGATATAGCCACAATCACTTCCAATAAAGCTCATGTATTTCCAAACTAAATATACTAAACACGAATAAACATCTCCATAAACAAATCCACAACTATTACTCTTCAAGAGATTATGTCTTCGCCAGAATCCACTCTTCTTCAAATAGAAACACTTTCTACATTAAGTTCAAAGATAATCCATACTTCACATAATTCCCAACAATTACATATGAGTAACTAACACTTGAATAAGGTTTAGGAGTGATTCCAATAGTGAGATACATCAAAGATCCAATCATGGACCTGTACAACTTCTGATCAACTTTGGGACTTCCATCATCTGCAGTGTTGGGTTTCCTAAAGTTCTATAGGTGTACTAGCACTCTTCACATCCTTAAAACCCAAACTTCTTCAAAACATTCGTTACATACTTGTCTTGACTAATGAAGATAACATCAAATTCTTTTGTTGAACCTGTAGCTCTAAAAAGAAAGTGAGTTCTCCCATAGAACTCATCCGAACTTATCATGCATAAGCTTCAAAATCTTTGCATAGTTCTTATTGGTTGAGCCAAAGATGATGTCATCTACATAAAACTCCTAACCAAGAGAATATCATTCTTGAGCTTCCTAATGAACAAAGTCTTATCAATCAACCCTTTTGAAGTCATTGTCCATTAAAGTAGAGTATATTCATACCATGCCCTTGGAGCTTGATGCAACCATACATAGCCTTCCTCACCCTGTATTAACCTTATCCGATGATTCGGATCTTCAAAACCGGAGGGGTGACAAACATAAACCTCTCATCAATTGTGCTATACAAAATGCACTTTTAACATCCATCTCTGATACACAACAAAATTCTTGAATGAAGCTATAAGCTAGAAACAATCTAATAGCCTCACTTGCAATTGAGCAAACACTTCATCATAATCAAGTTTTCAGTGTGTATCCTTGAGCAACCAACCTTGAGAGTTCTCACAACAATACCTCTTTCATCTCTTTTGTTTCTAAACACCCATTTTGTCCCAATTGCCCTCTTACCATTTGGAAGATCAACCAATGTCCAAAACTCTTGAAGTTTGAACTGAAGAAGCTCCTCTTGCATTGATTCTACCCAACCTCTTCTATAATGCTTCTTCAACTCTCTTGGGCTCCTTTTTGAGACGTAAAACATGCAAACAAGCAATTTTGCCTTTATCTTAAGTGACTATTTATTTATGGTGATCTTGCAAAGAAACCTTGTTCAGAAAGGATTTTATTCTCGAACCTTGTTCTTGTTTGAACTATGGTGTTCAAATTTCCAAGTATTTGTTCCTTAGGATGACTTATGAACTTGTTGAGGTAATGTGATTCCTCTATGAATGACATGTTCAAATTAGTAAGATCAAGATTTAAGAAATCATCCATGTCTTCATCATCGGGAGTATCAATTTCAATCAAAGTGCATATTAGGATCATGCGTGGATACTCCTCTTCACCAAATAATGGCTTTGTGTTGGTCCAAAGAAAGTACTATCATCAAAGATTTCATAACCGTGGTTTCACTTGTTCGATTTTGGTACAAGTCAAGTTTAGCAAAGGTTTTCATTATAACCGCCCTGCTTTTGGTTGGCTTAGCGTTGCTTTCGTAACGCCTTTTCTTCTTTCAATTTCTTCACCAACACCGAAGATCTTTCAACAACTCATCATTATCTTGATGATGATCAACATTGCCTCCAAAGATTTAATACATCATCATCGCGGGGACCTTGCTTCTCAATGATGGTGAGACATAACTAGCTTTCCGTTTTCAAACAAATAGAACTCTTGAGGAGAATCAAAAGCTTCCTAGAAATTGCTTCGCATCGTAATCCCATGAGTAATTTTGTATCAACATTAGTGGAAGTTCCTGCAATGATAGGCTCATATAATCTTATAGATTTGGTTAGCATATCAATGTTGAACAAATTAACTGGTCCTTGGTTCAACACTAGAGTCTTTTTCACTAAATTGAACATGTAAGTTCTCTTCAACAACTAGTCCTCCTATTGTATACCTAAAGGCTTTACTATTAAGAATAGCTTCCAAAAAGGATCCATCATCGCCTTTCTGAAACTTGCCTAGGTAGTCTATGGTATTCAAGATAGTAACAGGACAATTCAAAAGGTTTTAGGAATGAAATCATTGATTCCTATCAGTGTAACAAATATAGGGGGTCTTGTTATGAGGCTTCACTACCTTACTTATATTCCCCGCATTAAACATGCTGCCTACCTTCAAAATTTCCTCTCAAAGGTAGTCAATCCTAGACTCGACAACATTGTCCCAGCGTTTCAATTAGTGTCCTATTTTTTCCTTTCTCGCTACACCATTTTGTTGTGGTGCTCTAGCAACACTAAATCGCTTTTCTATACCCTTAACTACAAAACTGATTCATCACAAAGATTTTAAACTCGGCCTCCATAATCACATCTCATTATTCTACTCTTATGATTTACTAGATTTTCTATCTTAGTAATGAAACTCTTGAGAATTTCACCAGTCTCACTCTTTAGTCGCCAAAAGTATATACCCAAGAAAATTCCACTATAATCATCTGATAACTAGGCACATCGCTTATGGTTCGCTTTTAACAAAGGTAGGTCCAAATAAGTCCATATATAAAACAAATGTTGTGTAATGGTACTACGCTTGGTCTTACAAGAAGCTCTATGTTGTTTTCTTTTTGACAAGCCACACACAGTTCCTTACACTCAAAAACCTTAGAAGGTAACCCTCTCACCAAGTTGCCTTTACCGCTTTATATTGATTGTTTTGTAATTGAGGTGACCTAATCTTCTATGCCATAACAACTTAGACCATCCACGATGTTTTATCAAAACAAACAAGTTAAGGACCTATTAGGAATTACATCTTTAAGATCAAAACAATATATATTTTTCTTTCCTAGGTACCTTATAATGATGTACTTCTCATCGCATATTAAATTCAGACAACACCACACACCTTAAGCCACTAAAAGTACCCGCTTATCACACATTTGAGAAACATCAATAAATTATACTTTAAGTCCTCGCATTCTATAGGTCTTTTCAAAGTCTAAATTTCCTGCTCTGATTGTGTTAACGCCAAGTATTTTCCTCCCTTTGGATCATTACCAAAAGCCACATATCCTCCATCAAAAGCTTCAAAATCCTCCAGGTTTCTCCCATCCAAGTCATGCCCGAGCAAACCACTATCAAAACACCTTTGTCTTTTAGCTCATTCAGATTGCCCGCATTATGAAATTAAACAAATTAAACTTTTTTGTGGACCCAAGCCAATATTGACTGGTCTCTCGCGTAATCAATATATAATCAAATTTGTTTAGGTCCATTGATGCACCATTGACATGATGTAAAACCTTGGTCTTAGGTTTCCATTGCCAACTAGTTAAGGCCTTTATAAAGATAAAATGGTTTCAACTAATCGCGGTCGCTTATCACCTTTTGGAATTTTAAAACTTATTTTGTATCATTGGTGATATTTTGCTTAGCAAAGAGTTACGTTTGCTTAGCAAGTTGTTTACATTTTGCTTAAAGGGTTGGAACACATTTGGGTACAAAGAAAAGGACAATTGATTTTGTATTTCCATTCCTCATTAACACTGCCTAGGAATCATATTTCTATTAGATGAGGGTTTCGTTTCTTTTGAAAAGTTTTGGTGATTTACCCTCCTCCAATGATTCCAAACTTGTAGTCCGGTTTTATAACAGATTTCTTTGTAAATGCTCAAACTACCACATGAAAACAAGCCTTTTTAACACATTGAAAACCTCCTAACCTATTTGAAATTAGTCCATTGAAGTTTCTTTTGCTTCCCTGGTATATATCTTTTTAACTGCTCCCAAAATTTCCTTGTACTCTACTACTTTCTTAACAATTTGAGCTCCAAATCTAGGCACAAGGTTGGCTTGCTTAGTATCAACATTCTTAAGAGATTCTATCTTCTCAGCCGTAAGTTGATACGTATCTATCTTCCTCGTGACCATTCCCATCCTCAATGATGGAGCATCGATGACTTATCTAACCTATCTTAGGTGAGTCATTCTTGTTAGTCTCACCTACAGGTTTATTGAAGCTAAATTCACTACTAAATGAGAGCTCTTTGTAGGTGGTGCATGTTGCATAAAGAGTGGGTGGTGGCATATCATTGTGTGCCTAGCCAAGCACTATCCTTGAACAATTTTGACCTATTGTTTATTTACTAGATCGGCATATTGTGGTTTTAGCATCTTAATCTCCCTATCCTTAAGATCAATTTCACCTAGTATATTAATTTCCTACAACATACTAAACTCACATTTGATACAAGTAATTAAGCCTTTCAACACTTAGACCAACTCTATAACCTGTTATTCAGAGACGCTTCTTCTACTTCTTCCTTAAACTCTCAAAGGATATTTTTGAGATTCTAAGTTATCTTGACATGATTTAAAGAACAAGTAGAATCATTGAGATAAATTTCTAATCTCAACCGTAAGATGAAGCATATGCCATTAGAGCAAAGTTATGCTCTTTGAAGCTTCATTAGCAAGAAAAGTCACATTGGGTCCTTCTTCAATTTCATCACTCCAAATTATAATCACTGTAAGACCATCTTGAGCCACCAATGCTTTAAAAAGGAGCAGACTCTTCGGTCTTCTTGATGCCTTCAATCCCAGGTGCTCGACATTCTCTTGCAAAGTGACTTTCTCTGCGCTAAAGCACTCCATTCTGTTTTTGTCGAAACCAAAATTTTCTTTTTTACCATCATGCTTCAATTGCCTTCCGCCCTTCTAAACTTCCTTGCTTGTAGAGTCAACATTTCATTTGCCATTGAAGATTAATCTCTCAAGATCATCAGACACTGATCTTAGATCTTGATTCAAAACAAAGAATGGTAGTTAAACAAATTTTAAAAGCACAATTGCAATCATCAATCGACATTACCAACAAGGGTATTTTTGCAATAGTTGTGGTTATACCATATGCTAGTGATACATCTTGTGAATTCTTGTGATTAGTGGAAACAAAAGCTAAATGTTTCATAGATGTATGTACCAAAGAACTTGTTCTCGTGACTCATATACCAAGTTGTTGCGTAGATTGTCCGAGTCATCTTTTCAAAGTTCTCTGCCTCCACACAACAAAAGATGCATAGCCCAAATGTGTGATAAACTTCGATGAACTTTAGATTATTATCTTCGAGCAACTTGTAGTCCACCTAATTTTATTTGGTCGATGAGCTTTTAGTCCGTTGTAAAAGCATCAAGTTTTTCTCCAAAGTTGCAGTTGAAGTTTTTCAAGTTTGTTTGAGCATATTTTTCCTGATTCTTGGTAGCTTCACACCAGCAAACCTTGTTTCTATAGCATCCAAGCTCCTGAAGGACTATTATTGTTCAAAAACTAAAGCATATTCATTAGGTATTCCCATAAAGAGAATACTATGAGCTTAATCTCCATCTTTCTTAGCCTTGTCAATTCACTCAATGGCTATGTTCTCACATCATCACTCTTCTTAGAAAGAGTATCACCTTTTCACAACATCCCGTGAGAGTATAATCAATCATGCGTAATGTATTGCCTTATTCAAGATCCTCCGTGAGATTGTACTACCATGCTCGAAAGCATGGGCACCTTTGAAAGAACTATGTGTGTTACGACATCTTATCTTACTTGAACAAACCTTTAACTTGACTTTTTGATTACGCTTCTAGATCACAAGCTCTTATACCACTTTTTTGATCCCGCTTGAGCAAACGACATCTAATATAGAAACTGACTTTAAACAAGAACTTATTAAGTATCACGCTGAATTTAATACTTAATCTTAAGAAGAAGAACAATAAACATTCAACACCTCAATATTATTAATAATATGCATAATTTTAAACCGCATTATGGTTTTTACAACCTTGAAGTGTATCCACCTTTAGATATAACATAATGATATACCACTTCTGTAACCTAGAACCTCCTTTTTATAAGTTAAGAGTCCTTTACATAATACAATACGTGAACCTACAAGATAGTCTTTCCATATTTATCTAATACAAAATACTTAAACAAGACTAGCAAAGGTTACATTATCTTATCGCTGGTTATAATAATTACTAATAGCCGCAGTTTTGTCTTCATCCGTGGTTCCATTCTTCTGTCTGTGGTTAGTACCAATCACCGTGAGTTCATACTTAGAATAATTCTTGATTCAAGGAACCAAAAACCCAACAGATCTCGTATCACAAGTACATTGATTGATTTTCCAAATGATTTTTCAATTGGTTTCAAGGAAGAAAGAACAATACCAAAAGACCGACCAATTTACTTTATGCATGGTGTTATAAGGATGGTTAGGTTAGGTATTCGTTCCCACGATCCCGCCAGAGCCGGGATCCTGGTACCTATGGACAATCCACTAGATAGTGTTGAAGTCCTTAGGTATGATGATGAAAGGAGAAAAGTAAGATATGGGAAGAGTGCGGACTGAGATAGAGCTTGAACTGGAATAAACCCAACAAGGTTCTAGTAATTAAATCTCTAAGAAGCACTGAAGGATTTTATAGAAAACTAGAAGGGGGGGTTGAATAGTTTACCAATTAAAAACTTTGTTTTGAAACTTATTGAAAGATCAATTGATATTGATCTTAGATATGTTAATGAAATATGCAAGCAATATGTAAGAGGTAAATAAGGAAAGAAATGATCAAACCACAACAAGTTGTTTATAGTGGTTCGGTCTACAAGGACTCTTTTTCCTTGCCCTACTCCACTCCTCGAGTCTCACACTGGAGAGTTTAACTTCACTAGTCAACAAGCTCCTTTCACCGGCGGAGAAAACCTTTACACTTCGCTAACACTATTTCCGACACTAAGCTAGATGTCGAGTTCTTTCCAAGGGTACAACCACTCCCACACACAATGTATTTTGAGGACTAAAATACTAACCACTCACACTCACAAGATTATGATGGTTTAATACAACAATGAAGTATGAATCAACACTAGATCATACAACACTAAACAAACAAGACTTCCAACTTCTCGTTGAAGCTTGAATGTGACTTGATCTTCTTTGCTACAAAAGAGATCACTAATATGATATGAAACCGAGTTAGAAAGGTTAGAGAGAAGATATGTATGAGAGTATGTTAGAAAGGGATGAAAAACTACTTGGCTTGGCATTGCTATTTATAGCCAAATGGACAGGAGCGTCCACGGACCGCGGAACCCTTAAAAGGGTTCCAC
The DNA here is from genome assembly GCA_910596185.1 of Chrysanthemum makinoi. NCBI lineage: Eukaryota > Viridiplantae > Streptophyta > Magnoliopsida > Asterales > Asteraceae > Chrysanthemum > Chrysanthemum makinoi. The sequence continues at coordinate 240,535,680 of OU343221.1, read as the reverse complement.
CCGTGTACCAATTTGGTACCGCCGGTCCGACAGTCAAGATATCAAATCTTTGCTAAAGTCAACTCTATCTAAGTGAGATTGTGCAAGATATGAAGAGTACAAATCCACACAAAATATCTAATGAAATCTTCCAATGATTTCCATGATGCATCACATGATGTCATATGTTGTATTTCTATTTTAGAAATATGCAAGTACTTAAGTAGTGTTTGGTTTTAAGAACCTAACACATTCTAAAAACTACTATCATACATAATGATTAGAGTCATATCAAGATGTTACTAATCATAAATGTAAATGCTTGAATGATGAATATATTGTTTGAAAAGCTTGTTTTAATATCTATTAAACTTGACAAGCTTTAAGCTTTTATACAAATTAAATTTACTTTTGTCGTTAACAAAACTTAGGTAAAGATCAAAAATATAAATAACGTTTAATGACGATATTTGTATTAACAATCTCCCTTTTTTGTTGAGGACAAAATATAAATTTTATTTTTATAAAAGATACAAAGTTTGTACAAGAGTTATAAAAATATTAGTTTTAGAACTTGAAAAGAGAAAGATAATGCAAGTGTATGATGTTTGACTATTTATGAAAGTCAAAGTGTTCACTAGTTGATGTATGATGTTGACTTTTTCAAAAAGTCAAAGTATGCAGTTGACTTTTTAAGAAAAGTCAAAATGTAATCAAGTTCTATATTTTCTCCCCTTTTTTGTCTCAACAAAAAGAAGAGGCTATGCGGAATGTAATGAGCCCGAGCCATTATCTCCCCCTTGATCAAAGCTCCCCTAAATTGGGTGCTTAATGGGAAGATACATGGATTGTGAAAATAAAGCTACAAAAAATGTTAGTAATAATGATCATTCACAAGCATTTCCAAACACTATGTAAAAGCACCAACAATATAATAAAAACACCATTCATTAGTTAAAATTTTCATGAATAAAGATCATGAAATGGGAACACAATGATGTGTTTTAGTACAAGAAGAAAAGAAAAAAAAATAATCCTAAGAAGAGAAAACTAGAAATGCTAAACTATAACCATCCTAATTTGATGGTGGATGAGAAAGAGCGCTGAGGCGCTCAAGGATATGATTGAGGATGAACCTCATTTCTTCTTGAAAGTCAAGGACCATAACCCGTGTCCTATCAACGGTTTGGGCCGCTTGCTCACAAGTTGAGCAACCATGCCTAGGGGGTAGTATGTTTGGGGAGGTTGTGGTGGTGGAATGGTAGATGTGTTGGTGTTGGTGGAAATGTTTGGGGTGGTCATGATGGAAGCAAGCAAAGCACTTTGCATTTGCATTGTCTCACTCAGGTGAGAGTCCACCATGCCTTTGAATTGGTGGAGGTTGTGGAGTTCCGCTTGAATCTCCTCTCTAGTGGGATTGGCATCCCACATACACTCCTCAATGTCCTCAAGATGAGGGACATTGATGTGGTGAGTGAATGATCCCCATACAAAGGACCATGAATGTCTTTGTGAATGGGGTGGAAGAGAAGAGGTTTAGGCCCTAATGGGGCGTTTGGGTCAAAGGATGACCGAGGTGACTCATGAGCCATCCGCTCAATTGAGCCAAATGATGGCAATGGTGGTGGATGATTTGGCCTAGGAGGCAAGTCATCCAAGTCCTCCAAGAAAGGATTTGGTGAAGTTGGTGGAGTGGAAAATAACTCCATAGGAATGAGAGTTGGAGACCTTGGTGAAGGTGGTGAAGGTGTTTTGGATGTTTGGATGGGTGCCGGTGGAGGTGAAGTTGGTGTTTTGTTGGTGGTGGAGTGGTGATCACAATGTGTGATTGAGTAGGTGTGGCTAAGGTAAGGTTTGTATCATCTCGAATGGGAGATGAGATTGTGAGTGGAGAAGACTCGGATGAGGAGCTAAGGTTAACAAAGCAACAAGGCCTCACACTAATTCTAGCGGTCTTCTTGCAAGGTTTTGGAGATGATTTTGTCATTTTGACTTTGGTTTTTCTTTGCTAGATGATAGTAAGAATGAAGAAGGTGTGAGGATGATCATGGTAAAACCTCTCAATTTATAGAAGTGAAAATTATGGAGAAATGTGTTTGATTTGATGTTAAACCATTGAAGAGATGAGGTTCCTAATGATTTGGAAGTGGGTTGAATGCTAGTCATATCACCCAAGTCAAGCCATTCAAGAGAGATGGAGTGAAGAAGAAAAGATTTGCAATAAATGTGTTCTAGTGAGTGGAATTTCCTAATATTCAGATCACCCACGGATTTGAAGGTACCAAAATTTGGTTCCTTCCTTTATGCAAAAGGGCTCCTTGGGTGGATTTTTCAAATTTTGAATTTTGGTGGGAAATGGATTTCTTATATACCTAAGTGAATTATACTAGTTCTAATAAGAGTATAAGCAAGTTAGAATTGACTTATAAGCATTGAATGGTAATTTGGAATCACGAAATAGTCGAAATTCAGAAAGTTACCTGAAGGATCCACGGCACCAAAACATACACGGAACCCTAAAAGGGTGCCGTCGGTCCGCCTGCAGTGTATGGCGGTACCAATTTACATAACGGACGGTACCAAATTTATGGTGCCGTCGATCCGTGAAGTGCAGAAAAATGGACAGAGTTCGTTTTTAGGTGTCGGGACTTTTCCGAAACCTGAAATTCTTCTCAAAACATGTTATACTAAACATTTCTAGTTAGGAAAAGTAGATAACATATATATAAACATAGTGGAGCATGTATTTTGAGCAAGGCTTTTTGATTTTCACATTATAGTGAAAATGGGTAAAATTTGATAGCATACTTGCGCTATCCCCTGCATGAAATTGTTAGCATTCACCATTGTTTCAAGTTATATTATCATCCTACATAATAAAAACAACTAAATTGTATCAAACATTAATGATAATGCATTGTTCCAAACACTCCTTAAAAGTACCCTTATTTGTCCAACTTCTTGTAAATCTTGTTCATCATCCTACCAAGGCACTTGAACATTCCCTTAGTTTGCTTGAACTCCGCTGATTCATTCTCTATTTCGGGAAGAGACGAATAATACTCATGAGGCGGAAGACGAGAGCTTGGAAGACCATCCTCGGAGCTATTTGATGATGATGATGATGGAGTTGGAGGTTTTGCTCTCTTGCCTTTTGTCTTAGCAACTCGTGCATCACTCAAAGGTACAAAGATGTGAGGGATGAGCTCATAGTGAAGGTGCATCCCTTTGGGTGTTGGTGGAATTGGTGCAAAGTTTCTATAGAGACGGGTGAGGAGCATCCCGTATGGAAGAGCAACCGATCCTTGAGTTGGAATATCAATCATTCTCCTAGCTATGTAGTAAGCTAAATTGAATGGTTGACGGGTGGACAAGTTGTAGAGCATATGACAAAGGCAAGCATTAATGTGATCCCTATTTCCTATGGTGCTAATGACGTTGGCTCTAAGTAGCTCCTCCCATTTCTTAAATTCGGCTTAAGTTCATTTAGCTCCATTCCATATGGATCTCGGTTTACCTCCTTTCCCTTTCGGGTAACTCGGGTTGTATCACCCTTTGGGTTAAAAAGGTGTTCACGGATGACATCCTTATCGGCCAAACGGGTTTGGTAGGGTAGAGAGCGGTCATTGATTGCATCAAGAGCCGTGAGTGACCACTTTATCCGTAGACACAAGTTCCTCGGTTGGGAATTCCTAACACTTGAGCAAAGTTGGCTAAGGTGATGGTGTAGTCGTTTTGATTGATTCTAAACCTAAGACAAAATTCATCATCGTCTTCATCACTAAAGCCGGTCACACTAGCATAGAATTCTAACACAAACCTAGGACAAATTGGTTCATCGATGTCAAGAAGACAGTCGAATTGAATGGCGGCTAGTTCTTCACGAAGGTTGGTATTTTCAAGGAAGGATGAGTGAATGGTTCTACCCTCATGGAAATACCTTGATTCTAGACCCCTAAATATTTCTACTTGTTCCTTTGTAAGTCCTTTGGTTTTGTGGTGTTTGGGAATGTAGTTAAGGGTGTCTTTGTGATCATAGAATCTTGCGGCTACCATGGTTATTCCTAAGGACAAGAGTTAATATGTTAAAAATGAGAATAAGTTTTAACGTTTTTGGTTCTAGTGTGTGCCTATATGAAAACAATTTGGAGTTGCGGTTATCTCGACTCATTTTATGCACAAAAATGGTTTTAGTGGGGTGTTTGGCAAATACCATGAGATAACCCAAATGCTCCTAATTCAATGTGGCTTCATTTGAATATACCCGGAATGCATATTAGTTATGCAATACCTTTAGTATTCAAGAGCATGCAAGTGATGAAAATTTAACGTTTCTATTTGTATTAGCAATGAAAAATTGTTTTCCTACAAGTGAGAAGCTTTTCAAAACTTTTGACATGGGGTGTTTGGTTGTTTGAATAGGCCTTATATTCATTATCTATCAATTAGTGGGAAGCATGATTTGTTTATGCAATATGATAATGTAGTACCTAATTTCAATGACTAGTTATGCAATTTGCCAATTGAATTCATATTTGGTATAAAAGCATACATAAAACCCCATGTAATGATTTGTGATAGTTTTGTGCATAAATAAGAATCCTAGACTCGGAATTAAGAGATGAAATGTAGTTAGGATACTTACAATGATGTTATCTTCGGTGATTAGTGAGTGGGAAGATGACAATAATGAGCTTGGTTTAAGTTTTACACGTTTTGGTAAAGTGGGTTTTGAGGAAGAGGATGATTTGTATATAGCGTTTTGTTCTAGACACCACGACCGGACGCACCAAAAATTTGGTTCCGCCTTTGTTGTCGTTGGTGCCGTGGCTACAGAAAGGTGTACAAGACAAATTTTTTTACTTTTGACTATTCTAATGTTTTGGGCTATGTTTATCCTACATGTTTGGTTCCATTAACCCTAAACCAAGTCTAAGAAGATTAAAAGGTTCTCGCTTAAGAGGCTTAGTTAAGATGTCGGCAATGTTGTCTTCGAAGGATACTTTCTCGATTGAAATGTTTCCTTTTTGAACATTGTCGCGAAGAAAGTGATGGCGGATTTCAATATGCTTTGTACGAGCATGTTGAACGGGATTCTTGCTGAGATCGATGGCTCCTTTGTTGTCGCAAAGTATCACAATGTCGTTGAGATGAATTCGGTAATCTACGAGAGCTTGCTTCATCCAAAGAGCTTGTTGACATGCTTTTCCGGCGAGACGCATCGCTTCGTGGTTGAGATGGCTAAGACCGTTTGTTTCTTTGCAAACCATGAGGTGAGACAATGTCCAACAAAAGTGCAAATACCACTTGTACTTTTTCTATCGACATAATCACCGGCATGATCCGAATCGGCATACACTATGGTTTCTATACCCGTTCCTTTGGGATACCATAATCCTAAACACGTTGTTCCCTTAATGTATCTAAAAATCCTTTTAAGGCTTCTAAGTGTGATGCCTTTGGGTTTTCTTGAAAGCGAGCACATAGACAAACACTAAACATAATGTCGGGTCTACTAGCCGTAAGATAGAGTAGGCTACCAATCATTCCTCTATATTTAGTGTTATCTACGGATTCACCTTCTTCGTCCTTGGTGAGTTTAGTGTCCGAGGACATGGGTGTCTTAGTTGGTTTGGAATCTTCAAGACCAAATTTCCTAAGCATGTCTTTTATATATTTAGATTGGTTAAAAAATATGCCATCTTCTAGTTGTTTAATTTGAAGTCCTAGAAAGAAATTTAACTCACCCATCATACTCATTTCAAACTCGTCTTGCATGATTTTAGAGAAATCATCACATAATTCTTGACAAGTTGATCCGAATATAATGTCATCAACGTATATTTGAACAATGATAATATGTGATTCCTTTTCTTGGTAAAAAGAGTATTATCTACTAATCCCATAGTATATTTGTTATCAATAAGAAAGTCTTAAGTCGGTCGTACCAAGCTTTTGGTGCTTGCTTAAGACCATACAATGCTTTCTTGAGTTTGAAGACATGATGTGGTTTCTCAAAGTCGGTGAAACCGAGAGGTTGAGCAACATACACTTCTTCGTTAATAAACCCATTAAGAAAGGCACTTTTAACATCCATTTGAAATAATTTAAAATCATAGGCACATGCATAAGCAAGTAATATTCTAATAGACTCAAGCCTAGCTACCGGTGCATAAGTTTCATCATAATCAATCCTCTCTTGTTGATTATAACCTTGCGCTACAAGCCTAGCTTTGTTTCTAGATACTATCCCATTTTCATCCATTTTATTTCAAAAAACCCATTTTGTTCCAATTATAGTTTGATCTTTAGGTTTTGGAACTAATTTCCAAACATCATTTCTAACTAATTGGTTTAATTCTTCTTGCATGGCAATAACCCATGATTCATCTTTTATTGCTTCATTTATGGTTTTCGGTTCAATGGTGGATACAAAACAAAAATAATTACTTTGATTTTGGGCTTGTGACCTTAAGGTTCTTTGATTAAGTTGTCCTATGACTTTTCTAAAGGATGACTTTTAGATTCTTTGATGTTGACAATTTCTTTATTTAATGGTTCATCTTCCTTGTTATTATTAATTATTTCTTGACCTTCTATCATTTGACTTTCAACTAAGTCATCATCTACCAAAGGTGATGTCTTAGAGGGAGGTGGACTTTCGTCGAATGTTATGTTCAACGATTCCTCGACTATCATTGTTTCTTTGTTTAGGACAATGTAAGCTTTACTAGTTTGAGAGTAACCAAGAAATACACCTTCATAAGACTTTGGGTCAAACTTGGTGAGATAATCCTTAGTATTAAGAATAAAGCATTTACAACCAAAGACTCTAAAATATCCTAACGTTGGCTTTTTACCTTTATAGAGTTCATATGGTGTTTTGTTTAAGAAAGGGCGTATTAAGACTCTATTCAAAATATATGTAGAAGTGTCAACGGCGTTCCACCAAAACTTTTGAGGAATGTTTTGTTCATTAAGCATTGTTCTACTCATTTCTTGAATTGTTCTATTTTTACGTTCTACTACTCCATTAGATTGAGGTGTTCGTGGAGCGGAAAAGTTATGTGTTATACCATTTGTATCACAAAAGTTTCCAAATTGAGTTTCGTTGTCAAATTCACGACCATGATCCGTTCGGATCGACACAATTTTGACACCTAGAAGATTTTGAATTTTCTTGCTAAGTATTTCAAATTTATCAAAAGCTTCATTTTTGGTTTTCAAAAACAACGTCCAAGTAAACCTTGAGTAATCATCTACTATGACCAAAGTGTATAAGTTGCCTCCATAGTTTCTTATAGCGGATGGTCCAAACAAGTCCATATGTAATAATTCTAGACACTTAGATGTGGACACCATATTTTTAGATTTGTGACTACTATGTGTTTGTTTACCAATTTTGCAAGCGCCGCAAAAGTGTTGGTCATATTTAAGTTTTGGTAAATTCCTAACCAATTCTTTTGAAGATAGGTTTTGTATAAGTCTCATATTAGCGTGACCTAAGCGCCTATGCCAAAGAGATGAGCTATCGTCTAATGTTGTTAGGCAAAGTTTGTCATTATATGTTTTATCTATTTTCATGACGTATATGTTATTTTTCCTAACTCCTTTAGCTATGGTGATACCATCTTTTAGTATTTTACTACCATTTTCATCAAATAGTACTTTATACTTTTTATCACATAGTTGGCTAATACTAAGTAGATTAAATCCTAACCTATCCACATGAGCAACATTTTCAATAGTTAGGAAGTTATGAGCAATCGTACCTTTGCCAATAATTTTGCTTTTGAGATTGCTACCAAAGGTGACATTACCTCCGTCATACTCTTGGTATGATGAGAAGAGACTTTGTTGCCCGTCATGTGTCGTGAGCAACCACTATCTTTTATCCATTCATCAGGTTCCAATCCAACTTTCAAGCATACCTAAGAAGCAAATAACTCAAGCATTTGGTCCCCAATATCTCATGGGTCCATTTGGGTTAAACATACCATTTATTTGATTCATGTATGGAAATGATGGGTAAGAGTTCCATGGCATGTAATCTGGAGTTTGATATGGTCTAGGAAAGTTTTGATTCCAACCATTGTGTTGGTAGTTGGGTTGTACGTTGTGGTTGCTCTTAGGAAAGGGGCGTTTGGCAAAAGGAGTTTTATATCGTTGTTGAGTAGTTTTTGATCTAAATTCATTTTGACAAGTCCTACCTCAAGTAACAACTGGTTTTAGTTTAATACTATTATTGGTTTTCTTTGTTATTTTAACAAATTCAAGACGGTCCGATATTGCGAACATTCGTTCTCATGAAGTACCCACGCACCATTTTGCACAACGGACGGAACCCTTATTTTGGTTCCGTCTCGTCCGTGCTGTATCGCAGCAATTTTGACATAATGTTCGTCCTTTTCGGCCGTTTTGTTTTGACTCTTTGGAATTAATACTTCATTAAAACCTAGCCCATTCATGTCTCCGGGTGTTTTATGAATTTTAACTATTTCATCGGCAAGAGCGATGTTCTTGTTAAACCTTTTAAATTTAGAATTGTTTTCGATTAAAACATCTTGTGTGAGTTTTAGTTTTTCTATTTCAAGTTTAAGCTCTTGACATGATTTACAATCATCGCCATTTGCTTTTCCTTTTTCTAGTCGTTTTGCTTTTTCTTTTAACTCATAAACTTCATTTTCCAAAAATTCCTTTTGGTTTTTAAAAATTTATTTTTAGTTATGATTTTTAGACTTAGCTCACACAATTGATTATATTGTTTTTGCAAAGTGTCATCATCAATAGAAGAATAAGAAGAGTCGGAAAGTACCTCATTTGACTCATGTGCCATTAGAGCGATCTCTTCCTTGCTTGATTCTTCATCGTCTTCACTATCACTCCAAGCACCACTTACAAAAGCTCGTTGAGTTTTGCTTTTAGGGGCTTGGGACATTCTCCTATGAGGTGACTTGCATCACCACATCTAAAACATTTTCTTTCACCTTTACCCTTCTTGTCATCCCGATCTTTTCGAATGGCTTCTTTTCTTCTCGAGGTTGTCTTACGAACTTTCCTCTTCTTCTAAAGAACTTCTTAAAATCTCTAACGGCCATGGCATATTCCTCATCTTCACTACCGAAGCAAGATTCGTCATCATCACTTGATTCCGCTTTTGCTTTTAGAGCAACGGATTTGATCTTCTCCCTTTTCCTTTGATGATCTCCGAATCTTTCTCCATCACCATTTCGTATACTTTGAGGTTACCGATCAACTCGTCTAGTGACATTATTGAGAGATCTTTTGATTCCTCAATGGCGGTCACTTTAGCTCTCCATTTGGGATGGAGTGCTCTAAGAAATTTCCCGACAAAGTTCTTACTACGAAAAGATTCATCAAGTGCTTTAAGTGATGTAATAATAGTGTTAAAGCGAGCAAAGCCACAATCAATGGTTTCATCTTCGGAATAACAAATTGTTAATATTGTTGAACAAGAAGATCAATTTTGTTATCCTTGACTTGTGAATTACCTTGATGTGTAACAATTAAAGATTCCCAAATATCTTTGGCGGTTTCACACATAAAAATTCTTTCATATTCTTTTCTAGGTAAAGCATTATAAAGCATCATTTTAGCTTCATTATTTTTAGCAACTAGTTTCTTTTGTTCATCAACGGAAATATCCTTTGTTGTAGAACTAAAATCCCTTTAACAATAATAAACCAAAGATCTATATCTTTTGATTTTACATATGTTTCAAAACGGTTTTTCCAATAGATAAATCCATTGGTTTCAAAGAGTGGTGGTCTTTGCATAGATTGCCCTTCTTTAAAGTTTTCAGAATCCATGGATCGTTTCAAGTTTATAAAATACAAGTTATTTTAGAAATTCTTGAGCAACGAGGCTCGGGTACCAATTGTAGAAAACTAGAAGGGGGGTTGAATAGTTTACCAATTAAAAACTTTGTTTTGAACCTTATTGTAAAGATCAATTGATATTGATCTTAGATATGTTAATGAAATATGCAAGCAATATGTAAGAGGTAAATAAGGAAAGAAATGATCAAACCACAACAAGTTGTTTATAGTGGTTCGGTCTACAAGGACTCTTTTTCCTTGCCCTACTCCACTCCTCGAGTCTCACACTCGAGTGTTTAACTTCACTAGTCAACAAGCTCCTTTCACCTAGCGAGAAAACCTTTACACTTCAGACTATTCCGACACTAAGCTAGATGTCGAGTTCTTTCCAAGGGTACAACCACTCCCACACACAATGTTAGGACTAAAATAAGATTTCACATACACATCAAACCATAACACAAAGTGGCATATAAATGGAATTCTAGAGAGAGAAAGTTAGAGGTTTAGGGAACTTAGTGAGAGAAAGTGAAAGATATTATTATGAGCTCCAACTCTCTACCTTGGGAGGTAGAGAGTATTTATAGTCTTACATAAATCGCCACACAACGGCCGTGGATCGTGCATACAAATGGGTAAAGACCCATCCATCCTCCACGGTGTTACTTAACTAAATACTACTTAACTAAATATAACTATGACTACGAGCTTTCTAACGATTACATATACTTGAGGTGACCGACTCTTTAATACCGGAATTTCTAATTCCTAACAATCTCCCCTAAGGGAGGTCACCTCAAACATATACTAAAATGACATTGAATACAATCGGATATTACATTAACAATTGATCTTGCATTCTTGATGTAGTACTTTGCTTCAAAGCTCGTAGTCATTGATTCCACTCATTGCATGTTTGGTTAATCCAAGTGGAGGTCTTTATCGATCCACGCGTGATAATAATGTTGAGCCAGCTTTTGAGATCATCAGCTAGTAGAAAATCTCCGATACATCCATTGTGGTGTTGGTATTATGTGATGTTGTGACATTCGGACCGACATGCTCACATTCTCGATCATGATATCTTCTCATCGAGTAGCGAAGCTTTAGTTGATTCATGATATTGGCAGTAGCCAGAAGTAAGCATGGAGTGAAAATATCAGAGTCATTGATGCACTAATCATGATTTCTTTGAGATGAATGTGTTAGGTGAGCATGCGGCTATGGATTGACCGCTTCATTCCGATCACCGCAAACGCCGGGTGTACCGCATAAGACAAGTAGCAATAAAGCGCACAAAAGTGTCTTTGATCACTTTCGTTGAATTGAGGTACACGCCCCACGGTTCCTCGTTGATCAAGACAAGTACTCGTGATCGTATAATTCGAAGAATTTCCTTGACAGGGTTTCGAATGCTCTAGCCGTTTCAAACCGAACGTCCTCAAAGAAGACAACACGGAGTGAGTGAACCAGCGAATTTTAAGTCCAATCGATTGATGAAAAGAGATTTAAAAAACAATCATGTATTGCTCAATAGAAATTGTTTTTGCAATATAACGAAGGTTTTAATGAAAATCAATTATCAATCATAAAACACCTTTTGATTTGAAAAATTAGTACACGGTCGACGTGCTAATGAAAAGAGTTTTAAAGCACAAAGACCGGTTTTTCAAAGGTATCCGCAATCCATAACCTCGAACCAGTGATTGATTCAAAAGATTGAATCGCCCCATTGTTTCGCTCAGCTTGTCACATGGTTGATCTTATAATAGATCTCACATGCCACCTACCAGGAGCTTGTTAGATGTTGGCTCCTGAAGGCTTTCCATCTTCATTGTGAATATGTTTGCATATCACTCGATGTTCCGCAATACCACAAGGATAATGCGTAGGACTCAAGATATAATCTCTTTTTCCACATTGTGTGAAATAGAGAGTCTTCATTGAAAGTGTCCTAATGAGATTTATTGATGATCTCGTGGCTCTAGACTCAATTTGTGCATATTTGGATCCTATATCGAGACTAGGGAGAGGGCCTCATTCTTCAATATCAACCATCTCTAAGAGAAAGTCGATAGATAATGTAGGTTCCCGTGAGAATGAAACAAGTCCTTTTAAGAGGAACTTGAGTGGTTTGGGAAGTTGAAGTGCAGTGCGTCACTGGGTCCATGACGTCTTGTCTTCAATACCGATGTTACCATCAAGAGCATATGAATTGAACCCGGTATTCGCCCTAAGGTTGAATAAATGGAGGGCTATTTGTTTTCACCCTTTTCTCATTCAATTCTTTTTAATTCTTCAACCCCTTCGGTGCTTACCGAGACTTCATAGCTAGAACCTTGTTGGGTTTATTCCAAGACTAGCTCAGGCCTCTTAGTCCGCACTCTACCCATATCTCATTTTTCTCCTTTTATCATCATACCTAAGAACTCTACACTAACTAGTGGATAGTCCCCGGTAGATCCCTCCGGTTACTCGGCGGATCATGGGAAAAAAAATACCTAACCTTATCATCCTTATATCACCATACATAAAGTAAAGTTGGTCGGTCTATTTGGTATTGTTCATCCGCCATTGGAACCAATTGAAAACCATTTGAAAATCAATCCAGATACTTGTGATATATTATCAAAGCATTTTGTACTTGAATTGTTTTGATATTTTTAGAAGAAGAACTCCCCCTCAACATGTGCATCAAGTATTTGAAATAGTTTTGCACACGGAGGCAAGAGAAAGAATTAACTTCTTTGATTACCATTTTCTAAAAATATCAACATCACTTCCCTAATCGAATCAAGTAGATAAAGCATTTTGGGAAGGATGAGGTTTTCATGATTTTGCTCCCCTCAATATGTGCCTCGAGATTTGAAAAGAGTTTTGCACATACTAGAGGGAACCTCCACATTGAGATAAGTGATCACGTTTCAAATCATAGGTTTAAGATAGATGCTCCCCTCAACATGTGCATGGAAAATTTGAAATCGTTTGTCACATGTGGGAAGGAAACATGTACATCCTTATAAAACCATTTAAATTATCGCTTTAAATCCAATTTAAATCACACATTCTCCCCGATCACAATTATCAAATCATTTGAGATTTGTGATCTCTTATAGATTTAAATTGATTTTGAAAGCTTTTAAGGAGAATTGTGACTTGATTATGAAAGCGTTTTAACCGATAAGGATCGGATTTTGAGACTTTAAACTCCATTGATAAAACATGCATGTACATCTTTTGAAAACAATTTAATGCCAAATAACTTTTAATTTAATTGAAATCATTCTCCCCTCAATCAATGACATAGGTTGTTGATTGAGAGATAGAGATTTTGACAAATAAGTCCCGATGATTATCAAAAATAGAGACCGAGTTATTTTTCAAAGCATTTAGTTTTCACCAGATAAATGTTTATAGAATCAGAGCATGGAATTTGAAAACATGATAAAACATGGCTCTGTTCTTTCTTTTAAAACCGGGTTATTGCCTGAAAATGACAATAAACCATTGTTTCTCTTTCTCCCAAAAATTTTTTTTTTTTTTGATTTTTTTTTTTTTAAGAATTCGAACAACATCTAAAGTCCCGTGTCATTCTTTGAATGACAGCACAAAGACCGTAGATATTATCGAACCGAGAAAAACATGACAAATTGACAATATTTTTGAAGATTTTTCGAATTTTTATGGATTTTGAAAGTTTTATAATTTTCTATTTGATTTTTGAAAGTTTTATAATTTTGTATTTTGTTTTTCGAATAAATATTTACAAGAGATAGATGAAGATAGACCTTTACTCCTCGTCTTCCTCCTGAAGACGTTTGAGTGTTTCGGGTTGAAGGCTTTTCAAGCCAAGTCGTGGAAGAATAAACTCAAAACGTTCTCTTGGAAGAGCTTTGGTGAAGATGTCGCTAACCGATATTCGACCTCACAAAATAGAGTTCCACCACACCTTTTTCCACTTGTTCCCCTGATGAAATGATGTCGAATGTCGATATGCTTTGCTCTTGAGTGTTGAACGTTGTTGCATGAGAGAGCAATAGCACTTTTATTATCACAAAGATGAGGGATTTTGTTGAATTCAAAGCCATAGTAGATAATTGAGATCTCATCCATAAGATTTGAGCACAACATGATGACATGGCTATGTATTCACCTCTAGAGGAAATAGAAGTACTCATTTGCTTCTTTGAAGACCAGCTTATAAGCTTATCACCCAAAAATTGAGCACCTCCGGATGTACTTCGACGAGTATCTTGACAACCTCGCATGATCGCATCTGCATAGGCTATTAGTGACATACCGGTGTCCTTCAGGTACCAAAGTCCCATATTGATGGTTCCTTGGAGATACCGAAAGACCCGCTTAACCGCTTCAAGGTGCTTTTTAGTAGGCTTAGCCTGGTATCTAGCACACATGCAAACAGCGAACAAGATGTCGGTCTACTAGCGGTGAGGTACATCAGGGACCCAATCATACTACGATATTTCGTTTGGTCAATCATGATCCCTGAGTGGTCCTCATCTAGTTTGGTTCGATCAATCATGGGGTGTCAACAGGGTCACTTGAATCAAATCCAAATTTCTTTAAAATCTCTGTTGCATATTTAGATTGATTTATGAAAATGCCTCCTGGACTTTGTGAAATTTGTAATCCCAAGAAAAATGACATTTGTCCCATCATTGACATTTGAAACTTTTAACTCATTTCATTTGAAAAACGATCACATTCCATTGGGTCTGACGAGGCAAAAATAATATCATCAACATAAATTTGAACATGAATTAAATGTTTGCCCGACTTCGGTGAACAATGTAGGATCAACTCGCTCCTTTGCTAATCCGGTTGATAGAAAAAACTTTGACAGTGTATCATACCATGCCCTTGGAGCTTGCTTTAAACCGTAAAGAGCCTTCTTCAGACGATAAACGTGAGTAGGATGCTCTTGATTCACAAATCCTTCAGTTGGCCGACGAGACGACTTCTTTAAGATCTCCGTTCGAAATGCCGCTTTCACATCCATCCGATAGACTACCATGTTCTTACTTGCGATTAGCCAAAAGATTCTGATTGCCTCGATTCGAGCAACTAGAGCAAAAGATTCTTCAAAGTCTATACCCTCCTCTTGACGGTATCCTTTAGCAACTAATCGAGCCTTGTTCTTCAACACATCACCATGCTCATCAAGTTTCACTTTGAAGATCCATTTAAGAGCAATAATCATAGCACAACTCGAGCGGTACTAACTCCCATACAACAAGTCGATCAAACTCATGAATTTCATCTTGCATGGCATTGAACCACCTATCTTCATTCATGGCGGTTTTAACATCTTTTGGTTCGATCTTAGATAGTACGGAGTTGAAGAAGCACCATAAGGCATCGGTTGCAAGTTGTTTCCTGGTTGATACAGGACGAGAGGGATTTCCAATGATGTTGTCTAATGGATGATCGTGAGTCCATTTTCTAGGTGTTCATGTGGCGTTGTTGAGGGACTGAGGTAGCGAGTCGATGTCTCCTAATAAAGATGGTTCTGATGATGATTCAGGAGCAAATATGTTTTCAAATGGAGCATCTTCGGAGTAGCAAAGGGATTTACTTCATCATTGATGCCATAAACATTTCCATGATGTACATTTGAAGAATGATGATTTGTTGATGAGATCAAGGATCAGCAGTGCTTCTTGACTTAAAGATATTGAGACTGAGGGATTGACTTCATTCACGGGAATATGAGCATCCTCTGTTGTAGGGATCAACACCTCATTAGTAATTGAATCATACAGTTCATCAAACATAGGATCAAACAATTTCTTTAAATCATCTTCGGATGGAGGTACATATGGAGTTTCTTGAGAAGAGTTTGGAACAAGAGATGAACCAATGGGACTGTTTTGAAGTGCGGGTCCTGAGCTGGATTGTCCAGGAGCCATTTGACCGGTCAACTCATCAAACGTAACGTGAATGGTTTCCATGATATTTCGGGTTCTTTTGTTGTAGATTCGGTATCCCTTTTGTTTGGTGCATATCCTACAAATACTCCAATGTCACTTTAGCCCTAAGTTTCCCTAAGTCTTGACCCTCATTAGTTGGATAACACAATGCACCAAACACACGAAGGAAAGAGAGATTAGGTTTTCTGTTGTGGACAAGTTCATATGGAGTTTTTCCATGAGGTGAATCGGGAACGATTTTGTGTGTAGCATGCAGTGGCAATTGCTTCAGCCAGAGAAACATTGGAACCTTTGAGTAAATCAGCATTGTTCTAGCGGCTTCTACAAGAGTTCGATTTAGTCTTTCAACTACACCGCTCTGTTGAGGAGTTCGTGGAACACTTCTTTGATGGCTGATTCCAATGCTTTCATAGAATTCACTAAGTTGTTTGTTAACAAACTCGCCCATTGTCCCGATAATTCCGACGGTTTTGTTAAGTCGAACCTGCAAATGTTTGATGAGTTTGATGATGATATCAGGAGTTTCATCCTTTGTCCTTAAGAACTTGACCAGGTGAATCTAGAGTAATCATCAACCACAACTAACACATATTTCTTCCCAAAGATATTCTTCACTCTCATTGGTCCACATAAATCCATATGAATCATGTATGAAGAACTTCGTGACAGAGTTAGTAGGTTTGGGTTTATGGGCATACTTTTGCTTTTTCCCAATTGACATGCTGAACAAAGATGATCCTTTTCATACTTTAGTCTAGGTAAACCTACAACTAAGTCCTTTCCGGAGAGATCATTGATGGTGCCGAAGTTCAAGTGATTGAGACGACGATGCCATAACCATGACTTTGTTTTGAAGCCTTTGACAACAAGCAAATTGGAGAAGACTTCATCATATCATCGATAGAGATGGTGTAAAGATTTGAACCACGAGTTCCTTTTAAAAGTTCCTTACCATTAAGTTCTCTAACAAAACAAGTATGTATTCTGAAGGCTACTTCTAGATCGAAATCACGAATTGACCAACAGAGAACAGATTATGACACAAACCTTCCACATAGTATACTCTAGAGATAACACTATCACCAACAACATAATCACCATAACCCATAATTGCACCGAAATGATCATTACCAAATCTAACAGTCCCGATGAATTTGCTCACGAAGTTCATGAGCCGCGACCGGTCTCCATATGCTTGGAACACTGAGTCCGGTACCACGTAACGATTTGAACGATCTGCAGTTGAACACAGACAAGAATGGATAATTGGAAAATTGGGATCCCCATGCAAGAATGGGTTCCACTTGGTTAGTAAATGAATTGGAACACCCACATCGAAATAGAAACATCCATATCGAAGTAGAAGCAATGGAATCATTGGGAATAGATGCAATGTCGGTGTCTGTATTTGACCTATTCAAAGTATGTTCACTTCTTAAGGGAATAGTTCTACCAAGTAGGCATCCATTTTCTAGTGGGCATAATCTTAGCAGTTTGAGAACAAAGATTATTCTTATGGCAAAAAGGTATCCAATAATAACCTATCTTTATAAAAGTTCTTCTTGTGGGTTTCCACTGTTTTCTAACAATCTTTCGCTTTTGCCTTTTTGCCTTATTTGCACGATTATTAGCATTAACAATTTTAACTGGGCATTTGACAAAGATTAGACAAAACATTCACACCACATTCATGATTAGCAAATGAATTCAAGCGACATCATTACAAGGTTTGCAAATAGTATCGAATTAATTAATTACAAGACGCCTAAGGCTAATACTAGAATCAACACGATTCCTTTTATTCAACTCAAGCTTAAAGTTCCTAGATTGGTCTTCTACTCTCTTCCAATGCACATTCTTAGCTTGCAAGGTCCTATCATTCCTTGTATTGTCTTGAGACTTTGACCCGCTCGCTTTAAAGTCACTGATTACTCCTGTAGAGGGAATGGGAACATTAGTTGGTTGATCTAATTTTTGCATTCCTTGATGTGCAAGGATCTTAAGTACTAGAAGGCACATTAGTGTATACTTTCTTAAGACTGTGATTTGAGCTTTTTGCAGGCACACTAAAGTTCACTTTCTTAGCACTAACATATCCGGAATCTGAACTACTTGAAGGCACATTAGTGTTTCCTTTCTTAAGACTGGGCATAGAACGGATTTCTGCTTGGCACTAGGCATAGAACAAGGCATCACAGCTTTGCCTTTTGCACCTAAGGTTAAGGATTTGGGACATGTTGCAATTACACATTCTAGCAACTCTTGAGATCGTTTGGCCGGGAGGCAAGCAAACCTAATTTCACTATCAAGAGGTTTGTTAATGAAATCCTCTTCGACAATCTCACGGAGACATTCTAGACTATCCTTAAGGTGAGCACAATATTCATGAAAAGCATGTTCATTATTCCTAAGATGAGGAGGAATATATTTAACCGTCACAGTGTATTTGCAATCTAAGGGTGACTTTGAGACAACATTCTTATTGAAAACAAGTGGCGTTTCCCATTTCCCGACTTCTCGATTCTCAATTTCTTTTTGTAAAGACGTTATTTTTTCGTTGTTTTGGTCACGGGTGACTTTTATTGAATCATATAACTCTTTAAAATGTCGTTTAACTTTTTCATTTTCTTCTAGAAAACTCTCGTTTTCCTTTTGTAAGGCATCAACTAAGTTTTGAAGATGAAAAGTTTGAGAATTCTCAGAATCTAAAGGAGGAGGCATTTGGGAGCCTGTCATATTGTTCGTTTGACCCTTTAATTGAGAGATTTGGGCTTTCAACTTTCGGATCGTGTTGCAATGAGCTTGAATCTGTTCATCACGTTTGTTAATTTGAAAAGCTGCATCAAACTCTAGAGCATCCGAGGATGTCTTGATATTTGAAGTTTTGACATTTTCTTTAAGATGTTGATATTTTAGTTGTAAATTAAAATGCTCAACTTCTAGTTTAGAAAAATGTTTAACCAAATTGTCGTGATCATCCAATTCAATTTTCTCGTTTAGTTTAGAATTAGTTTTTCAAGCTCAATGACACGATCATGGGAGACTTTCAGGGCAACAGATAATTCATGAAATTTGGAAGCATTAATAGAGCAATTTGAAGCAGTGAAAAAATATCTTGAGCAACACATTCAGGAATAAGAGTCTCATTTAAGGTATGCAAGTTCTTCCTCTCAATCTCATTATATTTTAGTGCACGCTCATAATCACTAACTTCAACTACCATTGCATCAAATTCCTTTTCCATTCCCTTGATATCGGTTTCTATCCCCTTTTTAAGACTCTCAAAGTGATCTTTCAGAAGTTTAAAGAAAGGCATGACCTCGGTTAAATAACATTCTTTCATTTGCTCAAAACCCCTTTCTCCTTCCGTTATACCAGTGGGTGTGATCCTTTTCTTGCAAGTTTTCTCAAAATCAACAAATAGTTGAAATATAACATATTGGCTAATTAAGGTCTTGCTTTTAGTGGCAATTGTTCTAGGAACAAGATGCATTGGTGTATTAGGAGGATACACGCTTCTAGGCATTTTCCATAGGGGAGGGTTTGTTTCAACAATATTTTCAACTTTACGCTTATCTAAATCCATTTTCCATAAAACTTGTTCGGGAGTCAACAATGTCTGAGGCTTAAACATGTTCAAGGAAATCCAGTTTTCCTTTTTGTAGTCATGGGGAGTGATAATTATTTTTTCTCTTTGCATTTAGGATCATCTAATTTTTTGTTCATCCTTTCCCTAGTGACTTCATCTGATTTCTTATCTTCCTCGGTGCACTCAACGCAACTAGGTTTCTGTCTAGGTTTAAGAATCTCATTGCCATCATAGATCACCTTTGAGCTTTCTAGCCTTTTAATACCGCATCGGGTTGGGTTTATCAACAATGGGAACACTATGCTTATCGCTTAGAACTCTATGTTTAGTGACCATGTGAGCAGAATGGTGTTCCCTTGTATGTACAACTTGTTTTCAAGTTTGTTTTTCAAAGTTTTCAGATTAGAAAAATCTCTCAAGAGTTTTGATTCCTTTGCATTAAATTCTTGCTTAAGCATTTTCACATTTTCTTGAAGTTCTTGTTTTTGCTTAGCGGTTTTAGAAAGTTTTTCTTGCAAGGAATTTAATTCTTGTTTCAATACTTCTTCTCTAAAATTACTTTTTCTAATGACGCACTTGGTCATCCATTTCCCGCTCACGAGTGGTCAACTCAAATTTAGCACGTTGTTCATAAATAGCAACACGTTCTTTATAGGCATTTAGTTCAGAAATTACGGAATCATCGTGGGCACATGCAGTGTATTCATAAAAAACATAGTCATTGTTGATTGCAGAAGATGCATCACTTGGTACAACTTCACTTTCACTTTGTTTCACATATTGATCATATGGGACAATATTGATATTACCCATATTTTCAATATTTGATTCAATAGTTTCAGTTGATTGTACTTTGTCATGCATCTTTTGCACATCAAGATCATCGTATAGTTTTAGTACCTCTGAGATGAGTTTGTCTTGGGATGGGCCAGCTAGTGGTGAAGAAGAGACCTTGGGAGAAACCATTGGAGAAATGCTAGCCATAAAAATTGTGTGTGCGGTAGGTCCATCATCCACATCGGAGTCGTATGCATCACAATCAGCGACTTGAAAGGCATTCTGATGATTGTGACCTATCTCCTGAATAGGTTGCTCATCCACATCTGCATCATAGGTCTTGGCATTGCCCTCGGCTAGAAACAACAATTCCTCTTCATCCAAAGCAGCACCATTGTCCCGAGCTTGTACCAAGTGATCTTATCTCTGGTAATCAAAGATTCTCGTGGACGCTTTGGAGATGTGCGCTTCCTTGCAATGTGTTCCTCACCACCACAGTTATAACATTTGATTGGCTTAGCTTGACCTTGGTTACCATTCCTTCCTCGATTCGGGTTGCCAACATAACCTCTACCGCTCCACCTCTTCCCGATCATACTCGTCTTTCCTGAATGGTTGCACCACGATCCTTCCATCTTTAACAGTGGCTTGATTGTGTGGGTTAGATGTCGCTTTGATACGAGGTTGTTGTTGGTATGTGGGAGAGAATTCATGTTTTGACTAATCAGAAGAGCTAGTTGATTAATGAAGTTACCCACGTGTGCATCAAAGATCGCTTGTTTGAACATTGGATCAGGAATGAGTTTGTGATTACCATTACCCAAGGGTATGACTTGTGATGCTTTGGTTGTGATTCCGATGTTTGAGTAGAAGGCGGTTGAGTCATTAGACGAGCTTGTCTCTCCCTGGTTGGTTTTGAACCGATTGAGAATCAATTTTTCAAACATAGCATGTCTCTCATTCTGAAGGAGGAAGGCATAGAGTTGCTCATAGTTTGTATTCTTCAATCCTTTAGTGAGCTTCACGGAGGTGACAAACTTGTGCCATTCGGGATTCATGTTGTTCACAAATTTTGAGTTCAAATGAATGTTAGGCATAGTCATTCTGATGTTCCTCATGTCATTCACTAACTTATGAAATCTCACATAGTACTCATAGACACTTCTCATCCGGTTTCATCTTGAAGTGTTCAAATTCGTCATAGAGTTGGGATTCTCTGTCTTCCATAGTTAATTCAACCCCGAGAGAAGCATCTTAACATTATCCCAAACTGCCTTTGCATCGGTGTTATGATTGATCAGCTTGTAGATGTCTTTAGGAAGACCTTGAAGAACAATGTTTGAAGCCACGATATCGCATCGAATCTCTTTCTCTCCTTATCATCAAGCTCATCATACATTTTAGGTCTGTCCATTCCGTAAAGAGGAGTACCATCTTCATTAGTATCAAGTATGTCTCTAGTCGTCTCAACTCGATATGGTCCTTCATCAATGGATTTGAGAATGTTGACACCATTTTCCTTTCAAGGCGGTACATAACTGATTCGTTGAGCCCAAGAATCGTAGTCAGTTCTGTCAAGCATGGGTGGACGAGTATCCGACCACCGCTTGAACATCCTCGCAAATGGAGATGATAGTAGGAACGTTGGTAGACATGTTAACAGAATATACGGGATTTTATAACTCTATGATTAAACCGGGAAATAGATTCTTTCACGGATTTTACTAAATCAAGAGAAAACCGTAAACAATCACCCAAGTCGCTAGAAGATAATGCACCAAGTCGCTAACACTTAATTAAGCTACACCACTAAGTCACTAGAGTCCCAAGTCGCTAGACAAATGCAAGTCGCTAAGTAGTAACTCGCTAAGCCTCAAGTCGCTAGCAAAATTTTGGCAAAGAATTAAGCTACTCAAGTAAGCTAAAGATACAAGTCGCTAAAGAGCAACTCGCTTCTGAGACCAAGTCGCTACCACCAAATCGCTACCGTAGTGGAGAGTCCACTACTTGTAAATCGCTAGATCTAAGTCGCTAGGTCTATAAACGTAACTCGCTACAAATTTGTAAAGCAAGTCGCTATGAAGAAAGTAATCCGTGAGTTAAGTCGCTAGCAAGAAAAAAACCACATAAACATCACTTTTCAATCCAAAACAACCCAACCAAGATGATTCAAGCTTACCAAATGAAAACCTAAACACTTGTGATGATTCTAAACATAAAAGTACTAACAAAATCCAAACTTTAACACAGGAAATCAACCAAATGATGCAAAAACCACTAAACTTTTTCAAACTCAAAAACCACCTAAAAACAACTAGAAATCCAAAGATGTGTAAGATATGATCTAACCATGGCTCTTGATACCAATTGTTAGATATTGGATTTCACATACACATCAAACCATAACACAAAGTGGCATATAAATGGAATTCTAGAGAGAGAAAGTTAGAGGTTTAGGGAACTTAGTGAGAGAAAGTGAAAGATATTATTATGAGCTCCAACTCTCTACCTTGGGAGGTAGAGAGTATTTATAGTCTTACATAAAATGCCACACAACGGGCTGTGGATCAGGCATACAATGGGTAAAGACCCGTCCGTCCTCCACGGTGTTACTTAACTAAATACTACTTAACTAAATATAACTATGACTACGAGCTTTCTAACGATTACATATACTTGAGGTGACCGACTCTTTAATACCTGGAATTTCTAATTCCTAACAAATATGATAGCATATCACTCAGATGTTCTGGCAAAACCACAAGGATAATGCGTAGGACTCTAAAAGTATATTATCTCTTTCCACATTGTGTGAAACAGAGAGTCTTCATTGATTGTGTCCTTAATGAGATTTATTGATGATCTCGTGGCTCTAGACTTAATTGTGCACATTTTGGTTCCTATGCCGGAGACTAGGGAGAGGGTCTCCTTCTTCAATATCAATCATCTCTAAGAGAAAGTCGATAGATAATGTAGGTTCCCCTGTGAGAATGAAAAAAGTCCTTTTAAGAGGAACTTGAGTAGTTTAGGAAGATGTAGTGCGGTCGTCCAGGGTCCATGACGTCTTATCTTCAATACTAGTGTTACCTTAGTAACCACCGGTAGCATATGTATTGAACCGGTTTTACGCCCTAAGGTTGAATTATCAGAGGGCTATTTATTTTCACCCTTTTCACATTCAATTCTTTTTCATTCTTCAACCCCTTCAGTGCTTACCGAGACTTCATTACTAGAACCTTGTTGGGTTTATTCCAGTTCTAGCTCTATCTCATTCCGCACTCTTCCCATATCTCACTTTTCTCCTTTTTTCATCATACCTAAGGACTCTACACTATCTAGTGGATTGTCCCTGGGTAGATCCCTCCAGCTCTGTCGGGATCGTGGAAACGAATACCTAACCTAACCATCCTTATAACACCATGCATAAAATAAATTGGTCGGTCTTTTGGTATTGTTCATCAGTCATTGGAACCAATTGAAAACCATTTGAAAATCAATCCAAGTACTTGTGATATATTATCAAATCATTTTGTACTTGAATTGTTTTTGATATTTTAGAAAACGGCTCCCCCTCAACATGTGCATCATATGTTTGAAATCATTTTGGCACATGGAGGCAAGAGGAAGAATTCACTTCTTTTGATAAATATTTTCTAAAAATATCGACATCACTTTCCTGATCAAAATCAGTGATTCATCTGATTAAAGATATTTTCGGGAAAGAATGTTGTTTTCAATAAAATTGCTCCCCCTCAATATGTGCATCGAGATTTGAAAGAGTTTTTCACATATTAGGGAAAACCTGCACTTTGGAACAAATTAATCACGTTTCAATCCTTTTTGGTTTAAAATAGATGCTCCCCTTAACATGTGCATGGAAAATTTGAAATCGTTTGGCACATAAATGGAGGGAGTTTGCTAAACATCTTATAAAACCATTTATCAGTTATCAATTTAAATCCAATTTAAATCACAAATTCTTCCCCGATCACAATCTTCAAATCATTTGAGATTTGTGATCTTTATAGATTTAAATTGTTTTTGAAAGCTTTTGAGAAGAATTGTGACTTGCTTATGAAAACATTTAACCGATAAGGATCAAATCTGAGACTTTAAACTCCATGGATTAAACATGCTTTGATTATCTAATGAAACATAACAATAGCCAAGGTCTTGAACTACTTGTATACAACATTGTTCATTTTGATTATTCAAAAGTAGACCTTGCTCGTTTAAGTGCCAATTGTTTGAAAAATACTCTTTTTGATTGAAATCATTCTCCCCTCAATCAATGACACAAGTTGTTGATTGAGAGATAGAGATTTTGACAGATGATAAGCACAAATGATTTTCAAAAATAATAGAGTACGAGGTATTTTCAAAGCAATTTTGTTTTCATAAGATGACAAATATTTTTTAGAAGAATCATTAGAAAAGTATTTGGAAAGAAAAACATTTGTCATTTTGGTGACAAACATTTGTTTTAAGAATCAGAGCATGAGATTTGAAAAATAAGATTAAGCATGGCTCTGTTCTTTACTTTTTAAAAGCGTTCTTGCTGAAATGACAATAAACCACCATTTTTCTCCATTATTTTTTTAAGCAATATATGTACATTGAAGAGCATCTAAAAACCCGTGACATTCTTTGAATGTCAACACAAAGTCCGTAGATGATATCGAATAACAAAAATAATAAAAATAAAAAACATGACAAAATAACAATAATATATATATATATAAATATATATATATATATATATATATATATATATATATATATATATTTTATTGATAATTTTCAAGATTTTCTAATTTTTATGGATTTTTTAAAATTTTATATTTTTATATTTTCTTTTGTGGGTTTTGAAATTTTGTATTTTGCTTTTGAATAAATATATACAAGAGATAGATGAAGAAAAGAACCATTTTACTCCTCATCTTCCTCTTGAAGACGTTTGAGTGTTTCTGGTTGTAGGCTCTTTAAACCAAGTCGTGGAAGGATAAACTCAAAACGTTCTCTAGGAAGAGCTTTGGTGAAGATGTACGCTAACCGGTATTCAGACCTCACAAAATAGAGTTCCACCACACCTTTTTCCACTTGTTCCCGAATGAAATGATGTCGAATGTCAATGTGCTTTGCTCTTGAATGTTGAACGTTGTTGCAAGAGAGAGCAATGGCACTTTTGTTATCACAATTCAAAGGGATTTTGTTGAATTCAAAGCCATAGTCAGATAATTGGGATCTCATCCATAGGATTTGAGCACAACAAGATGACATGGCTATGTATTCAGCCTCTGTAGAGGATATAGAAGTACTCATTTGTTTCTTTGAAGACCAGCTCACAAGCTTATCACCCAAAATTAAGCACCTCCGGCGTACTTCGGCGTGTATCTTGACACCTGCATGATCGCATGCATATGCTGTTAGTTACATACCGGTGTCCTTCGGGTACCAAAGTCCCATGTTGATGGTTCCTTGGAGATACCGAAAGACCCGTTTAACCGCTTCAAGGTGCTTTTTGGTAGGCTTAGCACGGTATCTAGCACACATGCATACAACAAATATCCGGTCTCTTGGCTGTGAGGTACAACAGAGATCCAATCATACTACGATATTTCGTTTGATCTACCATGATCCCTGAGTGGTCCTCATCGTTTGAATACGTTCCATCATGGGAGTGTCAACGGTGTCACAAGTGTCAAATCCAAATTTCTTTAAAATTTCATTTGCATATTTAGATTGATTAATAAAAATGCCTCCAGGACTTTGTGAAATTTGTAATCCCAAGAAAAATGACATTTGTCCCATCATTGACATTTGAAATTTGGAGCCCATCTCATTAGAAAAACGGTCACATTCATTGGGGTCAGTCGAGGCAAAGATAATATCATCAACATAGATTTGAACGTGAATTAAATGTTTGCACGACTTTATGGTGAACAATGTCGGATCAACTGCTCCTTTACTGAATCTAGTAGATAGAAGAAACTTTGATAGCGTATCATACCATGCCCTTGGAGCTTGCTTCAAACCGTAAAGAGCCTTCTTCAAGCGATAGACATGAGTAGGATGCTCTGGATTCACAAAACCTTCAGGTTGGTGGCGTATACGACTTCTTTAAGATCTCCGTTAAGAAAGCCGTCTTTACATCCATCTGATAGACTACCATGTTCTTACTTGCAGCATTAGCCAAGAAGATTCTGATTGCCTCGATATGAGCAACTGGAGCAAATGATTCTTCAAAGTCAATACCCTCCTCTTGACGGTATCCTTTTGCAACCAATCGAGCCTTGTTCTTTAAAACATCACCATGCTCATCAAGTTTTACTTTGAAGATCCACTTTAGAGCAATGATCATAGCACAGTCGGGAGCAGGTACTAATTCCCATACATCTAGTCGATCAAACTCATGAATTTCTTCTTGCATGGCATTGAACCAACTGTTTTCATTCATGGCAGTTTTAACATCTTTTGGTTCGACCTTGGATAGTACGGAGTTGAAGAAGCACCATAAGGCATCAGTTGCAAGTTGTTTGCGAGTGGATACTGGACGAGAGGGATTTCCAATGATGTTGTCCAATGGATGATCATGTGTCCATTTTCTAAGGTGTTCGTGTGGTTGTTGTTGAGGAACTGAAGTAGCAGAGTCGATTTCTCCTGATGAAGATGGTTCTGATGATGATTCAGGAGCAAATATGTTTTCAAAGGGGGCATCTTCAGGAGTAGCAAAGGGATTTCTCCATCAAGGGTGCCAGAAGCAATTCCATGATGTACACTCGATGATTGATGATTTGTTGATGAGACAGAGTGATCAGCAGCAGGCTCTTCTTGACTTAATGACATAGAAACTGAAGGGTTAACTTCATTGACAGGGATAGGAGCAGCCTCTATTGATGGAATTGACAGATCATTAGCAATTGGCTCATAGTGTTCATCAAACATTGGATCAAACAGTTTCTTCAAATCATCTTCTGAAGGAGGTACATAAGGAGTTCTTTGGCGAAGAATCGTATACAAGAGTAGAACTGATGGGACTACTTGATGATGCGGGTCCGAAATGGGTTGTCCAGGAGCCATTTGACCGGTCTACTCATCGAACGTAACGTGAATTGTTTCCATGATATTTCGGGTTCTTTTGTTGTAGATTCGGTATCCTTTTATGCTTGGTGCATATCCTACAAATACTCCAATGTCCGCTTTAGCTTTAAGTTTGCCTAAGTCTTGGCCCTCATTAGTTGGATAACACAATGCACCAAACACACGAAGGAATGAAAGATTAGGTTTTCGATTGTGGACAAGTTCATATGGAGTTTTTCCATGAGAAGTGTGAATAAGGGATCGATTTTGAGTGTAGCATGCAGTGGCAATGGCTTCAGCCAAGAGAAACATTGGAACCTTTGAGTAAATCAGCATTGTTCTAGCGGCTTCCACAAGAGTTCGATTTCGTCTTTCAACTACACCGTTCTGTTGAGGAGTTCGTGGAACACTTCTTTGATGAATGATTCCAACACTTTCATAAAACTCACTAAGTTCTTTGTTAACAAACTCAGTTCCATTGTCTGTTCGGATGATTCTAACAGTTTTGTTAAGTCGAACCTGCAGTTGTTTGATAAGTTTGATGATGATATCTGGAGTTTCATCCTTTGTCCTCAAGAACTTAACCCAAGTAAATCGAGAGTAATCATCAACCACAACTAACACATATTTCTTCCCGTAAATGTTCTGCACTCTCATGGGTCCACATAAATCCATGTGAATGGTATGAAGAACTTCCGTAACTGAGTTTGTAGGTTTGGGTTTGTGGGCATACTTCTTGCTTTTTCCCAATTGGCATGCTGAACAAAGATGATCCTTTTCATACTTTAGTCTAGGTAAGCCTATTACTAAGTCCTTTCTGGAAAGATCATTTATGGTGCCAAAGTTCAGGTGATTTAGACGACGATGCCATAACCATGACTTTGTTTTCGAAGCCTTTGACAACAAGCAGATTGGAGAAGACTTCATCATATCTTCGATAGAGATGGTGTATAGATTTGAACCACGTGTTCCTCTTAAAAGTTCTCTACCATCAAGTTCTCTAACGAAGCAAGTATATTTTCTGAAGGCCACTTCTAGATCAGAATCACAGAATTTACCGACAGAGAATAATTTATGACCAAGACCTTCAACGTAATATACCCTGGAGATAACACTATCACCAACAACATAGTCTCCATAACCCATAATTGCACCAAAATGATCATTCCCGAATCTAACAGTCTCGATGAATTTACTCACAAAGTTCATGAGCCGTGACCGGTCTCCAGTCATATGCTTGGAATAGCCTGAGTCCGGTACCACGAACGATTTGAACGATCTGCAATTGAACACAGAATGGATAACTGGATAATTGGGATCCCCATGCAAGAATGGGTTCCATTTGGTTAGTAACAATGATTGGAACACCCACATTAGAAGTAGAAACAATGGAATCATCAGGGATAGATGCAATGCTAGTGTCCGTATTTGACCTACTCAAAGTATGTTCACTTCTTAAAGGAATAGTTCTACCAGTAGGCATCCATTTCCTAATGGGCATTGATCTAGGTAATTTAAGGCACATCTCATTAAGATTGAATTTGTGGCCAGTAGGTATCCATTGATAACCTATGTTACTAAATTTCCTTCCTGTGGGTTTCCAATGTTTTCTAACCTTCTTTCGCCATTGCTTTCTAGCCTTCTTAGCTTGATTTTTTGTATTCACTATCTTAACAGGGCATTTAACAGCATTAATCAACTCATTCACACCACATTCATGATTAGTAACAGAAACCAAACAATCATCATTACATGTTTTGCCAAAAGTAGCAGAATTCGAATTAATTACAGTACGCTTATAACTAATACTAGAATCAACACGATTCGTTTTATTCAACTCAAACTTAATGTTCCTAGGGAGGTCTTCTACTTTCTTCCATTGCACATTCTTAGCTTGCGAGGTCCTATCATGCTTTGTATTGCCTGGAGGCTTTGACCCGCTTGCTTTTGTGTCACTGATTACTCCTGTAGAGGGAATTTTGGGAACATTAGTTGGTTGGGCTACCTTGTGCATTACAGGTTTAGAAGTGATGGGATCTGAGCTAGTTGAAGGCACATTAAAATTCACTTTCTTAATGCTAGGCATAGAACAAGGCATCACATCTTTACCTTTCTCAAAAAGATTTAGGGGCATGGTTGCTCTTAAACATTCTAGCAACTCTTGAGATCGTTTGGCCTGAATGCAAGCAAACCTAATTTCTCTATCTAGTGGCTTATTTATGAAATCCTCTTCTACAATCTCTCGGAGACATTCTAGACTATCCTTAAGGTAAGCGAAATAGTTATAAAACCCAAGTTCGTTATTTCTAAGATGAGGAGGAATGTATTTAACATTCATAGTATATTTAGAGTCTGCAGATGACTTTGATGCAACATTCTCATTAAAGACAAGTGGCATTTTCCCTTTTACCTGACTCCTTAGATTCTCAATTTCCTTTTGTAAAGACGTTATTATTTTGTTGTTCTTGTCACGAGTGACTTTCATTGAATCATATAACTCTTTAAAGTGTTGTTTCACCTTTTCATTTTCTTCTAGAAAACTCTCATTTTCCTTTTGTAAAACATTAACCAAGTTTTGAAGATGAAAAATTTGAGAACACTGAGAATCTAAAGGAGGAGGCATTTGGGAGCCAATCACATTGTTCTTTTCACCCTTTAATTGTGAAATTTGGGTTCTCATTTTTCTGATCGTGTTACAATGAGCTTGAATCTGTTCATCACGTTTGATTTCAAAAGTGCATCAAATTCAGGAAAATCCAAGGATGTCTTGATATTTGAGGTTTTAACATTTTCTTTTAGATGTTGATATTTTAATTGCAAAGCAAGATGCTCAACTTTCAATTTAGAAAACTGTTTTACCAGGTTATCATGATCATCCTGTTCAAATTTCTCATGCAATTTAGAGTTAGTTTTCTCAAGCTCAATGACACGATCATGGGAGACTTTCAGAGCAACAGATAATTCATGAAATTGAGATGCATTAATTGAACAATTCGTGGCAGTGTAAAACACATCTTGAGTGATACATTCAGAAATCAGATTCTCATTTAAGGTATGCAAGTTCTTCCTTTCAATCTCATTATATTTTAATTCTCGCTCATAGTCATTGACCTCAACTATCATTGCATCAAATTCCTTTTCCATTTCTTTAATATCTGAATCCATCCCCTTTTTAAGACTCTCAAATTGACCTTTTAATTGTTTAAAGAAAGGCATGATCTCAGTTAAATAGCATTCTTTAGTTTGCTCAAAACCCCTCTCCCCTTCAGTTATCCCAGTAGGTGTGATTCTTTTCTTACATGTCTTCTCAAAATCAACAAATAATTGATAAATGACATACTGACTGATTAAGGTCTTGCTCTTAGTGGGAATAGATCTAGGAACTAAATGCATTGGTGTATTGGGGGGATATACAGTGGCAGGAAGCATTCTCCTACATGGGGGATTCTGTTCAACAAACTCATCAGCTTTTTTCATGTCCATATCCTTTTTCTAGAACACTTGTTCAGGGGTCAGCTGTGTTTGAGGTCTAAACTTGTTAAATGCAATCCAATTATCCTTAGTATAGTTAGGTGTTTTATAACTGATTTTCTTTTCTATGCATGAAGGGCTCTTAAGTTTTTCATCCAATTTCTTTCTAGTGACTTCTTCTAACTTCCTCTTCCTCAGTATTCACAGCGCAACTAGGTTTCTGTCTAGGCTTAAGGATTTCATTTCCATCATAAATTACTTTCTGTGCTTCTCTAGGTTTCTTACAAGCCTCAGGGTTTGGTTCATCAACTAATGCAACACTATGTTTGTCACTTAGAACTCTATGCTTAGCGATCATGTGAGCAGTCTGAATGGTGTTTCCTTGTACGTACAATTTGTTTTCAAGTTTGTTTTTCAAAGTTTTTAGGGTGGAAAATTCATTTAAAAGTTTTGATTCCTTATTGTTAAATTCCTGCTTAAACACTTTCACATTTTCTTGAAGTTCTTGTTTTTGCTTAGCCGTTTTATTAAGCTTTTCTTTTAAGTAATCTAACTCTTGTTTTAGTATTTCTTCCCTGAAGTTACTTTTTCTAATAATTGTACGCATTTGGTCATCCATTTCCTGCTCACGAGTGGTTAACTCAAACTTAGCGCGTTGTTCATAAATGGCAACTTGTTCTTTATAGGCATTAAGTTCAGAGATAACAGAATCATCAGGGGCACATGGAGTGTATTCATTAAAAACATAGTCATCATTGACTGCAGAAGATGCATCACTTGGTTCAATTACACTTTCACTTTGGATCACATATTGATCATATGGGACAATATTACTATTACCCATATTATCGATATCTGATTCATTAGTTAGATGTGATTGTACTTTGTTATGCATCTCTTGCTCATCAACTTTATCGTATAGTTTTAATACCTCAGAGATGATTGAATCTTTGGAAGGACCAGCCTGCTGAGGTGATGAGGCCTTTGGAGAGACCATTGGAGAAATGCTAGCCATGAAGATTGTCTGGGCAGTAGGTTCATCATCGACATTAGAGTCATATGCATCACAATCGGCAACTTGAAAGGCATTTTGATGATTGTGACCTATTTCCTGAATTTGTTGCTCATCCACATCTGCATCATATGTCTTAGCATTCCCTCTGCAAGAACAGCTCTTCTTCATCCAAAACTGCACCATTGTCCTGAGCTTGCACAAGCAACATCTTGTCTCTGAAGTATTCTGCATTTTGAGGGCGTTTTGGAGATGTACAGTTCCTTGTAATGTGTCCATCACCACCACAATTGTAGCACTTGACTGGCTTCACTTGTCCCTGATTGGCATTTCTCCCACGATTCTGATTAGCCACATACCCTCCACCTCTTCCCTGTTCATACTGCCTACCTTGAACTGGTTGTACCATTACCTTTCCATCTCTGACAGTAGCTTGATTGTGTGGGTTGGATGCTGTTCTGAGGTTATTGTTGGTGTGAGGAGTGGTATTCAGATTTTGACTAACCATGAGAGACAGTTGATTGATGAAGTTTTCCATGATTATGTTGGAGTCTAGAGGTTTATATGCTGGATCAGAAATGAGCTTGTAGTTACCGTTACCCGTAGGTATGACTTGAGAAGCTTTGGTGGCAATTCCAACATTTGTGTAAAAAGCTGTTGAATCATTTGAAGAACTTGTTTCTCCCTGTTTAGTTTTGAACTGTTCAAGAATCCTTCGTTCAAACATAGCATGTCTCTCATTCTGAAGAAGGAAGGCATACAATTGCTCATAGTTGGTGTTCTTCAATCCTTTGGTTAGCTTCACTGAGGTGACAAATTTGTTCCATTCGGGATTCATGTTGTTCACAAACTTTGAATTCAGCTGAATATTTGGCATGGTCATTTTGATATTCCTCATATCATTCACAAGCTTGTGGCTCACGTAATATTCATAGACACTTTCTTCTGGTTTCATCTTAAAGTGCTCGAATTCATCATACAGTTGTGATTCTCTGTCTTCCTTAGTTAATTCAGAGCCCGAGAGAAGCATCTTGACATTATCCCAAACCGCCTTGGCTTCAGTGTTGTGATTGATAAGCTTGTAGATATCTTTTGGAAGACCCTGAAGTATAATGTTTGAAGCCCTAATATCAGCATCGAATCTCTTTTTCTCCTTATCACTGAGCTCATCATACGTCTTTGGTCTGTCCAATCCAAAGATCATTGTTCCATCTGCAGCAGTATCAATTATGTCTCTTATAGTCTCAATATGATAAGGTCCTTCATCAATTGATTTGAGAATGTTGACCCCATTTTCCTTTCCCAAACAGTACAACCTGATTCGTTGAGCCCATGAGTCATAATCTGTTCTGTCAAGCATAGGTGGACGAGTATCGATCCACTGCTTGAACGTCCTCAGCAACAGAATAAACAATAGTAGGCACGTTGTTGGACATGATTACAAGATCTACGGGATTTTACTATTCTTTGATTAAACCGGGAAATTGATTCTTTCACGGTATTTTACTAAACCAAAATAACAACCGTAAAAATGTAGCACGAAGAAGTGACAAGTCTCAATAGACAAGTAGCTAAACAGTCAACTCGCTTTGGTATCAACTTGCTAAACAGTCAACTCGCTTAAAAGACAAGTCGCTTAAAACTCAAGTCGCTTAAAGAAATAACTCGCTTAATAGCCAAGTCGCATACAGAGACAACTCGCTTAACCACCAAGTCGCTTAAACCAACCCGCTGACAATACAACTCGCTTAATAGCCAAGTCGCTTTAAGACTCAAGTCGCTTAAAGAAACAACTCGCTTAATAGCCAAGTCGCATATACCAACCCGCTGCTGATACAACTAGCTTAATAGCCAAGTCGCTTAAACCAACTCGCTTCCACTAAGAAAGCAACTCGCTTCCAAGAAACTCAACACCGTAGCTCAACTCGCTTCGTACAATATTTGAAAACAACCACTTTATCAATCAAAAACAGCTAAACCACAATGATTCAATCCTTCCAATTCAAAACCTAAACACATATGATGATCCTAAACACAAAAGTACAATCAAAATTCAAACTTTAACACTAGAAATTGTCCAAATGATTCAAACTCTCCTAATCACTTATAACCCCAAAAACCTTATGAAATCCACCAAAACAAAGAGCATGAAAGATGAGTGATCAAACCATGTCTCTTGATACCAATTGTAAGATATAGGATTTCACAAACACATTAAACCAAATCACTTGAGGCGTATACAAAATGGTTAGAGAGAGAAAGGGAAGAGAGTTGGGAACTATGTGAAACAAAGAAAAATGATATTGAAGCTCCAACCCTCTACCTTGGGAGGTAGAGGGTATTTATAGTGTCTTACAATAAACGCCTCCTACGGGCTGTGGATCAGGCATACAGTGGGTAAAGACCCGTCCGTCCTCCATGGATTTACTTAACTAACTTCATACTAACATTAAATAACTACGACTACAAGCTTTCTAATGATTACATATACTTGAGGTGACCGACACTTTAATTACTGAATTTTCTAATTCTTAACAATCTTTATCTGCAATCTCTATCTGCAACCTTTATCAGCAACAAATCTTTTCAGCTACTCAGCAACATATGGCAAAATGTACATCAGATCATAAAGTTTCAGACTATTCTCATCACTTCCAGGTGTGTAAATGTGACAACCCGTACTTCCAGGTCATTTCTCGATGCAATTCATGTCTCATTATTTCAACATTTATCGTAAACTAGGTTTACGTGTTCCAAATTCGCGTAACCTTTATGGTTTAGCGGCGAATTCATGATCATATCATCACGAACATTTCTTATGGACTAAGTTTAGTCTACATCTCATTAACATCATTTGCATCACGTTAGTTCATTCATGATTTTTCATTTCACATTAAACGCGTAAATTTTATATTAAATAAACGTTATCGCGTGAGTTATTATTTTGAGCATTTAATCCGTTAATTTCAAAAATGATCCCGATAAATTTTTATACTTACATGAGTTTATAAAAACTATATTTTGAGTTTTCCTAGTGTTTTAAATTTACTTGGTATATAATCGTTAAAGTTATATTATTACGACGTTTTTCTTAAAAACTATACGATAATTATTTTATCACTCAAATTTTACAAGGAATGTATTTATATAATTTTTATAACTACAATATACTTTACTTTGATCCATTAAAACTTATTTTTAGTCCATACTACTCAAAGTTCACAATTATATACTAGTTTCAACATCTTTCACTTAACTACATTTTTCTTACAAATAATTACTTACACAATTTTTACAATATATAAAAGGAAAAAAAAAAAAATATATCTTGAGATACATCCCCCCCCAAAACCGGCCAAGGGGGGGGGGGGGGGGGGGGGGAGGGTGGATACATTAATTGTGGTAATATTTTCTTCTTACACATCTATATTTACACTCAACATTTCACACTTTCACTTCATTTTTTCATTCACACAATTATTAAAGATCAAGTCAAGATTGTTTCTCTCTTTTTCCATCTCTCAAAAACCGGTTCTACACAAGAGTAGCAAAGGATCATCAAAAATTTTTACAAGCTCAAGTATCACCATCTAGATAATACTCTTATTAAGATTTTGAAATAAAAATCTAGAGTATTTAGGTTTAACCTTGTTCCTTGCACCTCATCATATTAACTAGTAAGCATGTTTCTTTCATTTTTCATGTTTCCTTATCATCTCATAAGTATCTCTTCATTTTTGGAGCAAGCATGCATGATTTGTGTTGTTTATACCATTTTACATGATTTTTAGCAATATATATATATATATGGTCATCCTATAATTATCCCCTTGGTATGTGTTGGTCTTGATGATGTCTAGGAACCCATGACACCCTAAGAAGGTGTATGGTAGGATTAGATTAGCTTTGGAGTTGATTTGAAGGGATTGGAATAGGTTTAGTACGAGAAAAACTATTTTCGACAAGTATTATAAGTGGTCTGTCCTTATTTTGTTTTTCTGGAAAATCCGACAGTAGGCACGAATTTTTGGCCTTGATATTTAGAAAATATACTTTAAAACGAATCCGTGGCCGCTTGAACGGATTAAAACGGAGCTATAACGAAGCCGTGGTGAATTTTTAAAGTTTGACGACGAAATATATTATTTTCAGAAATTTCAGCATACTATATTTATTTTGTCCGAGTCAAAAACGAGCCTTAAGCTTCTCAAATTATTTCGACTTGTCAAAAATATATTAGTATACTTCGATACGAAGCTAAGGACGTATTATACGTAGAAAACGGATTTGAAACGACAAATGTATGCACGTTTTCATAAACTTGCCGTAACTATTATTTTTAGAAAAACTATATTATTTTTACGAGATAAGTGTTACGGTAATTAAAATCACCATATTTAACCTCTATTATCTTTATGTTCGAGACCTTTATGACGAAAACTCCTGAACTGAAACTTCTAGATTTCAATACAAACTTTCCAAAACAGTCGAGTTCGTTCTCTAACGATCGAATACACCGTTTACGACTAGTTTTTCCAAAGCCATTTTTGTTAATTTCATGAATATTCCGACGACATTGTTTTGCGACGAAAAGTGGAAATTTCACCAAAAATCATTATTAAATCATTGTAGGATGACATTTCGGAGTAAAAACTTGTAAAGTCATTCTTTTTGAATGGTCAAGACGTCAAGAGAGTATTTTTCGACGATAAGTAATATTTTCAAAACTCGTAAATGGTATAAATAACATACGAAATGCATGCATAACATTACATTGCAACTCATTACATATCATATCATTCATAATAGGTCATTTTCGAGATTCACGCTATATTTCAGTGTATCCACTTTTGTCATCGTAATCATTGCAACAGGTGAGTTTCATAGCCCCACTTTTAATTGTTTTTATACTACTTTTGGGGGAGATACATGCTCAAACTGTTTTCATTTACTTTCACAAGTACTTTAACTTATATGAATTACCGTGAGTTTTCATAGCCCCACTTTTAATTGTTTTATACTACTTTTGGGGGAGATACATGCTCAAACTGTTTTCATTTACTTTCACAAGTACTTTAACTTATATGAATTACCGTGAGTTTCATAGCCCCTGCTTTTACTTGTTTTCATAACTGTTTTGGGGGAGATACATGCTCGACTATTTTTATTACATTCATGACTATTTGCAAATCATATGTTTAGCCGAACTGAATGCTTAGTCATGCGTAGTAACAGTTTTGACATACTTAGAATTTCTATTTCATATATTCATTGAGCTAATGGTCTTGGTATATTCATTGAGCTAATGGTCTTGGTATATTCATTGGTCTAATGGTCTTGGTATATTCATTGAGCTAACGGTCTTGGTATATTCATTGGTCTAACGGTCTTGGTATATTCATTGAGCTAACGGTCTTGGTATATTCATTGAGCTAACGGTCTTGGTATATTCATTGAGCTAATGGTCTTGGTATATTCATTGAGCTAATGGTCTTGGTAATATCATGAACTAATGGTCT
This sequence comes from Chrysanthemum makinoi, assembly GCA_910596185.1. NCBI lineage: Eukaryota > Viridiplantae > Streptophyta > Magnoliopsida > Asterales > Asteraceae > Chrysanthemum > Chrysanthemum makinoi. Next base: position 240,498,463 of record OU343221.1, on the reverse strand, counting down.
TGGAACGATTTGAACATACACTATATACATTTTGGCAATGGGTTGTGAATACACAGGTTGCAAGTTTTGTATGGGCGGGACTTGGAACTGAGTGGATTTACAATGCCTTTGCTGCATAAACGATTTCGATACATTGAGTCATGCACTATTTTGTGAATTCATTTGACGATTTCTGCTTGAACATTAACTCTACATATTCTGGCAGTGGGTTGTGAACACACAGGTTGCAAGTTTTGTATGGGCGGGACTTGGAACTGAGTGGATTTACAATGCCTTTGCTGCATAAACGATTTTGAAAGGCTTTACATTTCAACACAAACTCTATGAACTCACTCAACCTTTGTGTTGACACTTTTAGCATGTTTTATCTCAGGTATCTAAGGCATTCACTTCATGGCATGCATTTGGACACATCATGGAGTCGTGGTGACGACGCGTCTCACTTGGGTTTTACGCACTTTAAAACATCGTTTGAATTGTAACAAACTTATTTCCGCACTAGTTGATTTTCATTTGGGACCTACTTTGTAAACTCCGATTGTTTTATTAAATCAAACGATGTATTTTCCAAACGACACTTTAGGTCGTTCAATATAACTGTGATTGTGATGCTATGACAGTCAATCCCCAGGAATTCCATTCCGCTGCAAAACAGGTAAATTGGGGGTGTGACAGATTGGCATCAGAGCTTCGGTTATAGAGAACTAGGTTGCATCATTGACCCTAGACTATAACTACATCATCATAGCATCTCATCATTTCATCATAAGTGCATGTTCACTTTGCATGCGATTTATACGTACATTTTTTTCGAGTTATTTACTTTCATTTCAAATCGATTGTCACATTGATGCCTTCAAATACCCATCCCATCATACTCACATCACTTTGACATGGAGAATGCCCTGTCATTCCCTAGCACAATTTTAACACCGGTTGACTCAACACCAAACATCATATGAGTCGATTAGTCCAAGCATTGCATAGTTACTCCTAAATTATACATAGCCTGATCACCTATGTCTAATTCAGGAAGAATCATGCAATGAAGGGAGTAGTAGTCTCATATGAGTAAACAATTCCGTAATCGAGCCAAATTTTCAAAAGATTTTCTTCAAACCACTTGTTTCCAGTTTGATCCGCGTGACAGTTCTTGTTTGATGAGTTGCAAAGATCGAGCTAGAAACAAGTTGTTACCTAAACCGATTTAGCCTAATCGTATGACAGTTCTTGTTTGATGAGTTGTGGGATTAAGCAAAAATCGGTTACCTAAAAGTCTTTTGGAAATTTTGCTCGAGAATGGGAAAGTTTGCCACATCAAACCCTAAACCCGAGAGACCAACACGAACTGAATTCAGGGACTGAATTCCTTTTTGGATGGGCGAATGTGACAACCCGTACTTCCAGGTCATTTCTCGATGCAATTCATGTCTCATTATTTCAACATTTATCGTAAACTAGGTTTACGTGTTCCAAATTCGCGTAACCTTTATGGTTTAGCGGCGAATTCATGATCATATCATCACGAACATTTCTTATGGACTAAGTTTAGTCTACATCTCATTAACATCATTTGCATCACGTTAGTTCATTCATGATTTTTCATTTCACATTAAACGCGTAAATTTTATATTAAATAAACGTTATCGCGTGAGTTATTATTTTGAGCATTTAATCCGTTACTTTCAAAAATGATCCCGATAAATTTTTATACTTACATGAGTTTATAAAAACTATATTTTGAGTTTTCCTAGTGTTTTAAATTTATTTGGTATATAATCGTTAAAGTTATATTATTACGACGTTTTTCTTAAAAACTATACGATAATTATTTTATCACTCAAATTTTACAAGGAATGTATTTATATAATTTTTATAACTACAATATATTTTACTTTGATCCATTAAAACTTATTTTTAGTCCATACTACTCAAAGTTCACAACTATATACTAGTTTCAACATCTTTCACTTAACTACATTTTTCTTACAAATAATTACTTACACAATTTTTACAATATATAAAAGGAAAAAAAAAATATATCTTGAGATACATCCCCCCCCAAAACCGGCCAAGTGGGGGGTGGATACATTAATTGTGGTAATATTTTCTTCTTACACATCTATATTTACACTCAACATTTCACACTTTCACTTCATTTTTCATTCACACAATTATTAAAGATCAAGTCAAGATTGTTTCTCTCTTTTTCCATCTCTCAAAAACCGGTTCTACACAAGAGTAGCAAAGGATCATCAAAAATTTTTACAAGCTCAAGTATCACAATCTAGATAATACTCTTATTAAGATTTTGAAATAAAAATCTAGAGTATTTAGGTTTAACCTTGTTCCTTGCACCTCATCATATTAACTAGTAAGCATGTTTCTTTCATTTTTCATGTTTCCTTATCATCTCATAAGTATCTCTTCATTTTTGGAGCAAGCATGCATGATTTGTGTTGTTTATACCATTTTACATGATTTTTAGCAATATATATATATATATGGTCATCCTATAATTATCCCCTTGGTATGTGTTGGTCTTGATGATGTCTAGGAACCCATGACACCCTAAGAAGGTGTATGGTAGGATTAGATTAGCTTTGGAGTTGATTTGAAGGGATTGGAATAGGTTTAGTACGAGAAAAACTATTTTCGACAAGTATTATAAGTGGTCTGTCCTTATTTTGTTTTCTGGAAAATCCGACAGTAGGCACGAATTTTTGGCCTTGATATTTAGAAAATATACTTTAAAACGAATCCGTGGCAGCTTGAACGGATTAAAACGGAGCTATAACTTGAAGCCGTGGTGAATTTTTAAAGTTTGACGACGAAATATATTATTTTCAGAAATTTCAGCATACTATATTTATTTTGTCCGAGTCAAAAGCGAGCCTTAAGCTTCACAAATTATTTCGACTTGTCAAAAATATATTAGTATACTTCGATCGAAGCTAAGGGCGATATTATACGTAGAAAGCGGATTTGAAACGACAAATGTATGCACGTTTTCATAAACTTGCCGTAACTATTATTTTTAGAAAAACTATATTATTTTTCCGAGATAAGTGTTACGGTAACTAAAATCACCATATTTAACCTCTATTATCTTTATGTTCGAGACCTTTATGACGAAAACTCCTGAACTGAAACTTCTAGATTTCAATACAAACTTTCCAAAACAGTCGAGTTCGTTCTCTAACGATCGGCGTACACCGTTTTACGACTAGTTTTCCAAAGCCATTTTTGTTAATTTCATGAATATTCCGACGACATTGTTTTGCGACGAAAAGTGGAAATTTCACCAAAAATCATTATTAAATCATTGTAGGATGACATTTCGACGTAAAAACTTGTAAAGTCATTTTTGAATGGTCAAGACGTCAAGAGAGTATTTTTCGACGATGAGTAATATTTTCAAAACTCGCAAATGGTATAAATAACATACGAAATGCATGCATAACATTACATTGCAACTCATTACATATCATATCATTCATAATAGGTCATTTTCGAGATTCACGCTATATTTCAGTGTATCCACTTTTGTCATCGTAATCATTGCACCAGGTGAGTTTTCATAGCCCCACTTTTAATTGTTTTTATACTACTTTTGGGGGAGATACATGCTCAAACTGTTTTCATTTACTTTCACAAGTACTTTAACTTATATGAATTACCGTGAGTTTTCATAGCCCCACTTTTAATTGTTTTATACTACTTTTGGGGGAGATACATGCTCAAACTGTTTCATTTACTTTCACAAGTACTTTAACTTATATGAATTACCGTGAGTTTTCATAGCCCTGCTTTTAATTGTTTTCATAACTGTTTTGGGGGAGATACATGCTCGACTATTTTTATTACATTCATGACTATTTGCAAATCATATGTTTATTGAACTGAATGCTTAGTCATGCGTAGTAACAGTTTTGCCATACTTAGAATTTCTATTTCATATATTCATTGAGCTAATGGTCTTGGTATATTCATTGGTCTAATGGTCTTGGTATATTCATTGGTCTAACGGTCTTGGTATATTCATTGAGCTAACGGTCTTGGTATATTCATTGGTCTAACGGTCTTGGTATATTCATTGAGCTAACGGTCTTGGTATATTCATTGAGCTAACGGTCTTGGTATATTCATTGAGCTAATGGTCTTGGTATATTCATTGAGCTAATGGTCTTGGTAATATCATGAACTAATGGTCTTGGAACGATTTGAACATACACTATATACATTTTGGCAATGGGTTGTGAATACACAGGTTGCAAGTTTTGTATGGGCGGGACTTGGAACTGAGTGGATTTACAATGCCTTTGCTGCATAAACGATTTCGATACATTGAGTCATGCACTATTTTGTGAATTCATTTGACGATTTCTGCTTGAACATTAACTCTACATATTCTGGCAGTGGGTTGTGAACACACAGGTTGCAAGTTTTGTATGGGCGGGACTTGGAACTGAGTGGATTTACAATGCCTTTGCTGCATAAACGATTTTGAAAGGCTTTACATTTCAACACAAAATCTATGAACTCACTCAACCTTTGTGTTGACACTTTTAGCATGTTTTATCTCAGGTATCTAAGGCATTCACTTCATGGCATGCATTTGGACACATCATGGAGTCGTGGTGACGACGCGTCTCACTTGGGTTTTACGCACTTTAAAACATCGTTTGAATTGTAACAAACTTATTTCCGCACTAGTTGATTTTCATTTGGGACCTACTTTGTAAACTCTGATTGTTTTATTAAATCAAACGATGTATTTTCCAAACGACACTTTAGGTCGTTCAATATAACTGTGATTGTGATGCTATGACAGTCAATCCCCAGGAATTCCATTCCGCTGCAAAACAGGTAAATTGGGGGTGTGACAGTAAACTCCTATGAGAGGTTAATCATTGAAAAATAATGGATTTTGATGTCTCTTTACCAAAGCCATTAACTCTGGAGTAGCCAATGTTTAGGTGAAAAACCATGGTACATTGATAACCATATGATTTTAGCAAATCATCAGCTATCAATGGATTTGTTAAGTCTTTACCAAGAGCCGTTTGCTTTTGGACTAGTTAGTTCTTACTACCATGGTGAACTAATTACCATACAAATGGTTTTTCCACAGCCTTTACCACAAGCCATTATCTTGTGGGCTAGCCAACTCTTCACTATTACAGATATGGTGAGTTGAAAACCATACAATTTTTAGTAAATTGTCAACTAAAAACGGATTTGATAATCACATCAGAGCCGTACCCTCATGATGAGTCAAACTCTTTCCTGTTTATTAAACATGGTGAGTTGATTACATTTGTTGTGTAGTACAAGTACTAACACCAAGTGTTACTCTCAAAATAATTTGTTGTTGTTATCTTGTGCTTCAAAAAGCATTTTGCACTTTACAAAAATTGCTTATTTTTATTAAAAGACTACTAGTTTTGTGCTGCAAGCAGTACTTTGATAAAGTACTGTTTTTTAGCAGTACTTTGAATAAAGTACTGATTATTCAAAGGATGTATATAATAAAGACCATACCAGTAATTATGCATCATCATCTGCTAAAGTTGTCCACTTGATAAACAACTCAATTACCATAAGAGCTGTTTCATTCTCCTATTCAACTTCCATACCATGATCTAGCATCCTGATCATAAGATCTCTTGTAAGAGGATATCTCCTTTCTGCTAGCATATGAATCATGGTACCATCTTCTAACTCTAATACATGCACTCCTGATTCCTCAAAGAATCTCCAGCTTGTGATTTCCCAATCTTCTTGATTATTCCAGAGAACATCATTGCTTGTTTCTTCTGTCTCCCAGATAGTTTTAAGATCACCCAGCAAGACTAAACCCACTCCAGTTGGTGGAATATGTTCAAAATAATCTTGCACTTGTTGATACAAATGAAGCAAATCTTCTCTATCTATCATATGCAATATGTCCCACAACACGTTAAATGCTCTAAAACTTTCATCTTCTCTATGAAAGATGAGATAATCTCCATCTTTTGATTCTACAACTTCAAATGTAGAAATCTTAGACTTCGTCTCTGCAACTTCTTTAGACTTTGGATGCTTAAAATCAACAACCCTTAGATAATTCCTCAGCTCATCAACTGTATCTGTCCTCAATTTAAACTTCTTTGATAGCTGTTCATCATCAGTTGTCCTCTTTCTCTTTGAACTTCTTTTTCTTGCGTCCACATTTTGCTTTTCAGAATCAAAAGGAATAATACGATCAAGTTCCTTTTGATAAGACTCTCTAACAGCATCATATAAGTCTTTCATCTCTAGATATTTTAACTTCTGTAAACCTTTATATCCTTGACCCTTCAGATAAGCCATCATGGAATTCCTTTCTTTAGCAATACCTTGTGGTTTTCTTGGTAAAATAGCTTGCTTCTTTGGTAGAACAATTTCAGCATCTAATTCAGCTTGTATCTTTCTAGCAGCTTCTTCATTTTGAGCCTCTTGAATAGCTCTTAATTCTGCTAAAGTGAGCTTCTTCTTTTTCTTTGATTCTACCAGAATACCTTTTCCTTTATCCTTTGGATCTATTTCTTGAGTAGGTTGAGAAGTTTGTAAGACTTGAGGTTGTTCAACTCCAGGAATACTAATACCTCTTGGTCTTGACATGTTGAGCATTATTTGAGCAATGGTCTCATCATCACTAGCAGTATGTTCCTCTTCCTGAATCAGATTAGAAGTACCAGCTTCTTCATGTATAATTGTTGAAGGACCAGCTTCTTCATCAAAATCCAAGGTCCTTGGTGTAATAAGGGTTTGCCTAAAAGTACCTTGAGGAGCAGTACCTTGAACACCAGTAATTTGAGCATCAGTACTTTGAACACCAGTACCTTGAGCATCAGTACCTTCAAGATTAACCTGAACATCAATACCTTGAGCATCAGCTTGCTCAATTTGCTCAGCTTCTTTATTTTGATCTTCATAAGTTTCAGCATCTGGTTCTTCATTCAGATTCTCATGAGGGTCAACATCTTCATTCAAATTTTCATTCTCCAAATTCCTCCTTAATGTGAATGAAGACTGCTTGTGAAGCTTCTTCCCCTTAGAAACCTTCCTAGATTTCTGACCTCTCTTCTTCTGTGATTTCAACCATAACCTGTGATGTTGAACTAGAGGCCAAACAAATTTTTTCAATCTTTTGAACTTATTGTTCAACTTCAAGAGCTGTGCAGCTTGAGCTTCATTATCCTTCTTCAACCTCATTAATTACCTGGTTAAAGCATAATTATCCAGAATTACTCCCTCAGTAGCCATGACTCCCTCATCTCCTCTAGATGTTTGAGACCCATCTGTTGAAGTATAATCATTGGGAGATGATGGTGGATTCACATCTTGTTCTGAATCAGCATGTGCAGTACCTTGCAGAGAAGCAGTACTTTCCCTTGAAGCAGTATGTTGAGAAACTTCATGATCTGGGGAAGGGGCAGTATGAGAAGCAGTTCCTTCCTTTGAATTTGAAGGCTCAGTATCTTTACTTGAATCAGCTTCATCTCTAACAGCCTGTGCTACTTCCAACATATGAGCAGTTAAAGGTGTATTCCTTCCAGAAAATTTATCACTCTTTCTAGCCATAAATGTAACATATTGGATTTCACATACACATCAAATCACTACCATATTAGGCGTACAAGATGATTTCTAGAGAGAGAAAGAGTTAGAGGTTTGGAAACTTTAGTGAGAGAAAGAAAAATCTTATTATGAGCTCCAACTCTCTACCTTGGGAGGAAGAGAGTATTTATAGTCTTACAATAAAACGCCACCTGAAGGGCTGTGGATCAGGCATACAGTGGGTAAAGACCCGTCCGTCCTCCACGGTGTTACTTAACTAAATACTACACAACATTAAATAACTACGACTACAAGCTTTCTAACGATTACATATACTTGAGGTGACCGACACTTTAACTACTGGATTTTACAAATCCTAACAATCTCCCCCTAAGGGAGGTCACCTCAAACACACATTAAAATTACATAGAATACAAACAGATATTTCATTGAGATAGTTCTTGAATTCTTGTTCATGTTCTGTGTTCTGTAGCTCGTAGTCTTTGATTCTTCATTTTTGCATGTTTGGATAATCTGAGTGGAGGTCTTTAACTGATCCACGTGATAATGAGTTTTTGAGCAAGCTTTGAGATCATCAGCCACATTAATCTCTGACTCATCCATTGTGGTGTTGGTATTATGTGATGTTGTGACATTTGGACCGACATGCTCACATTCTGGATCATGATATATTCTTATCAGAGTAGCGAAAGCTTTAGTAGATTCATGATATTGGTAGAAGCGTAGCAGAAGCATGAAGTGAAAATATCAGAGTCATTGATGCACTAATCATGATTTCTTTGGAACTGAATGTGTTGAGTGAGCATGCGGCTATGGATTGACCGCTCCATTCTGATCAGCTGCAAACGTCGGGTGTTCCTGCATAAAACAGTTAGCAATAAAGTGCACAAGAGTGTCTTTGATCACTTTTGTTGAATTGAGCTACACGGCCCACGGTTCCCCATTTATCAGTACAAGTACTGCATGTGATCAGGTATAATTCCGAAGAATTTCCTTGACAGGGTTTCGCAGCTGCTCTAGCTGTTCTCAAACCGGAACGTCTCAAAGAAGATAACACGGAGTGAGTGAACCAGCGAAATGAGATTCACTGATTGATGAAAAGATATTTGAAAAACAATCGTGTACTGCTCAATAGAAATTGTTTTTGCAATACAACGAAGGTTCTAATGAAAATCAATTATCAATCATAAACACCTTTTATTTTACGAAATAAGTACACATTCGATGTGCTAAAGAAAAGAGTTTTTAAGCACAACGACCGGTTTTTGAAAGGTATCCGTCAATCCATAACCTGAACCAGGATTGATTCAAAATATTGAATCGCCCCATCGTTTCTGTTCAGTTGTCACATGGTTGATCTTTGGGATAGATCTCACATGCCACCCACCAGGAGCTTGTTAGATGTTGGCTCTAGAAGGCTTTCCATCTTCATTGTGAATATGTTTGCATATCACTCAGATGTTATGGCAATACCACAAGGATAATGCGTAGGACTCATAAGATATAATCTCTCTTTCCACATTGTGTGAAACAGACAGTCTTCATTGAAAGTGTCCTAAAGAGATTTATATGATAATCTTCTTGGCTCTAGACTCAATTGTGCATATTTGGTTCCTATGCCGGAGACTAGGGAGAGGGTCTCCTACTTCAATATCAGCAATCTCTAAGAGAAAGTCGATAGATTATGTCGGTTCCCTGTAAGAATGAAACAAGTCCTTTTAATAGGAACTTGAGTGGTTTGGAAAGTTGAAGTGTAGTGCATCACTGGGTCCATGACGTCTTGTCTTCAATACCGATGTTACCTTGGTAACCACCAGTAGTATATGAATTGAACCCGGTTTCTGCCCTAAGGTTCAATTATTGGAGGGCTATTTCTTTTCACCCTTTTCATATTCATTTCTTTTTCATTCTTCAACCCCTTCAGTGCTTACCGAGACTTCATTACTAGAACCTTGTTGGGTTTATTCCAGTACTAGCTCAGTCTCAGTCCGCACTCTTCCCATATCTCATTTTTCTCCTTTTATCATCATACCTGAGGACTTCTACACTAACTAGTGGATTGTCCCTGGGTAGATCCCTCCGGTTCTGGCGGATCATGGGACCTCAACCTAACCTTATCATCCTTTTAACACCATGCATAAAGTAGAGTTGGTTGGTCTTTTGATATAGTTCTTCCGCCTTGAAACCAATTGAAAACCATTTGAAAATCAATCAAGATACTTGTGACATAGAATCAAAGCATTTTGTATCTTAATTGTTTTGATACTTTAGAAATGCTCCCCCTCAACATATGCATAGAAATTCAGAATTTGTTTAGCACATGGAGGCAAGAGATCTTTGAAATCGTTAGATTAAGAATGAAAGGTCCAATCTTTTGATTAACATTTTCTAAAATGATCATCATCACTTCCCAATCAATTTGAGTAGATAAAACATTTTGAGGAAGGATGAGGTTTTCAAAAGTTTGCTCCCCCTCAATATGTGCCTCGAAGTTTGAAAGAGTTTTGCACATATTAGAGGGAACCGGCACTTAGAGACAATTCAATCACGTTTCAATAATTTGAGGTTTAAAGTAGATGCTCCCCCTCAACATGTGCATGGAAAATTTGAAATCGTTTGTCACGTGCGGGGAGGAAAACATGCTAAACACTTATGAAACCATTTATCGAATTATCAGTTTAAATACAATTTAAATCACAAATTCTCCCCCGATCACAATTATCAAATCATTTGAGATTTGTGATCTTTGTAGATTTAAATTGATTTTGAAAGCTTTTAAGGAGAATTGTGACTTGATTATGAAAACGTTTTAACTGATAAGGATCGGATTTTGAGACTTTAAACTCCATTGATTAAACATGCATAATTATCTTTTGAAAAAATAATAATAACTAAGGTCTTGAACCAATTGTATAAAATATTGTAAAACATTTAGAGTAGACCTTGCTCATTTAAGTGCTAATTGTTTGAAAAGAACACTTTTTGATTTAATTGAAAAATCATTCTCCCCCTCAATCAATGATGAAAGTTGTTGATTGATGGATTGAGATTTTGACACTTGATAAGTTCTTTTTGTTGGGAATTATGTGACGTACGAATTATGTTATTGTTACTGCTGAATGGATTCTGCCGAAGGGTATGGATTCTGCTGAAGACATGGTTCTGCTGAAGTTTAGTTTGTTTCTGCGGAAGTTATTATTCCGTGTTTTAGTTTATTTAGTTTGGATATACATGAGCTTTATTAGGAAGTGATTGTGTATATCTTATTTAGTTTTATGTTTATACGTTTCTTGAGAAACGTTTTAGGGTTTTGTTTAGGGTTCCTTGTCTATAAAAGGAACACATTAGAATGAATTATGTACGTGCTTAAACAAGTTTTTAATATAACGATCCATAGAGGATCAAAGAAGTTCTTAGTTATCAGTGTTTTATACTTGTGTTTATATTCCGCTAAGAATACAAGTTGTAGAGATTTTCTTTTAGTTTGTTTGTGATTACACAGGCAATACTAACGATCTACGAAGCTCAAGATCTATTAAGGTCTATTAGTTTTCATCAAGTGGTATCAGAGCCTCGTTAGAGTCTCTACGATACTAAGGACAGGGTTTTCTAAACACCAATACATCCAATACATAACTCACTATGCCTGGATCAGGCGTTGATGCTGAAATCACCAACAACCACAACACCACCCATCTGCAACATCTTAGTCTCTCCAACAGCAATGCTAAGTTTCCTTACCTTAAGAGGGAGGAGTATGACCTTTGGGCGATGAAAATGCAGAACTGGATCTCCAACATTGATTGGAATCTATGGGAGATAGTACTGAAGGGAAATAGTTTGAAGAGAACTACCACGATGCTTCTGGTAAGATGACTCATGTTCCTCCCAAACTGCGAAGAGTTCTTGGCGTTCAGAGAGAAACCAAGGTTAGAACCATTCTTCTTTAAGCTATTCCTGAGGATCACTTAAGTGATTTTCACTTTGTGGAAAATGCCAAGGACATATGGTTAGCTATTAAGGCTAAGTTCGGTGGGAATGAGGAGTCTAGAAGAATGAGAAAGTCCATGCTTAGACAACAGTTTCAAGACTTTCAAATCACTGAAGAGGAAGGAATTCATAAGGGCTATGACAAGTTTCACAAGATTTTAAGTCAGTTAAATCTGCAGGCAAAGCGATAATGATGATGTAATTCTAAGTTCTTGAGGTCTTTACCTCAATCCAGGCTACAAGTGAGCATTGCTTTAAAAGCAAAAGGTGGTTTGGATATGCTTACTTTTGATGAGCTGTACAACAAACTTAAAGCTCTTGAACATGATGTAAGAAGTCCTTTTAAATCATCATCTACTGCAAGTCACACAGCGTTCATAGGAGCCTCTACCCCTACGATGAGTCATGGTCCAAGTCCAACTTACTCATCATCATCTTACACTACCACTCCATCAACTTCTAAATCTGGAGGTATAATGGAAGATGTGCTTGGATCCTTCTTTGCTGATTATGATCCTCAGAGGCTGGCATATGAGGATATAGATCAGGTGGATCCACTGGAGATGGAAGAGATGAAGCTGAAGTGGCAGGTGGCTATGTTGTCCATGGATATCAAGAATTTTGAGCGCAAAGTTGGCAGAAGGTTTGGATTCCAAGGAAGAGATCCAGCAAGGTTTGACAAAAGGAAGGTCAAGTGCTTCACTTGTCAACAGATGGGTCACTTCTCCAGAGAGTGCAAAGACAGGAAAGCTGGTGATGAGACGAGATACTCTACTTATCGCAGAATCGAGAGAGTCTAGAACTTCAAAGGGATTAGCAGCTTTGGTTACTCTTGACAGCAATGTGGACTGGAAGCATCATGAGCAGGATAATGATGGTCCTGATAATGTTGGTTTGATTGCAAGCTGTATTTCAGAGGATAAGCATGATCAGATTGCCCTGATGGGCATCTCTCAGGTACAAAATTGTTTGTTTGGTTGTAGTGAGCGGTATAATGAACTAAAAGAAGCTTATGATATTTTGAAACCTAAATATAATGAATGCTTTGTAGAAGTTGAAGCTTATAAACAGGCTTTAAAAACACTAGAAAGACAAAAGGTTTGGTTTGAGAAGAATCAAATAGCTTATGCTGAGAAAATAAGTGTGTTGGAAAGGGATCTTGAATGTGCTAAGAATGAGTTGAAATATTCTGAGAAGTTGAGAGCAGATGTAGTGTCAAAAAATCTAGAACTTAAAGAGAAACTAGATAAGGAAGTTGCTAGGCATAACGAATGGTTATTAAATGGAAAAAATTTAGCTAGTCATTTATATAGTAGTCAAGCTCCTAATTCTGGGATAGGTTTAGGTTTTAAGAAATATGTAGGATTAGAAGCTAGAGATGACACACGTAAATCCACACCAGGAAGCTTAGCTAATTATGTTAAAGAAGGTGACCTACATGCTGTACGTGGATCTATTAGAGGTATTCCTATGCCTCGACCTTACCCTTCTCGATGACTTTGATGGATCACACCATCTCTATGGCAAAAGTCCAAAGACTTGCCAGGACCACTGATACTTCTTCTAACGACTTTGTCTCTTGTGTTAACAGTGACAAGTCCTCCGAGCAAGGGTCTACAGAGTGTGATTCAAATGACAAGTCTGACCTTCCCAAGTCAACACCCTGCCGCACCCAAGACTACCAATAAGCTGTCCGAGTTCTGCCAAGGAATCCTTTTCCAAGACAGTTGCCTCTGAAGACTTGCTTTTTAATTCTTTGCATAATAATACTGTTAAAAACAATTCTTTTCATGGTTTTGGTTTGAATAAATCTTCTAAACAGAAGACATGTTTTGTGTGTAGAAGTAAATTTCATTTAATTAAGGATTGTGATTTTCATGAGCAAAGAATGAATATGTGTGGCGATTCTAGGACATCTAGACCAATGTGGACCAATGTCAATGCTATACCCCTTATGTTCAGCAACTAATTATCCTTTTCTTTGGAGAAGACCAGTTGCAAGACCATATGTACAACCAACAAGTTCATACTTTAAGAATGGTTATTGGCCTGGATATGTTGACTCAATGACTGACGGGACAGGGAACTGTGATACTGCTGTCAAGTCCTCAGCAGGTTGTTCTTGGAATAAAAAGGGACCTAAATTTCAATGGAAACCCAAGAACAAGAGTGGATCTTATACATTTGCATGGCATAACTCATATGATCCACAAGGCAGTTCAAGTCAGAATGACTTGAGCCTCAAAAGTGTACTAATATTTTGTATATTTTTGTTGTTGTAGAATCATCCTCTTAAGCATAAAGATGTTGGCATTGTTGATAGTGGGTGTTCAAGAAGCATGTCAGGAAACATGGATATGATGCATAACTTTGTATCAATTGAAGGAGGAGGCAATGTAACCTTTGGAGGAAGTGATGGAAGAATTACTGGGAAAGGGACCATCAAAACACCTCAACTGGACTTTGAGAATGTATACTATGTCAAGGAACTCCAACACTTCAATTTGTTCTCAGTGTCACAAATTTGTGACACCAAGAACAAAGTACTCTTCACAGAGGATGAATGTCTTGTGCTATCTAAAGACTACAAACTCCTAGAAGACACTTCAATTCTACTGAAAGTTCCTCGGAATCACAATCTCTATACATTCAACTTAACTGATGTTAAACCAGAAGGTGACTTAACTTGTTTGGTGGCTAAAGCATCTTTGGATGAGTCTACCAAATGGCATAGGAGGATGGCCCATGTCAACTTCAAGACCATAAACAAGCTCTCTAAACTGGGTCTTGTTGAAGGTCTTCCTTCCAAAGTATTTACTAATGATCATAACTGTGTTGCCTGCAATAAAGGAAAGCAACATAGAGCCTCATATAAAGCTGTGACTGCTGTGAGCATAATTTCGAACCTCTTCACTGCTTCATATGGATCTTTTTGGTCCAACTCAAGTTCGAAGCATTGATCAAAAGTATTTTTGTCTAGTGATCACTGATGATTATAGCAAATTTTGTTGGGTATTCTTTCTAAGGACCAAAGATGAAACATCTCCAGTCTTTGAAAGAGTTCATTAACCTTATTGAGAATCAGTTGAACAAAAAGGTTAAAGGAATTCGGTGTGATAATGGGACAGAGTTCAAGAATGCTATTCTAATAGAACTCTGTAGGTCAAAAGGTATAAAAAGGGACTATAGCACTCCAAGAACCCCACAACAAAATGGGGTGGCAGAAAGGAAAAATAGGACCTTGATAGAGGCTGCAAGATCAATGCTTTGGCGACTCTAAGCTACCCACCATGTTCTGGACTGAAGCTGTTGGCACAGCTTGTTATGTATTGAATAGAGTGTCCATTACTCGACCACACTTCAAAACACCATATGAACTTCTCTATGGGAAAGTTCCTACTATTCATTACCTTAAACCTTTTGGGTGTCAAGTGACTATTCTGATTACAAGTGATCCATTGGGCAAATTTGATGAGAAGACTGATGATGGTTATATTGTGGGATATTCAGCTCATAGTAAGGCGTACAAAGTTTACAATTTATCTGCTAAAAAGATTGAGGAGACATTGAATCTGAGGTTTTTAGAAGACAAGCCTAATGTACAAGGACAGGGTCATGTTTGGTCTTTTGACCTTGATTACTTAACTGATTATTTGGGTTATTCTAGACATATGACTAACCAACAAACAGATACTCAAGAGTCTCCAACTAACAGTGCAGATTCCCTGGATGCTGATTCTGACAGTGAGTTTGAATCATGAGAGACAAAAAGAATTAGATGCATTGGCTACTCAGATTCCTGCTGAACACTGGGATGTGTATACTCAGCAAGCTGTTTCTAATCCTTCCATTGCTTAGAGTATTTTGGGAGCCGACTTTAATAGTGATGATTTTGTGGCTCAGATGATGGCTCTTGGACTACAAAAGAAGCAAGAAGCAATGGCAAAGAGGAAAGCTATGCAAACACAAAAGATCATGACTAAGAAAATGAGAGCACAATCTGCAGCTCCAACAAAAGGTTATATGCAGAAAGTAGTGAAATATCAGAGTTGCTCTCTCTATAACTCTGGTATGACTATGAAGCAGGTTAAGGCTTTATCTGATGATGAGTTAATCAGTTGTTATAATAAGATTATGAAGTTTACTTCATCTAGTCCTGCTTCTGCATCTACTTTGAAAAGAATTGCTGATGTTCCAGATGCTCCTAAATCCAAAAGATCAAGGATAGTTGAAATTGTAGATTCTTTTGCGGATCCTGTTTCAAAGTCAAGTACTTCTGTTGCTTCTGAAGTATCTGCTGAAGCTATTCCTTTTGTATCTAATGAAGCTATTCCTACAGTTGTTAAAGTTCAATCTGCTGAACCTTATGTTGCTTCATCTGGAATGTCATCTTGTGTTGCAGTACCTTTAGTTGATCCTTTAGACAAAGTTGGCCAAGAGTTGGGTTGTCAAGCTGAATTACAGGCAGCTAAATCTAAAAAGGCCAGAGTCGTAGCTGAGAAAATGTATGCCTTACGTGGTGGTGTTTCAAAGCAGGATGATTCTATTTCTTCCACTCAACTTAAAGATGTTACTGAAGAACCTATACCTTCTTCAGATATTTATCTACCGGGTAGGAGGAAGAAAAGAATGGCTAGAAAACGATCTGGTTCTTTCTGGAGATCTGTGAAATCTGATGAGGCACATAAATCTAAGGTTAAGGAATCTTCAAAGGTTAGTTCTTTGGATCTTAATGCTTGTGATTCAACATTTATTCAAGAGGGATCTTCGATGTTTTTCTGAAGGGTCTCATGATGTTTTGGTCAATTGGTCATTGCAAAAGGATGAGCTGAATGTGATTCACCGACTGGATCAAACGACCATGGAATTTAATTTTTTGAAGGAGATCTTGCATCTGGTGGATAGGGCAGACTTGGATACGCTATATACTCTTGTAAATAAGTACTATCATTCTACTGCACCTAAGGGTTCTGGTCTATACTTATTGGGTGATCTTCATGGTTTGTTTGATTCAACATCTCCCAATGGTAAAGGATACTTTATTTGGAAGAACTCTCACTTATGGCAGGTTACATCTTGGAAATTTTATCCTCTGCCTCGTGTGCATGTAATTGAGACGAAGAGTGGTATTACTGTTTGCATGTTTGCTGAGAGAACGTATCCATTATCTGTGAAACTTATGGAAAGAATGCTTCTTTAGAAGTTGGAAGTTCCTCCAGATCCTGTTGGTAATGATCTTTTGCATGCTGAACAATGTGTCGGTGTTATTAAGAATCAGCTTATGGCACATAGGAGTTCATCATGATTCTGGTATTTTGTAATTTGTATGATTTGTAATTTTTGTTTCTTTATTTTATTCTTAATAAAAAAAAAATTGTTTTTACTAACTTTTATTGCAGGTTTGTTGTATATTATTGCTGGTTATTGACTCACCAGATATACCTTGTGTATGTCAAAGAGTTAGCTAGTCCAAAGGGTACAACTTTGGTAAAGACACATCAAATCTGTTGATAGCTGTAATGGTTTGCTCAAAATCATAGGGTTTGCAACCACCCATGCTTCATTGCTGAGTGTTGTATGGTTCTCAATTCGCCATGATTTATTCCTTCTTGGAATCCAAGAATTGACTAGCCCACATGTATATGGCTTGTGGTAAAGGCAGTGGAATACCATATTTGGTAATCAGTTCACCAATTTTAAGAATTGACTAGTCCTGAGCAAACGGCTACAGGTAAAGACATTTCAAATCCGTTCATGGTTGCTGGTTTGCTAATAAATTAGATGGTTATCAGTGTACCATGGTTTTCGAACTTAAACATATGGCTACTCCAGTAGTGATGGCTATTGGTAAAGAGACATCAAATCCATTATTTTCAATGATTCACCTCTCACAGGTGTTAACACACCTGGATGTGATGAGAATAGTTTGCAACTTTTATGTTTTGATGTACATGTTGTCATTTGTTGCTGCAAAGATCTGGAGTTTCAGAGTTTCTTCATCAAAGAGATGATTTTGTTTTGATTCTTTCGATGATGTTCACGTACAATCCTCTAGTGCTGCAAGGTTAAAGATCTATCAAGAAACTAGAACTTAACCAAGTCAAATTCAGTTTAGGAGGATTGTTGGGAATTATGTGAAGCAATCGAATTATGTTATTGTTATTCTTTGAATGGATTCTACCGGAAGGGTATGGATCTACTTTGAAGTTTAGTTTGTTTCTGCGGAAGTTATTATTCCGTGTTTTAGTTTATTTAGTTTGGATATACATGAGCTTTATTAGGAAGTGATTGTGTATATCTTATTTAGTTTTATGTTTATAATCGTTTCTTGAGCAACGGTTTAGGGTTTTGTTTAGGGTTCCTTGTCTATAAAAGGAACACATTAGAATGAATTATGTACGTGCTTAAACAAGTTTTTAATATAACGATCCATAGAGGATCAAAGAAGTTCTTAGTTATCAGTGTTTTATACTTGTGTTTATATTCCGCTACAAAATACAAGTTGTAGAGATTTTCTTTTAGTTTGTTTGTGATTACACAGGCAATACTAACGATCTACGAAGCTCAAGATCTATTAAGGTCTATTAGTTTTCAACACTTTTGATTTTCAAAAATAGAGTCCGAAGTGTTTTCAAAACAATTGAGTTTTCATAAGATTGCAAATATTTTTCAGAGGAATCTTTAGAAGGAAAAATATTTGAAATTAAACATTTGTCTTGTAAATGACAAACATTTGTTTTTAGAATCAGAGCATTAGGTTTGAAACATGAGATAAAGCATGGCTCTGTTCTTTCTTTGAAAAGCAAAAAGTTACTTGCTTGAAATGACAATAAACCATAGTTTCACTTTCTCCCAAATATATATATATATATATATATATATATATATATATATATATATATATTTTAATGAAAATTCGAACAACATCTAAAGTCCCGTGTCATTCTTTGAATGACAGCACCAAGACCGTAGATATAATCGAATCGAGAAAAGAAAAAAAACATGACAAAATGATAATAATTTTGTTTTGGAATTTTTCAAGATTTTTAAGTTTTTATGGATTTTGAAAGTTTTATATTTTTCTATTTGATTTTTGAAGGTTTTGAAATTTTGTATTTTGCTTTTTGAAAAAATATATACAAAGAGATGGATGAAGAAAGACCTTTACTCCTCGTCTTCCTCCTAAAGACGTTTGAGTGTTTATGGTTGAAGGCTTTTCAAGCAAAGTCGTGGGAG
The DNA here is from genome assembly GCA_910596185.1 of Chrysanthemum makinoi. NCBI lineage: Eukaryota > Viridiplantae > Streptophyta > Magnoliopsida > Asterales > Asteraceae > Chrysanthemum > Chrysanthemum makinoi. The sequence goes on along the minus strand of OU343221.1, from coordinate 240,479,632 downwards.
AATAAACTCAAAATAGAGTTCCACCACACCGTTTTCCACTTGTTCCCGGATGAAATGATGTCTAATATCGATGTGCTTTGCTCTTGAATGTTGAACGTTGTTTCATGAGAGAGCAATAACACTTTTATTATCACAGTACAGAGGGATTTTGTTGAATTCAAAGCCATAGTCAGATAATTGGGATCTCATCCAAAGGATTTGAGCACAACAAGATGACATGTCTATGTATTCAGCCTCTGTAGAGGAAATATAAGTACTCATTTGCTTCTTTGAAGACCAACTCACAAGCTTATCTCCCAAAAACCGAGCACCTCCTGGCGTTACTTCGACGTGTATCTTGACATCTGCATGATCGCATGCATAGGTGTTAGTGACATATCGATGTCCTTCGGGTACCAAAGTCCCATATTGATGGTTCCTTGGAGATACCGAAGACCCGTTTAACCGCTTCAAGGTGCTTTTTAGTAGGCTTAGCCCGATATCTAGCACACATGCACACAGCGAACAAGATGTCGTTCGCTAGTGTGAGGTACATCGAGGATCCAATCATACTTCGATATTTCGTTTGATCTATCATGATCCCTGAGTGGTCCTCATCCAGCTTAGTACGTTCAATCATGGGAGTGTCAACGGTGTCACATGAAACAAATCCAAATTTCTTTAAAATCTCATTTGCATATTTAGATTGATTTATAAAAATTCCTCCGGGACTTTGTGAAATTTGTAATCCCAAGAAAAATGACATTTGTCCCATCATTGACATTTGAAATTTGGAACCCATTTCATTTGAAAAACGATTACATTCATTGTGGTCAGTCGAGGCAAAGATAATATCATCAACATAAATTTGAACATGAATTAAATGTTTGCCTGACTTCCGGGTGAACAATGTCGGATCAAGCTGCTCCTTTCTTTGAATCCAGTGGATAGAAGAAACTTTGATAGCGTATCATACCATGCTCTAGGAGCTTGCTCCAAACCGTAAAGGGCCTTTTTCAAGCGATAGACATGAGTAGGATGCTCTGGATTCACAAAACCCTCAGGTGGCTGGCGTAAACCACCTCTTTCAAATCACCATTAAGAAAGGCGGTTTTCACATCCATCTGATATACGACCATGTTCTTACTGGCCGCATTAGCCAAGAAGATTCGATAGCCGATACGAGCAACAGGAGCAAAAGATTCTTCAAAGTCAATACCTTCTTCTTGACGATATCCTTTAGCCACTAACCTAGCCTTATTTTTCAACACATCACCATGCTCATCAAGCTTCACTTTGAAGATCCACTTTAGAGCAATGATCATAGGACAGTCTGGAGCAGGTACTAATTCCCATACATCTAATCGATCAAACTCATGAATTTCTTCTTGCATGGCATTGAACCAGCTGTCTTCATTCATGGCGGTGTTAACATCTTTTGGTTTGCTCTTAGAGAGTACGGAGTTGAAGAAGCACCATAAGGCATCGGTTGCAAGTTGTTTCCGAGTGGATACTGGACGAGAGAGCTTTCCAATGATGTTGTCCAATGGATGATCATGTGTCCATTTTCTGAGGTGTTCATGTGGTTGTTGTTGTGGAACTGATGTAGCAGAGTCGATGTCTCTTGATGAAGATGGTTCTGATGATGATCCAGGAGCAAATATGTTTTCAAATGGAGCATCTTTAGGAGTAGCAAAAGGATTAACTTCATCATTGATGCCAGAAACAATTCCATGATGTACATTTGATGATTGATGATTTGTTGATGAGATAGAGTGATCGCAGCAGTGCGCTTCTTGACTTAATGATATTGAGGCTGAAGGGTTGACTTCATTCACGGGATAGGAGTACCTGTTGATGGAATTGATATTTCATCAGCATTTGGTTCATAGTGTTCATCAAACATTGGATCAAACAATTTCTTTAAATCATCTTCGATGGAGGTACATAAGGAGTTCTTTGGAGAGGGATTAGAAATAAGAGTAGAACCAATAGGACTACTTGATGAAAATTGAGTTCTTGGGTCCGAACCGGTTTGTCCTGGAGCAATTGGACTGGTCAGCTCATCGAACGTAACGTGAATTGTTTCCATGATATTTCGGGTTCTCTTGTTGTAGATTCGGTAACCCTTCTTGTTTAGTGCATAACCAACAAAAACTCCAATATCTGCCTTCGCTCTTAATTTACATAAGTCTTGACCGTCATTCGTTGGATAGCACAAAGCACCAAACACACGAAGGTAGGAGAGATCGGGTTTTCGTTTATGAACAAGTTCATATGGAGTTTTCCATGAGAGGTGTGTATAAGGGAACGATTTTGGGTGTAGCAAGCAGTGGCAATGGCTTCACCCCATAGAAACATTGGAACCTTTGAATAAATTAGCATTGTTCTTGCGGCTTCCACAAGAGTTCAATTTTGTCTTTCAACTACACCGTTCTGTTGAGGAGTTCGTGGAACACTTCTTTGATGATTGATTCCAACACTTTCATAAAACTGAATTAAGTCTTTGTTAACAAACTCGTTGCCATTGTCGTTTGAACAATTATTGTTGAGTCAAACCTGAAGCTTTTTGATTAGTTTGATGATGACATCACGGAGTTTCATCCTTTGTCCTCAAAAACTTTACCCAAGTAAATCAAGAGTAGTCATCAACAACTACTAGAATGTATTTCTTCCCATTTATAGTTTGCACTCTCATTGGTCCACATAGATCCATATGAAGGGTATGAAGAACTTCCATTACTGAATTTGTGGGTTTTGGTTTGTGGGCATATTTCATGCTTTTACCCAATTAGCAAGCTGAACAAAGATGATCTTTTTCATATTTTAATCTGGGTAAGCCTCTGACAAGATCCTTTCTTGAAAGGTTATTAATGGTGCCGAAGTTCAAGTGATTGAGGCGACGATGCCATAACCATGACTTTGTTTTAGAAGCCTTTGACAAGCAGATTGGAGAAGACTTCATCATGTCTTCGATAGAGATTGTGTATAGGTTAGAACCACGAGTACCTCTTAATAATTCCACACCATCAAGTTCTCTAACGAAGCAAGTATGTTTTCTAAAGGCCACCTCTAGATCGAAATCACAGAATTGACCAACAGAGAACAAATTATGACCAAGACCTTCCACATAATATACCATGGAGATTACACTTTTGCCAACTACATAATCACCATAACCCATAATTGCTCTAAAATGGTCATTCCCGAATCTAACAGTCCCGATGAATTTACTCACGAAGTTCATGAGCAGCGACGGTCTCCGGTCATATGCTTGGAACAGAGTCCAAGTACCACGAGCGATTTGAACGATCTGCAGTTGAACACAGACAAGAATGGATAAGCGGATAATTGGGATCCCCATGCAAGAATGGGTTCCACTTGGTTAGTGACGTGATTTGAACACCCACATCGAAATAGAAACACCCATATCGGAATAGAAGCAATGGAATCATTAGGAATAGATGCAGATGCTTTGGTGTCTATATTTAACCTATTCAAAGTATGTTCACTTCTTAAAGGAATAGTTCTACCAGTAGGCATCCATTTTCTAGTGGGCATTGTCTTAGCGAATTGAGGGCAAAACTGATTTTCCTTATGGCCAAAAGGTATCCATTGATAACCTATCTTACTAAATGTTCTTCTATGGGTTTCCACTTGTTTTCTAACTTTCATTCGCCTTTGCCTTTTAGCCTTCTTAGCATGATTTTTAGCATTAACAATTTTAACTTGGCATTTGATAGCATTAGACAAAGCATTCACACCATATTCATGATTAGCAACAGAATTCAAAGCACATCATTACATGGTTTGCAAATAGTATCGAATTGAATTAATTACAATACGCCTATGGCTAATACTAGAATCAACACGATTCATTTTATTCAACTCAAACTTAAAGTTCCTAGGTTGGTCTTCTACTCTCTTCCAATGCACATTCTTAGCTTGCGAGGTCCTATCTTGCTTGGTATTGCCTGGAGGCTTTGACACGCTTGCTTTAATGTCACGATTACTTCGTAGAGGGAATTATGGGAACATTAGTTGGTTGATCTACTTTTTGCATTCTGAACTAGACGTGCAAGGGTCTGTACTACTAGAAGGCACATTGGTGTTCACTTTCTTAAAGCTGGGCATAGAATGATTTGTATGCTTGGCACTGGGCATGGAACAAGGCATCACAGCTTTGCCTTTTGCACCTAAGGATTTAGGACATGTTGCAATTACACATTCTAGCGGCTCTTGAGATCGTTTGGCCTGAATGCAAGCAAACCTAATTTCTCTATCAAGAGGTTTATTATTGAAATCCTCTTCAACAATCTCACGGAGACATTCTAGACTATCCTTAAGGTGAGCAAAATAGTCATGAAATGCAGGTTCATTATTCCTAAGATGAGGAGGAATGTATTTATGATCCAGCATTTTCACGTTCGAGGATGACTTTGATGCAACATTCTCATTAAAAACAAGTGGCAGTTTCCCATTTTCTTGACTCTTCAGATTCTCAATTTCCTTTTGTAAAGACGTTATTTTTTCGTTGTTTTGGTCACGAGTGACTTTCATTGAATCATATAACTCTTTAAAGTGTCGTTTAACTTTTCATTTTCTTCTAGAAAACTCTCGTTTTCCTTTTGTAAAGCATTAACTAAGTTTTGAAGATGAAAAGTTTGAGAGTACTGAGAATCTAAAGGAGGAGGCATTTGGGATCGAGTCACATTGTTCTTTTCACCCTTTAATTGAGAGATTTGGGCTTTCAACTTTCGGATCGTGTTACAATGAGCTCGAATCATTCATCACATTTGCTAATTTCAAAAGCGCATCAAATTCGAGGAATATCCAAGGATGTCTTGATATTTGAGGTTTTAACATTTTCTTTAGATGTTGATATTTTAATTGCAAAGCAAGATGCTCAACTTCAATTTAGAAAGTTTTACCAGTTTATCATGATCATCTGTTCAACCTTATCATGCAGTTTAGAGTTAGTTATTTCAAGCTCAATGACACGATCATGGGAGACTTTAAGAGCAACAGATAATTTATGAAATTGAGAAGCATTAATGGAACAATTTGTAGCGATGTAAAACACATCTTGAGTAATAAATTCAGAAATAAGATTCTCATTCAAGGTATGCAAGTTCTTCCTCTCAATCTCATTATATTTTAATGCTCGCTCATAGTTACTAACCTCAACTATCATTGCATCAAATTCCTTTTCCATTCCTTTAATATCTATATCCATCCCCTTTTTAAGACTCTCAAATTGATCTTTTAGTTGTTTAAAGAAAGGCATGACCTCAGTTAAATAGCATTCTTTTGTTTGTTCAAAACCCTTTCCCTTGATTATCGGTGGGTGTGATCCTTTGCTTACAAGTTTTCTCAAAATCGACAAATAGTTGAAAAATAACATATTGACTGATTAAGGTCTTGCTCTTAGTGGCAATAGTTCTAGGAACTAAATGCATTGGCGTATTTGGAGGATACACGTCATTGCAGGGCATTTTCCTAAGGAGAGGGTTTGTTTCAATAAGATTTTCAGCTTTTTGCTTATCTAAGTCCTTTTTCGAAAAACTTGTTCAGGTGTTAACAAAGTTTGAGGCTTAAACATGTTTAAGGAAATCTAATTTTCCTTTTTGTAATCATGGGGTTTGACAATAATCTTATTCTCTTTGTACCTGGGATCGTTAAGCTTCTTAGCCATTTTCTCCCTAGATGCATCATCTAATTTTCTATCTTCCTCAGTGCATTCAATGCAACTAGGTGTCTGTCTAGGTTTGAGAATCTCATTGCCATCATAGATTACATTTTGAGCCGCCTTTGCTAACTTACCGTACTCAGGGTTGGGTTTATCTATAATGGGAACACTATGCTTATCGCTTAAAACTCTATGCTTAGTGACTATGTGAGCGATCGAATGGTATTCCCTTATGCGTACAACTTATTATCAAGCTTGTTCTTCAAAATTTTTAGATTGGAAAAATCATTCAAAAGTTTTGATTCCTTAGCATGAAATTCTTGCTTAAGCACTTTAACATTTTCTTGAAGTTCTTGTTTTTGCTTAGCGGTTTTAGAAAGCTTTTCTTGTAAGGAGTTTAACTCTTGTTTTAACACTTCTTCTCTAAAATTACTTTTCTAATAATTGTATGCATTTGGTTATCCAACTCACGCTCATGAGTAGTTAACTAAAACTTAGCACGTTGTTCATAAATGGCAACTCGTTCTTTATAGGCATTAAGTTCGGAGATAACAGAATCATCAGGGGCACATGCAGTGTATTCATCAAAAACATAGTCATCATTGACTGCAGAAGATGAATCACTTGGTACGACATCACTTTCACTTTGTTTCACATATTGATCATATGGGACAACATTGATATTACCCATATTTTCAATATCTGACTCAATAGTTTCAGTTGATTGTACTTTTTCATGCATCTTTTGCACATCAGCATCATCGTATAGTTTTAATACCTTAGAAATGATTTTGTCTTTGGATGGACCAGCTTGTGGTGATGAAGAGACTTTAGGAGGGACCATTGGAGAAATGCTAGCCATGAAAATTGTTTGTGCAGTAGGTTCATCATCAACGTCAGAGTCGTATGCATCACAATCAGCGACTTGAAAGGCATTCGATGATTGTGGCCTATCTCTGAGTTGGTGCTCATCCACATCTGCATCATATGTCTTGGCATTTCCTTGACAAGAAACAACAACTACTCTTCATCCAAAGCTGCACCATTATCCTGAGCTTGCACAAGCAACATCTTATCCTGAAGTACTCTGCATTCTGAGGGCGTTTTGGCGATGTGCAGTTCCTTGAAATATGTCCCTCACCACCACAGTTGTAACACTTGATCGGCTTTGCTTGTCCCCGATTTCCATTCCTTCCCTATTCAGATTTGCCACATATCCTCTACCGACTCCACCTCTTCCTTGTTCACTTGCCTTTCTTGAGCTGGTTGCACCATAACCTTCCCATCTCGACTGAGCATGATTGTGAAGATTGGATGCGATTCGATCTCATTGTTAGTGTGAAGCTGTTGGTATGTGGTGAGAGTCAAGTTTTGTTTAACCATAAGGGCAGTTGATTAATGAAGTGTCCCACGGTGCATCGGCATCGCTTGTTTGAACCTTGGATCGGGAATGAGTTTGTGATTACCATCACCCATGGGTATAACTTGTGAAGCTTTAGTGGTAATCCCAACATTGGTGTAAAAGGCGGTGGAGTCATTTGATGAACTTGTTTCTCTTTGGATTTGTTTTGAAATGGTCTAGAATCCTTTTCTTAAACATAGCATGTCTCTCATTCTGGAGAAGGAATGCATACAGTTGCTCATAGTTGGTGTTCTTCAATCCTTTGGTTAGCTTCACAGAGGTGACAAACTTGTGCCATTCGGGATTCATGTTGTTCACAAATTTTGAGTTCAACTGAATGTTTGGCATGGTCATTTTGATATTCCTCATATCATTAACAAGCTTGTGGAATCTCACGTAATACTCATAGACACTCTCATCTGGTTTCATCTTGAAGTGCTCAAAATCATCATAGAGTTGTGATTCTCTGTCTTCCATAGTTAATTCAGAACCAGAAAGAAGCATCTTGACATTATCCCACACTGCCTTGGCTTCGGTGTTGTGATTGATAAGCTTGTAGATATCCTTTGGAAGACCTTGAAGTATGATGTTAGAAGCCCTGATATCAGCATCGAATCTCTTTTCTCCTTATCATTGAGCTCATCATATGTCTTTGGTCTGTCTATTCCATAGATCATTGTTCCATCTGCATCTGTATCAATTAAGTCTCTTGTAGTCTCAATCTGATAAGGTCCTTCATCAATCGATTTGAGAATGTTGACCCCATTTTCCTTTCAAGACAAGTACAATCGATTCTTTGAGCCCAAGAGTCGTAGTCAGTTATGTCAAGCATGGGTGGACGAGTATATGAACCAGCTGCTTGAACATCCTCGGAAACAGTGGAGATGATTGTAGGTACGTTGGTAGACATTTTAAAGATTACACGGGATTTTATAACTCAATGATTAAACCGGGAAATAGATTCTTTCAGGAGATTTTACTAAATCAAGAGAAAACCGTATTACACACAAGAGTCAACCAAGTCGCTAAGAATCCTTGAACCAAGTCGCTAAGCACCAAGTTGCTAAGTAATTAGAAGAAAAGTCGCTAAGTTCCAAATCGCTACGAATTTTGACAAATTAAGCTATGCACCAAATCTCTAAGACGTCAAGTCGCTAAATAGCAACTCGCTAAGGTCCAAATCGCTAACACCAAGTCGCTAAGAAACTTAAAGAACAAGTCGCTATAAAAATTGAAAGCAAGTCGCTACCTTATCAAGTCGCTACCCATAGTGGAGAATCCACTAAGTGTACTGTTTGTCGGCTTGTCTCAAAAGACAATTCGCTAGGACTAACTCGCCACCAAACAACACTACAACTCGCTACCTTTTACTGAAGCAAGTCGCTAAGTAGAACTTCACTCCGAGAGCCAAATCGCTACCAAGAGAAACTTCAAAAATACACTTTTCAATCCAAAACAAGCTCAACCACAATGATTCAAGCTTACCAAATCAAAACCCAAGCACATACAATGATCCTAAACACAAAAGTACACCCAAAATTCAAACTTTAACACTAGAAATGAACCAAATGATGCAAAAACCACTACACTTTTTCAAACTCAAAAACCATCTAAAAACTACTAGAAATCCAAGGATATGAAAGAGATGATCTAACCATGGCTCTTGATACCATTTGTAACATATTGGATTTCACATACACATCAAATCACTACCATATTAGGCGTACAAGATGATTTCTAGAGAGAGAAAGAGTTAGAGGTTTGGGAACTTTAGTGAGAGAAAGAAAAATCTTATTATGAGCTCCAACTCTCTACCTTGGGAGGAAGAGAGTATTTATAGTCTTACAATAAAACACCACCTGACGGGCTGTGGATCAGGCATACAGTGGGTAAAGACCCGTCCGTCCTCCACGGTGTTACTTAACTAAATACTACATAACATTAAATAACTATGACTACGAGCTTTCTAACGATTACATATACTTGAGGTGACCGACACTTTAACTACTGGATTTTCCAAATCCTAACAATAAATGTAAATACCTTTGGAGGAAGTTCTACAGCAGGTAAAAAGCTTGGAGGTTTAGGAATATCCTCAAGCTGTTTCTTCAGGAATACTTGAACAAATCTAGGGTACATCAGGAATGGTGAACCATTAGTGATATGGGAAAGCATACCATCCAGAATCATGCGTGAAAAATTAAACGGTTGATTGGTAGCTAATCCCACTAATGCAGAAGCTATGTTGGAACCAAACTGTTCCCATGAAGTACTTTTGGGACTCAAGCAATGAAGTAAAACATGAACGAGATATTTCCAATGAGGACTAAATAAAGGCTTCTTAAAAGTAGTTTCAGCGAGTGAACCTTCATACCCTATATCTCTAAGTGTATCCCAAAGTACTTGTTTTTCAAAACGAACATCACCTTCTTCATCTTGAAACAATAAATCCTCCCTTATTGTAGTCTCAGTGATTCGAATTGTCCTTCTAGCAACCTTAGCTTGAATGAATGATTCATCATCTTGCAAATGTGATCTAGCAGTAGCCCAAAATTGTTGAATCCATGGTCCAATGATGTCAGGATTGATTAGCAGAGCATAATTGATTGAAGACCCAACAAGGAAGTCAATGATATCATGAAAATTGATATTTGATGGTGTCTTGTCCAAATTAGCGACCATGTTGTGCTTCCTATAGGTGTTACGATTAGCCATTGCTTGTTGGTAGAAGAATTAATGAATAGACAAAGGTGAATGTTGATGAGAAAAGTGATGAATAGATGGATAAGTATAAAGATTAGAGTAAAAATCGGTAGAGTAGTTATTTATAGGTAAGATTTAAAAAATCAAAGCCCAATTAATAAAGTTACCGTTGTTGAAATTTACCCCTTATTAATGACCGTTAGAACAGTACTTGACAAGACATCAGTGCTTTCCACGTAAGCAGTACTTTCAAAGCAGTGCTTTCAGATAAATGCCAAGCAGTACTTTCCATCCTCTTCTCTACAAAAAACATCAAAGAACATTGTGTTGCCTCCCCTCAAACAATCCATAGGACTAAACTAAACTAATATAAAGTCCTCCCCTTAAATGTAGCTTAATAATTAATCATACCAATACTCACCACTAAATGGTTGAATCTTGAAACATCAAAACTCTTTGTGAGTAGATCAGCTACATTGTCATCTGTGTGGACCTTGATAACATTAATGAGCCTATGCTCATAACAATCACGAATAAAGTGATGCCTAATCTGAATGTGCTTGGTCTTGGAATGATAAACAGGATTCTTGACAATGCAAATGGTACTCTCATTGTCAATGTAGATAGGAGTATTCTTAAAATTGAATCCATAATCCAAGAGTTGATTCTGCATCCACAGTACTTGTCCACAACAACTTGCTGCAGCAACATATTCTGCTTCAGTGGATGATGTTGCTGCAATGGTTTGTTTCTTACATTGCCATGAGACTAATCTTCTTCCAAGATATTGGCATCCTCCAGTGGTTGATCTTCTATCATAATTATCTCCTGCATAATCACTGTCTGAAAAAGCTTCCAAGTGAAAAGGTGAATCCTTAGGATACCATAACCCTAACTTAGGTTGTTGCTTGAGATAACTAAAAATCCTCTTGACTGCATTCATATGAGAAACCTTAGGTGAGACTTGATATCTTGCACATAAACAGACAACAAACATGATGTCAGGTCTAGATGCAGTTAAGTACATAAGACAACCAATCATTGATCTGTAAAGTTTGACATCCATAGCTTGTCCATCTTCATCCTTTCCTAATGAGTTTATAGCTTTAATGGGTGTGGTGACTGGCTTGATAGTACTGAAGTTAAACTTTTTAAGAATGTCAGTGACATAATTATCTTGACTAATAAAGATTCCAGTACTTGATTGTTTAACTTGAAGCCCCAAGAAGAAAGTTAATTCACCCATGGAACTCATTTGAAACTCTTGTTGCATGAGCTGCTCAAACTCTTTCACCATTGACTGTTTTGTAGCTCCAAAGATAATATCATCCACATGTACTTGAACAAGCACTATATCCTTTTTGTCTATCTTGATAAACAAAGTTTTATCAATTGCACCTCTCCTGTAACCTTGTTGTAATAGAAAAGTGGAGAGTCTATCATACCAAGCTCTAGGGGCTTGATGAAGGCCATACAGAGCCTTAATAACTTTGTAGACTTTGTTTGGATGTGCAGGATCCTCAAAACCAAGAGGTTGTTTCACATAGACTTCCTCTGTAATTTTGCCATAAAGAAAGGCACTTTTGACATCCATTTGATAAACAGGAAATCCCATATAAGATGCAAAAGCAAGAAATAATCTTATGGCTTCAATCCTTGCTACAGGAGCAAACACTTCATCATGGTCCACTCCTTCTTCTTGTCTATATCCTTGTGCAACCAATCTTGCTTGGTTCTTGATGACATTACCTGTTTCATCTCTCTTAACTCTGAAAACCCATCTTGTACCAATTACTTTCTTTCCATCTGGTAAATCACATAGTATCCAAACATCTTGAAGTTTGAATTGAAGAAGTTCTTCTTGCATGGCTTCAACCCAACTCTCTTTAGTTAATGCTTGAGATATAGTCTTGGGTTCTTCTTGAGAGATAAAGCAGGTAAATAAGCATGTTTGTTGATCCTTATGATTCATCCTGTTTTGTTTATAAACAAAGCTAAGTAAAGCATTATGCTGCTTAGAGAGACCTTTAGCTTTTGTTCTTGTGAGCACTCCTGAAGTATAAGGTCCAATGATTTGACCAGCAGGATGATCTTTATGAACTCTTAATGTAGGAGTTTGTGGAACTTCAAGATCATCACCCAAATTTGTGAAATCAGGTTCTTCATTGGAATATGAGAAAATACCTTCATTTCTAACTCATCATCAGTATCTTCTAACGCAGGAATATTTGGATCAGTTAAATCATCAGAAGTACTGTCAACCGGTGCAGCAGTACTTTGATCCAAAGTATTGTGATCCAAAGTACTGTGAGAGTAATCTGTAGACTTACCCTTTTTCTTTGCTGCTTCATAAGCTCTTCTTTGATCATCTTCATAAGATTTTGCTATTGTTTCTTGAAAAAGCATCCTAGTAAGTTCATCTTGGAGAGCTTGATCTTCATCAGAAAAAGTGGATTTTGGTTCAACAGTACTTTTCTTCTTTTCAATAGTTATGGGTTATTCATCAGGAACATCATGAGTTCTAAGATGAACTCCATGAACAATGTACTATAAATCTTCTTCTTTGTGAACAACTTGATTTTCTTATCTGACAGGAATATAGTTCATAGAAGGAGTCAAAACAACAAGATCAAACATCCAATCAGGACCTTTACCTTTTTGATTTTCTTGATCTTCAAGGAAATCAACATGAAGACAATCTTGAACCTTTTTGGTAACCTTGTTGTACACTCTAAATCCTTTGCTATTGGTACAGTAACCCAATAAGTATCCTTCATCTGACTTACCATCAAATTTTCCCAGAGTGTCAATAGTATTGAGAATAGTCAGAGGACAGCCAAAAGGTTTCATAAAACGAATGTTGGGTTTGTTTCCCATAAGCAACTCATAAGGTGTCTTCATCTGAGGTTTAGTGAGTGATACTCTATTTAACACATAACAAGAAGTACTACCTTCAAAAATTGTATAGGTAATAAAGAATCTGCAAGCATTGTTCTTCTTTGCTTCTATCAATGTTCTATTCTTCCTTTTCGCAACACCATTTTCTTTGTGGAGTTCTAGCAATGATAAACTCCCTCTTAATCCCTTTCTTGGCACAAAATTCATCCATAAACTTGTTTTTGAATTCAGTCCCATTATCACATCTAATGGATCATACTTTGAGTCTCAATTGATTTTCAAGGGCTATTATAAGATCATGAATAACATCAAAGGTTTCATCTTTAAATCCTAAGAAAAAGACCCAACTAAATCTACTGCAATCATCTGTTACAACTAAGCAGTATTTCTTCTTTTTTAAGCTTGCAACAGAAACAGGTCCAAACAGATCCATGTGCAACAACTCTAAAGGTTCTCTAACAGTTCTTTCCTTAATCTTCTTGCATGAAGCTTTGTGTTGTTTACCCTTCTTGCACGCCAAACATGAATGATCATTCTTGTATGTTTTAGAAGGTAAACCTCTAACTAAATTGCAGATAAGGTTTTAAAATGTACCTTTTTGAGAGGTCGTTTAAGCCCTTATTTGATCACTTTTGTATCCATTATTACTTAATATCGTTCCTTTTCACTTTTTAGGTCTCTTGAAGGCAAATTTCTAGAATGACACTTATTCGGACGAAAAGGCGCGAATATACGAAGAAAATGGCCAAAGTCAAGAATCGAGACACTCAAGCTGCTGAAACTAAAGGGGACGGCGTCAGGTTATACTTGTGACGCCGTCGGAACAAGTTTTGTGACGATACAGTAGCCAAATTGCTTATTTTCAAGTGACGGCATCAGGTTTTAAAAGAGTAGAGTGTCGCAGCTCAGACGACCTAGATTTGATCCAGACGGCGTCAGAGACTCAAGGCGACGGCGTCACGGACATAAGGTGACACCGTCACAATGATAACATGGCCAAGACGAAACCCTAATGACGGCGACCCGACGGCGTCACAGATTAAAGGGTGACGCCGTCGCAGTTGTAACCTTATATATAGAATCCAAATTTTTTAGTTTTCAGTGTGTAGTTTTGTGGAGTAAAAACCTAAACCGAACCAAGGCTATCTTGTACAGTATTTTAGGGTTCCATACCCTATCTTACATCAAGATAAGTGTTTTACTTAATTAATTTAATTATGTCTTCATATGATTGTGTGTATGCTTGCATGTTCCCCATGCCCGGCTAATTTACTTGCGTGTTTGCTTAGGTAATATGAAACTTAGTTATTGAATATTGATTGGTTGTCTCTTATCTTAATTGTGATTGACCTAGTATTGCGATAGGTCATTCGTTGTGTTGTTAATGCTTGATTAATCTTTGTTGAACCTTAGTTTATAATCACCTAGAGTAATTGTAGGCTATACCTCCAAAGAATACCTTAGAGTTAAAGTTTATAAATCCTAGAGATTTTGTAGTCATTAACCTTTGGTAGTTTCAAAGAGTTAGGGATAAACGCATACCCGATGAGTGTCTAAATACTCATCATTTTTGTACAATCTAAACTGCAAAATCATCTGAAAACACTCAAAAATGCATCAAATTGATGAAAATATCACAAATCAGTGTTTTATGTGTTTTAAATGCAAAAAGATCAAAATCAGATGAAAAATGATTCAAGTTTGCAAAATTGGCAGTTTTAGTCCCCCAAGTTTTAAAAGTTGTCAAATCTAGTCCCTGAAATTCAAAAATGTGGAATTTTATCATTCAAGGTCCCTGAAATATTCTAAATTGTCAAAAATGATCCTTGAATGATTCTTTGGTCAAATGGCAGAAAAGGTCCCTAAACTTTAAAAAATGTCAAAATTAGTCCTTGGACTTATAAAAATGGAATTTTATGCAAAAAGGGTCCTTGTTCTATCAAAGTTTGTCAAGTTTGGTCCTTGTTCTATCAAAGTTTGTCAAGTTTGGTCCTTGTGAAAAGTTTGGAAAAGTGTCAATTTCAGTCCTTGAAGTTTGGATAAATTACAAATTTGGTCCTTGTGTATACTTAACCAAACCGGACACCATTTTAAATATCAAAGCCCAAATCCAATCCAATACCGGCTGGCCCAAATGCATTATCCAAGCCCAACCCAAGCATGACCCTTGACCCTTGAACCCCTGCCATATACCACTTGACCCCCTGTCATTACCAATTGTGAACCCCCCCTATATTATTAAAGCCGGTCAACAAAGTCAAATACATGCTACTGTTCATCCCTTACCTCGTTTACCCGCCAAACCAGAAACCATGGTGGTTTTCATTGATTTGCTCTATCCACTCCCTCCACCTGTCTTCCAACTTGTATACCTTGTCCCCTCCACCTCCACTAACACCAAAAAGCTTTAATTGACTCAAACCTGCTCAAGAAGAAATTGGCGCCAAAAATCCAGATGTATGGTTCTGATGATTTTGGCCAATTCAATGGCTCAGATGAGGTGGGATACATTCAGAGGTCAACATGAGGTCATAAAAGTCTATAAATGAAGGCAGAGAAGGATGGTATCAAGATCATCTAGTGTAATTTTTATTTTCTTAGTCGTTTTTATCATTTTAAGCTTTCTAGTGTAAAACTTATCTTTTAAGTACTGTTTTAATCATTCTCAGTGTATTGTAAATCCTTTTTAATAATCAATTTCAAGCTTTCAGTTTCAATTTCAGTATTTGCAAATTTCAAGTTCAAAATTTCAATATGTTTAGAATGTTGTTATTAGTTGTTGATATGGACTGAGATAACTCATATAAGCTCCTATAAAGCTTTTTCAAGATTTTAGAAACATTAAAATCCAGTTTAGAAGCAAAAATAGAAAATCACCAAAAATACAAATAAATTAGTTGAAAAATCAAAAATCATAAGAAATGGTGTTTACAGCTGGAGCAGGGTGAATTATGGATGGCCTTGGGTTAGTGGCTTAGTGGTAAGCCTATAGGAGTGGTCTTGATCATTGGTTCTATGATTTCAGTTGGATAGCATTTGTAAGCCTTTTTGTTCATTTTTGTATTTCTTTGTTTTAGTTGTTTAGTAGTTGTAATTTCTGGTTCTTTATGTTTCCTAGTTATAATTAAGTGTATTTAAGCTTTAAAATCAGTTGGTTGTTCTTTTAAATTTGTAGTTTATATAAGTTTCATTTAGACAGTTAAATTAGCATCATCATAATTCTTTTGTTTCATATTGTTAATACTGTTGGTTCATGTTTATTTAATCTCATATAATGATATTATAAGGTCTATAATCAGTCGCATGGTTTTAATTTGTGATTAGCTTTGAAAATCTTCAAATCAGTTTCAATAAGGTGTGTTTGGTTTACTTTGTTTAACTGTGCTCAAGAGTGTTCAAGTCAGTGCTATTACTTGCTCTGTGTCACACTTGGTCCAATTAGTTCAAACAAACCATATAATACAGTCTTTGTTCATCATAAGTCAAAATTGCAAAAGAAATCTCATCTCTGTCATTCACTGTTGGATTTGGATGATTCATGGTCATGATCTTGTGTTTATAAGTTGTTAAAATTACTCAAATCAGTCTTATTTCACCCTAAAACAACATAATCAGTGAGTAGTAGTGATTCAAAGTTCATCTTGGTCAAACTTTTAGTTTTTCTTAAAAAGTCAAATTTCCATTTGGTCGTTTTTGAATTAAAAAGATAATTTCACTGTGTGTTTAATATTGAGTTTTAGCTTAAAAGCTTTTGGGAAACTAGAGTTTAGTTGCTAATCTAAATTAGAAAAATACTAGTTCTCTGTTAATCAGCTTTTTAAGTGCTTTTTAACTAGCTTATTGTGAGTACCTGTTCTGAAATGGTGCCCTGTGCACAGTTGGGTAGTCCAACTTGATAAGCTTGCACAGAGCTTAATTTTTGGTCTTAGCTTGTGATCTTTGGTTCTTTGGATAGCTGACCTAGCCATCTAGAGGTTTCAAGCTTGCTTTTCATTTTGAAGCTTGTTTGGTAGGGCTGCAATAAGCCTAATCATTTTCCCATTTCTGTCTTAGAAAGCAAAAAGCCAAGTGCTTATTCTTCTTTTTAGTAGCTTATCAGTGTGTGTTTTGTTCTTTTTAGCTTTATTTCAGTTCATCTAGCTTCTTTACATCTTATTCCACCTTTGTTTCCAATTTGTAAGCTTGTTTGAGCTTATTTACACCAAATAAGCTATTTAGCCCACTGTTGGGATTATAAGCTTGTAAAACTGCTTATTTTAAGTTTGTAAAATTTTTGTGTTTGTTAAAGTTTCATATAATTAGTACTTAAGTAGTTTTCAAAAAGAAAATCCAGAAAAACTTCTTTTTTAAAACAGTGATAGTGTTTATTTAATAGGTTTTAGCTTTTTGATTTTTCTTTTCATCTTACTAATAAGCAAATCTTGTTTTTATACTTTTCTTAGTTTTCTGTTACCTTAAGTTATTTTTAGAAAAAGTTTCATAATTTTCTCTGTTTATTTAGTATTTATTATAATTTTTAATAGTTAAAAGTCTTAAATAATTAGTAATAAATAATTAAAAAGCATAAAAAATATCTTTTCAGTTTTAAAATTAGTTTTATCATATTTTAGATTTTTCCAAGTTGAAATTTTATTTTTCCAGGTTTATTTTATATTTTCTAGAATTTAAGTGTATTTTAAAAAGTAATTAATTAGTAATAATTAGATAAAAAGTGTAAAAAAATATATTTTTAGTTTTAAAATAAGTTTTATAATATTTTAGATTTTTATCAATTATAATTTTATTTTTCTAGCCTTATTTCATATTTTCTTTTATTTTAGGTTAATTTTAAATAGTTTAAAATAGTTTTTAATTAATAATAATTAATTAAATAGTGGTAAAAATAATTTTCTTTTATTTTTAGGATTTCAAAAATGTCATTTTCATATTTTTTAGGTCTTTTATTTCTTAGATATCACTTTTTATTTTATGCTATACGTAGTTTTTAAACGTACGTTTTACGTTTCTTTTATCTGATTGTTGTGTTTTCCAATTCTGTTTCCAAATACATTCCAATCAATCAGTAGTGTAATAATTCATCAAAACCTTTACTGATCACTATCCTTAGTGATCACTTTATCATCTGAGTTAGTTTTGACACACCATTGAGTCTCCGTGGGACTTAACGACCCGGGAATTCATTATATTCTCCAGGACTTCATTGTATTTGTGTTTTAAGCAGTTTTAAGCTTCTTACGGTTAGCCATTCACAAGTGGCTAGCTTGTGTGAGGTAGCTTGACGGTTTTGCCTCAGATCAATACCCTACGACCTTAGAGACACAACGCGATTAAGAATAAAGACGTGACAATTCAACCATCAATAGGAGATAACTAGGGAGTAATAAAGCCTAAGCAAATACGTTTTTAATCATCATACAATCACACAACAATAGACATAGACTCACCTTAGTTAATTAGATAATTAGATAAGTAGAAGTAATCGGTAGAAATACCAACCCCTAAATCCAAACCCCGAGATTCGTACCTTTCAATTTCCTAAAAAACATAAAAAGATAAAAAAAATAATCTTCCTCAACCCCAACCTTAGCGTAGTAACTTCTCACTAGCATTCCTATTCCCCTAGAGAATGATATCAATTCCCGTGGCCTACCCTAATACTACACTACAACGATTAGTTTCACTGCCTAGGGTGTTGAAAAACTTGCTCGACGAAAAGGAAGTTCCTGTCACCCCGAACGTGTTGTATAAGCGTATCAAGTTTTTGGCGCCGCTTCCGGGGAATAGAATAGCTAGTTAGGAGTCCACATCGTTTAGGTTCCCTTTCTTGATTCCTATCAAGTAAGCTTTTTTCCATTTTTAGCTTCCTCGTAGTCTATCCCCCCTTCTTTGTGACCTTTGTTCGTAACCCATCACCTTTCATCATGGAAGGTGATTGCTCATCAACCAACAACCCACCACCGAATAAATCACTTTCAATCAAAAACCAACCTAATGACCAACACAACCGCCGAAACCGTTATGTGAGTAGAAACACCGACCTTCAAGATTTGCAAAGATATTTGATAGTACAATTAGGGATGCTGTTGAGAAAGTGGTCAGCGCCTCTGTAGTTGGCTCCATGATCGACATCAATTCGGAAAATGGCTTAGTGAATAGAAACGTGAATGAGGAGGATAGTGCTTATTTCAATCTTTACCCCACTAAGGAAGAGGTTGCTTACCATCAATACATAATCGATAATCCCCGATCACCCATCATTAGGATATGCCCAAAGATTAGGAGAGGAAATCTTTGGAACCTCAAAATTCCTTGTATGATCGGATATAGGAATGTCGAGCACGCTTACATAATGTCATCAGCTGTTTACAATGACATTATGAATGAGTGACATAAGATTAGGAGAGACCCTAAGTATCCTGGTGGTGTTTGCAACTTTGTGGGAAGAGTCAAGGATGTACACATCCTTATACGAAATTTCACCTACCTAGTTGATTTTGTAGTCCTAGAAGACATTGGATGTGTCATTGACTATAGCTTATCCCAAGTAGTGCTAGGAAAACCATTTGTTGAAACATCTAAAATGAGCCATAACAAGTATGATGGAACGGTTAGGTTTAAGGAAGGAAATGATGAGATCACTTATAGGATGCCTTGGAAGACGAATGAATATGGCCATCTATCCCTTTTTGAATGAGACAACATTAGAGCTTTTGAGGACAAAAGCAAGGACGATGTTGAAAAAGGTTTTAAATTCATGTGGGAAAGAAGGAGGCTTTATTATAAGGATTGCTTGACCCTAGGTCCTAGGTATAGAGTCAATGAAAAATTTGTCATCATGATAGAATTCTCATTAAGAATGCAACACGAGACAACGTAAGGGACACGACTTTGAGTCTAGCTACAAGACTCATAAATAAAGAAAAGCGCTTCGTGGGAGGCAACCCATGCTTAATTGTTTGCTTGTTTGTGTGTCGTGTATCTTTTATTGATTGTTTATTCTCATGTTTAAATTTGTAAAAATGCTTTATTTTGTCTTTAACCTCGTCTTAATTACATATAAAGGCATTTTACATAAGGGATAAGTGTAGGGAGGATTACACACATTTTCAAAAGAAACGTGAACATGAGAATTACAATTAATTAAAAGATATACATGTGTGTTTGTTCGAGTCAAATGCTTGTATCGAGTCATAATGGGTGTTTTGCAGGAAATTTTTCCAGATTCTAAAGATGTATATTTTCCAGAAAATCGCAGACCAGTTTCTGTCAGGATAACCTGACCGCGTCAGAACCTTAACTGATGGCGTCAGGAGGGCAGAAACTTGACTTATGACTTTTTCTCATTTTCTGCGCTACTTATAAATTTTTGGAATTTTCCAGGTCTTAATTTTCGAGAAAATCTGTAAACATCCATTCCACAAGCATTATATCCTAGTTTAGTAGAGTATTATATATATTGTTACCGCCGATTTTACGCGAAGGTTTCGTTTGTTTTCTTCAAGTGTGCAGGTTTAATTTACCAAGAAGAAGATACATAAGATGAGAAGGAGCTTTTAACGCAAACATTCTTCTTGAAGAAAGATGTAACCACTACTTTATACGGATCCTACCGAGCTAAACAGGGGAGTATTAGTTTCTTTCGTCTTTTATTACCTTCCATTATCATAACTTTGATACTTTCGAGGAACATTGGGGACAATGTTCAGTTTAAGTGTAGGGAGGGAAAATAAAACGGGAACTTTGAAACTATGCTTATCCTTGACTATTTGCTTTGCCCAATTTCATTTGTGTAATAAACAATGAGAAATATCGGTTAGGGTAATTTTGGCACAAAATTTAAAATTTTTCATGACATATAGGAGTGGGGCCATTAGTCTTAATAAAGCATCTCATGGATAGGAAATTATATGACTAGCACAAAAACCCTTTACCACTTAAATTCCACCCAAAATGTGAGGATCGCCCTTAGAGTTGTATGAAATAAAGCATTCATCTTTAATGCTTAGAGTGTGAACCGATAGTATAATAGATTCTAGAACTTGTTTTGTGATGCATCCCGAGATCACTAGTAAGACTACACTTGTGTAGTTAGGAATAACTAAATGATAAGAGGCATTTGGATAACCCTTGTTTGATACCCGTAATATAATTACTTCTTCCACATCGGTTGATTAATTCCCCCACACCCTTGCGTTGTACTCATCTTTAGTACACGATACCCCTAGTTAACCCCTCAGAGCCTACCCTTTTCGCGGTTCTCGTGATGTTTCGGTTTTCAGGAATATCAATGAAGAGCATTGTTTACAATCCACCCCCAAATGTACACCCAAATCGCCTTAGCCTACCTTGTATGCACTCACTTTTAGTGCATTATTGTTATCACACTAAACCCTTAGTTCAATTATCATGTTGCTAGCATAAGTTGCTAAGTCGAGTTATATCCTTTGTACACAGTTTCGGGACGATTGGGACTCATGGGAAAAGTTAAACTTTATGTAATGACGGGAAGGGAACGTTAAATTCAAATTCCCTTTATTTGCGTAATAATGTACTCCAAGTGTTTTGATCTTTTAAATTCGGGTCAAATTAGTGTTAGAGTAATAAAAAACTCAAGTGTAGGGATGTGCCTATAAATCCTTACTGTTTTGATGTTATCGTAGAAGATGGTAGAGTAAAAGTGTATGAAAAAAAACATCGAAAAAAATAGAAAAAAAAGACAAAAAAAAAAAAAAAATATAGAGTGTTAAAAAAAAAGAAAAAAAAAAAAACATACGGGCTACCATCCTACATCTATCTTTAAATTTATGTTTGTTTATTTCAGTTATCTAGAGTTTAGAGTGTAGAGTCTTGGCTTAGCAACGCCATTCTTGGCATTCTTGTAACATAAATATTTTTGACTTTCCACCACTAAATCGCCTATCCCACCAAACCCTTTGTTTCCCTACCGTAAGACTAACGTTACAACCCTTTAAAAGACCTCTTGGATAGTCTTTCCTAGGTGCTTACGCCAAAGCGATGGAGGTTTGATCTAGTCTCAAGCCTATGGTAATCTATGTACTAGGACCGGTTAATGAGTGTTTATCTTCCATTTCCAATTTGTTATATTTCATATACACCCGAGAGATGTGAGTAACCAAACACCCCATGTGAGGTGCTAGTATGTAGTTTTCCGTGCTTGTTATGACTTTTGCGGGGATTATATGTGTTGTGGATCGTTCTAAACTAATGCTTCATGACCCCTAATTTATAAATCAATTGGCTAAAAGCACATTTGCTTGAGGACAAGCAAATACCAAGTGTGGGGATATTTGATAAGGTTTTAAAATGTACCTTTTTGAGGGGTCGTTTAAGCCCTTATTTGATCACTTTTGTATCCGTTATTACTTAATATCGTTCCTTTTCACTTTTTAGGTCTCTTGAATGCAAATTGCTGGAATGACACTTATTCGGACGAAAAGGCGTGAATGTACGAAGAAAATGGCCAAAGTCAAGAATCGAGACACTCAAGCTGCTGAAACTGAAGGGGACGGCGCCAGGTTATACTTGTGACGCCGTCGGAACAAGTTTTGTGACGATACAGTAGCCAAATTGCTTATTTTCAAGTGACGACATCAGGTTTTAAAAGAGTAGGGCATCGCAGCTCAGACGACCTAGATTTGATTAAGACGTCGTCAGAGACTTAAGGCGACGGCGTCACAGACATAAGGTAACGCCGTCACAATGATAACGTGGCCAAGACGAAACCCTAATGACGGCGACCCGACGGCGTCACAGATTAAAGGATGACGCCTTCGCAGTTGTAACCTTATATATAGAATCAGAATTTTTTAGTTTTCAGTGTGTAGTTTTGTGGAGTAAAAACCTAAAACGAACCAAGGCTGTCTTGTACAGTATTTTAGGATCGCAACCTGAAGGCGTCAGGAGGAGCAGAAACAGCTTATGACTTTTTCTCATTTTCTGCGCTACTTATAAATTTTTGGAATTTTCCAGGTCTTAATTTTCTAGAAAATCTGTAAACATCCATTCCACAAGCATTATATCCTAGTTTAGTAGAGTATTATATATATTCTTACCGCCGATTTTACGCGAAGGTTTCGTTTGTTTTCTTCAAGTGTGCAGGTTTAATTTACCAAGAAGAAGATACATAAGATGAGAAGGAGCTTTTAACGCAAACATTCTTCTTGAAGAAAGATGTAACCACCACTTTATACGGATCCTACCGAGCTAATCAGGGGATTATTAGTTTCTTTCGTCTTTTTTTACCTTCCATTATCATAACTTTGATAATTTCGGGGAACATTGGGGACAATGTTCAGTTTAAGTGTAGGGAGGAAAAATAAAACGGGAACTTTGAAACTATGCTTATCCTTGACTATTTGCTTTGCCCAATTTCATTTGTGTAATAAACAATGAGAAATATCGGTTAGGGTAATTTTGGCACCAAATTTAAAATTTTTCATGACATATAGGAGTGGGGCCATTAGTCTTAATAAAGCGTCTCATGGATAGGAAATTATATGACTAGCACAAAAACCCTTTACCACTTAAATTCCACCCAAAATGTGAGGATCACCCTTAGATTTGTAGGAAATAAAGCATTCATCTTTAATGCTTAGAGTGTGAACCGGTAGTATAATAGATTCTAGAACTTGTTTTGTGATGCATCCCGAGATCACTAGTAAGACTACACTTGTGTAGTTAGGAATAACTAAATGATAAGAGGCATTAGGATAACCCTTGTTTGATACCCGTAATATAATTACTTCTTCCACATCGGTTGATTAATTCCCCCACACCCTTGCGTTGTACTCATCTTTAGTACACGATACCCCTAGTTAACCCCTCAGAGCCTACCCTTTTCGCAGTTCTCGTGATGTTTCGGTTTTCAGGAATATCAATGAAGAACATTGTTGACAATCCACCCCCAAATGTACACCCAAATCGCCTTAGCCTACCTTGTATGCACTCACTTTTAGTGCATTATTGTTATCACACTAAACCCTTAGTTCAATTATCTTGTTGCTAGCATAAGTTGCTAAGTCGAGTCATATCCTTTGTACACAGTTTTGGGACGATTGGGACTCATGGGAAAATTTAAACTTTATGTAATGACGGGAAGGGAACGTTAAATTCAAATTCCCTTTATTTGCGTAATAATGTACTCCAAGTGTTTTGATCTTTTAAATTCGGGTCAAATTAGTGTTAGAGTAATAAAAAACTCAAGTGTAGGGATGTGCCTATAAATCCTTACTGTTTTGATGTTATCGTAGAAGATGGTAGAGTAAAAGTGTATGAAAAAAAACATCGAAAAAAATAGAAAAAAAAGAGAAAAAGAAAAAAAATAGAGTGATTAAAAAAAACATACGGGCTACCATCCTACATCTATCTTTAAATTTATGTTTGTTTATTTCAGTTATCTAGAGTTTAGAGTGTAGAGTCTTGGCTTAGCAACGCCATTCTTGGCATTCTTGTAACATAAAGATTTTTGACTTTCCACCACTAAATTGCCTATCCCACCAAACCCTTTGTTTCCCTACCGTAAGACTAACGTTACAACCCTTTAAAAGACCTCTTGGATAGTCTTTCCTAGGTGCTTATGCCAAAGCGATGGAGGTTTGATCTAGTCTCAAGCCTATGGTAATCTATGTACTAGGACCGGATAATGAGTGTTTATCTTCCATTTCCAATTTGTTATATTTTATATACACCCGAGAGATGTGAGTACCCAAACACCCCATGTGAGGTGCTAGTATGTAGTTTTCCGTGCTTGTTATGACTTTTGCGGGGATTATATGTGTTGTGGATCGTTCTAAACTAATGCTTCATGACCCCTAATTTATAAATCAATTGGCTAAAAGCACATTTGCTTGAGGACAAGCAAATACCAAGTGTTGGGATATTTGATAAAGTTTTAAAATGTACCTTTTTGAGTGGTCGTTTAAGCCCTTATTTGATCACTTTTGTATCCGTTATTATTTAATATCGTTCCTTTTCAGTTTTAGGTCTCTTGAAGGCAAATTTCTGGAATGACACTTATTAGGACGAAAAGGCGCGAATATACGAAGAAAATGGCCAAAGTCAAGAATCGAGACACTCAAGCTGCTGAAACTGAAGGGGACGGCGCCAGGTTATACTTGTGACGCCGTCGGAACAAGTTTTGTGACGATACAGTAGCCAAATTGCTTATTTTCAAGTGACGACATCAGGTTTTAAAAGAGTAGGGC
>OU343221.1:240150993-240454637 GCA_910596185.1 Chrysanthemum makinoi | reverse complement strand
GTCGCAGCTCAGACGACCTAGATTTGATTCAGACGGCGTCAGAGACTTAAGGCGACGGCGTCACGGACATAAGGTAACGCCGTCACAATGATAACGTGGCCAAGACGAAACCCTAATGACGGCGACCCGACGGCGTCACAGATTAAAGGGTGACGCCTTCGCAGTTGTAACCTTATATATAGAATCCGAATTTTTTAGTTTTCATTGTGTAGTTTTGTGGAATAAAAACCTAAAACGAACCAAGGCTGTCTTGTGCAGTATTTTAGGATCGCAACCTGACGGCGTCAGGAGGAGCAGAAACAGCTTATGACTTTTTCTCATTTTCTTCGCTACTTATAAATTTTTGGAATTTTCCAGGTCTTAATTTTCCAGAAAATCTGTAAACATCCATTCACAAGCATTATATCCTAGTTTAGTAGTCTTATATATATTGTTACCGCCGATTTTACACGAAGGTTTCGTTTGTTTTCTTCAAGTGTGCAAGTTTAATTTACCAAGAAGAAGATACATAAGATGAGAATGAGCTTTTAACGCAAACATTCTTCTTGAAGAAAGATGTAACCACCACTTTATACGGATCCTACCGAGCTAATCAGGGGAGTATTAGTTTCTTTCGTCTTTTTTTATTTTCCATTATCATAACTTTGATACTTTCAAGGAACATTGGGGACAATGTTCAATTTAAGTGTAGGGAGGAAAAATAAAACGGGAACTTTGAAACTATGCTTATCCTTGACTATTTGCTTTGCCCAATTTCATTTGTGTAATAAACAATGAGAAATATCGGTTAGGGTAATTTTGGCACAAAATTTAAAATTTTTCATGACATATAGGAGTGGGGCCATTAGTCTTAATAAAGCGTCTCATGGATAGGAAATTATATGACTAGCACAAAAACCCTTTACCACTTAAATTCCACCCAAAATGTGAGGATCACCCTTAGATTTGTAGGAAATAAAGCATTCATCTTTAATGCTTAGAGTGTGAACCGGTAGTATAATAGATTCTAGAACTTGTTTTGTGATGCATCCCGAGATCAGTATTAAGACTACACTTGTGTAGTTAGGAATAACTAAATGATAAGAGGCATTAGGATAACCCTTGTTTGATACCCGTAATATAATTACTTCTTCCACATCGGTTGATTAATTACCCCACACCCTTGCGTTGTACTCTTCTTTAGTACACGATACCCCTAGTTAACCCCTCAGAGCCTACCCTTTTCGCGGTTCTCGTGATGTTTCGGTTTTCTGGAATATCAATGAAGAGCATTGTTTACAATCCACCCCCAAATGTACACCCAAATCGCCTTAGCCTACCTTGTATGCACTCACTTTTAGTGCATTATTGTTATCACACTAAACCCTTAGTTCAATTATCTTGTTGCAAGCATAAGTTGCTAAGTCGAGTCATATCCTTTGTACACAGTTTTGGGATGATTGGGACTCATGGGAAAAGTTAAACTTTATGTAATTACGGGAAGGGAACTTTAAATTCAAATTCTCTTTATTTGCGTAATAATGTACTCCAAGTGTTTTGATCTTTTCAATTCGGGTTAAATTAGTGTTAGAGTAATAAAAAACTCAAGTGTAGGGACGTGCCTATAAATCCTTACTGTTTTGATGTTATCGTAGAGGATGGTAGAGTAAAAGTGTATGAAAAAAAAAACGAAAAAATAGAAAAAAAAGAGAAAAAGAAAAAAAAATATATAGAGTGTTAAAAAAAGAAAAAAAGAAAAAAAAAACATACGGGCTACCATCCTACATCTATCTTTAAATTTATGTTTGTTTATTTCAGTTATCTAAAGTTTAGAGTGTATAGTCTTGGCTTAGCAACGCCATTCTTGGCATGCTTGTAACATAAAGATTTTTAACTTTCCACCACTAAATCGCCTATCCCACCAAACCTTTTGTTTCCCTACCGTAAGACTAACGTTACAACCCTTTAAAAGACCTCTTGGATAGTCTTTCCTAGGTGCTTACGCCAAAGCGATGGAGGTTTGATCTAGTCTCAAGCCTATGGTAATCTATGTACTAGGACCGGTTAATGAGTGTTTATCTTCCATTTCCAATTTGTTATATTTCATATACACCCGAGAGATATGAGTACCCAAACACCCCATGTGAGGTGCTAGTATGTAGTTTTCCGTGCTTGTTATGACTTTTGCGGGGATTATACGTGTTGTGGATCGTTCTAAACTAATGCTTCATGACCCCTAATTTATAAATCAATTGGCTAAAAACACATTTGCTTGAGGACAAGCAAATACCAAGTGTAGGGATATTTGATAAGGTTTTAAAATGTACCTTTTTGAGGGTTCGTTTAAGCCCTTATTTGATCACTTTTGTATCCGTTATTACTTAATATCGTTCCTTTTCACTTTTTAGGTCTCTTGAATGCAAGTTGCTGGAATGACACTTATTCGGACGAAAAGGCGCGAATATACGAAGAAAATGGCCAAAGTCAAGAATCGAGACACTCACGCTGCTGAAACTGAAGGGGACGGCGCCAGGTTATACTTGTGACGCCGTCAGAACAAGTTTTGTGAAGATACAGTAGCCAAATTGCTTATTTTCAAGTGACGACATCAGGTTTTAAAAGAGTAAGGCATCGCAGCTCAGACGACCTAGATTTGATTCAGACGGCGTCACGGACATAAGGTAACGCCGTCACAATGATAACGTGGCCAAGACGAAACCCTAATGACGGCGACCTGACGGCGTCACAGATTAAAGGGTGACGCCTTCGCAGTTGTAACCTTATATATAGAATCCAAATTTTTTAGTTTTCAGTGTGTAGTTTTGTGGAGTAAAAACCTAAAACGAACCAAGGCTGTCTTGTACAGTATTTTAGGATCGCAACCTGACGGCGTCAGGAGGAGCAGAAACAGCTTATGACTTTTTCTCATTTTCTGCGCTACTTATAAATTTTTGGAATTTTCCAGGTCTTAATTTTCCAGAAAATCTGTAAACATCCACTCCACAAGCATTATATCCTAGTTTTGTAGAGTATTGTATATATTGTTACCGCCGATTTTACACGAAGGTTTCGTTTGTTTTCTTCAAGTGTGCAAGTTTAATTTACCAAGAAGAAGATACATAAGATGAGAATGAGCTTTTAACGCAAACATTCTTCTTGAAGAAAGATGTAACCACCACTTTATACGGATCCTACCGAGCTAATCAGGGGAGTATTAGTTTCTTTCGTCTTTCATTACTTTCCATTATCATAACTTTGATACTTTCGGGGAACATTGGGGACAATGTTCAGTTTAAGTGTAGGGAGGGAAAATAAAACGGGAACTTTGAAACTATGCTTATCCTTGACTATTTGCTTTGCCCAATTTCATTTGTGTAATAAACAATGAGAAATATCGGTTAGGGTAATTTTGGCACCAAATTTAAAATTTTTCATGACATATAGGAGTGGGGCCATTAGTCTTAATAAAGCGTCTCATGGATAGGAAATTATATGACTAGCACAAAAACCCTTTACCACTTAAATTCCACCCAAAATGTGAGGATCGCCCTTAGATTTGTAGGAAATAAAGCATTCATCTTTAATGCTTAGAGTGTAAACCGGTAGTATAATAGATTCTAGAACTTGTTTTGTGATGCATCCCGAGATCACTAGTAAGACTACACTTGTGTAGTTATGAATAACTAAATGATAAGAGGCATTAGGATAACCCTTGTTTGATACCCGTAATATAATTACTTCTTCCAAATCGGTTGATTAATTCCCCCATACCCTTGCGTTGTACTCATCTTTAGTACACGATACCCCTAGGTAACCCCTCAGAGCCTACCCTTTTCGCGGTTCTCGTGATGTTTCGGTTTTCTGGAATATCAATGAAGAGCATTGTTTACAATCCACCCCCAAATGTACACCCAAATCGCCTTAGCCTACCTTGTATGCACTCACTTTTAGTGCATTATTGTTATCACACTAAACCCTTAGTTCAATTATCTTGTTGCTAGCATAAGTTGCTAAGTCGAGTCATATCCTTTGTACACAGTTTTGGGACGATTGGGACTCATGGCAAAAGTTAAACTTTATGTAATGACGGGAAGGGAACGTTAAATTCAAATTCCCTTTATTTGCGTAATAATGTACTCCAAGTGTTTTGATCTTTTCAATTGGGGTCAAATTAGTGTTAGAGTAATAAAAACTCAAGTGTAGGGATGTGCCTATAAATCCTTACTGTTTTGATGTTATCGTAGAGAATGGTAGAGTAAAAGTGTATGAAAAAAAATTCGAAAAAAAAAATAAAAAAAAAGAGAAAAAGAAAAAAAATATATATAGAGTGTTAAAAAAAAAGAAAAAAAGAAAAAAACATACGGGCTAATATCCTATATCTATCTTTAAATTTATGTTTGTTTATTTCAGTTATCTAGAGTTTAGAGTGTAGAGTCTTGGCTTAGCAATGCCATTCTTGGCATGCTTGTAACACAAAGATTTTTGACTTTCCACCACTAAATCGCCTATCCCACCAAACCCTTTGTTTCCGTACCGTAAGACTAACGTTACAACCCTTTAAAAGACCTCTTGGATAGTCTTTCCTAGGTGCTTACGCCAAAGCGATGGAGGTTTGATCTAGTCTCAAGCCTATGGTAATCTATGTAATAGGACCGGTTAATGAGTGTTTATCTTTCATTTCCAATTTGTTATATTTCATATGCACCCGAGAGATGTGAGTACCCAAACACCCCATGTGAGGTGCTAGTATGTAGTTTTCCGTGCTTGTTATGACCTTTGCGGGGATTATATGTGTTGTGGATCGTTCTAAACTAATGCTTCATGACCCCTAATTTATAAATCAATTGGCTAAAAGCACATTTGCTTGAGGACAAGCAAATACCAAGTGTAGGGATATTTGATAAGGTTTTAAAATGTACATTTTTGAGGGGTCGTTTAAGCCCTTATTTGATCACTTTTGAATCCGTTATTACTTAATATCGTTCATTTTCACTTTTTAGGTCTCTTGAATGCAAATTGCTGGAATGACACTTATTCGGACGAAAAGGCGTGAATATACGAAGAAAATGGCCAAAGTCAAGAATCGAGACACTCAAGCTGCTGAAACTGAAGGGGCGGCTCAGGTTATACTTGTGACGCCGTCGAACAAGTTTTGTGACGATCAGATAGCCAAATTGCTTATTTTAAGTGACGACATCATGTTTTAAAAGAGTAGGGCGTCGCAGCTCAGACGACCTAGATTTGATTCAGACGGCGTCAGAGACTTAACGCGACGGCGTCACGGACATAAGGTATCGCCGTCATAATGATAACGTGGCAAAGATGAAACCCTAATGACGGCGACCCGACGGCGTCACAGATTAAAGGGTGACGCCTTCGCAGTTGTAACCTTATATATAGAATCCGAATTTTTTAGTTTTCAGTGTGTAGTTTTGTGGAGTAAAAACCTAAAACGAACCAAGGCTGTCTCGTACAGTATTTTAGGATCGCAACCTGACGGCGTCAGGAGGAGCAACGACTTATGACTTTTTCTCATTTTCTGCGCTACTTATAAATTTTTGGAATTTTCCAGGTCTTAATTTTCCAGAAAATCTGTAAACATCCATTCCACAAGCATTATATCCTAGTTTAGTAGAATATTATATATATTGTTACCGTCGATTTTACGCGAAGGTTTCGTTTGTTTTCTTCAAGTGTGCAGGTTTAATTTACCAAGAAGAAGATACATAAGATGAGAAGGAGCTTTTAACGCAAACATTCTTCTTGAAGAAAGATGTAACCACCACTTTACACGGATCCTACCGAGCTAATCAGGGGAGTATTAGTTTCTTTCGTCTTTTATTACCTTCCATTATCATAACTTTGATACTTTCGGGGAACATTGGGGACAATGTTCAGTTTAAGTGTAGGGAGGGAAAATAAAACGGGAACTTTGAAACTATGCTTATCCTTGACTATTTGCTTTGCCCAATTTCATTTGTGTAATAAACAATGAGAAATATCGGTTAGGGTAATTTTGGCACCAAATTTAAAATTTTTCATGACATATAGGAGTTGGGCCATTAGTCTTAATAAAGCGTCTCATGGATAGGAAATTATATGACTAGCACAAAAACCCTTTACCACTTAAATTCCACCCAAAATGTGAGGATCGCCCTTAGATTTGTAGGAAATAAAGCATTCATCTTTAATGCTTAGAGTGTGAACCGGTATTATAATAGATTCTAGAACTTGTTTTGTGATGCATCCCGAGATCACTAGTAAGACTACACTTGTGTAGTTAGGAATAACTAAATGATAAGAGGCATTAGGATAACCCTTGTTTGATACCCGTAATATAATTACTTCTTCCACATCGGTTGATTAATTCCCCCACACCCTTGCGTTGTACTCATCTTTAGTACACGATACCCCTAGTTAACCCCTCAGAGCCTACCCTTTTCGCGGTTCTCGTGATGTTTCGGTTTTCTGGAATATCAATGAAGAACATTGTTTACAATCCACCCCAAAATGTACACCCAAATCGCCTTAGCCTACCTTGTATGCACTCACTTTTAGTGCATTATTGTTATCACACTAAACCCTTAGTTCAATTATCTTGTTGCTAGCATAAGTTGCTAAGTCGAGTCATATCCTTTGTACACAGTTTTGGGACGATTGGGACTCATGGGAAAAGTTAAACTTTATGTAATGACGGGAAGGGAACGTTAAATTCAAATTCCCTTTATTTGCGTAATAATGTACTCCAAGTGTTTTGATCTTTTCAATTCGGGTCAAATTAGTGTTAGAGTAATAAAAAACTCAAGTGTAGGGATGTGCCTATAAATCCTTACTGTTTTGATGTTATCGTAGAGGATGGTAGAGTAAAAGTGTATGAAAAAAAAATCAAAAAAAAAAAGAAAAAAAAGAGAAAAAGAAAAAAAAAATATAGAGTGTTAAAAAAAAGAAAAAAAGAAAAAAACATACGGGCTACCATCCTATATCTATCTTTAAATTTATGTTTGTTTATTTCAGTTATCTAGAGTTTAGAGTGTAGAGTCTTGGCTTAGCAATGCCATTCTTGGCATGCTTGTAACACAAAGATTTTTGACTTTCCACCACTAAATCGCCTATCCCACCAAACCCTTTGTTTACCTACCGTAAGACTAACGTTACAACCCTTTAAAAGACCTCTTGGATAGTCTTTCCTAGGTGCTTACGCCAAAGCGATGGAGGTTTGATCTAGTCTCAAGCCTATGGTAATCTATGTACTAGGACCGGTTAATGAGTGTTTATCTTCCATTTCCAATTTGTTATATTTCATATACACCCGAGAGATGTGAGTACCCAAACACCCCATGTGAGGTGCTAGTATGTAGTTTTCAGTGCTTGTTATGACTTTTGCGGGGATTATATGTGTTGTGGATCGTTCTAAACTAATGCTTCATGACCCCTAATTTATAAATCAATTAGCTAAAAGCACATTTGCTTGAGGACAAGCAAATACCAAGTGTAGAGATATTTGATAAGGTTTTAAAATGTACCTTTTTAGGGGTCGTTTAAGCCCTTATTTGATCACTTTTGTATCCGTTATTACTTAATATCGTTCCTTTTCACTTTTTAGGTCTCTTGAATGCAAATTGCTGGAATTACACTTATTCGGACGAAAAGGCGCGAATATACGAAGAAAATGGCCAAAGTCAAGAATCGAGACACTCAAGCTGCTGAAACTGAAGGGTACGGCGCCAGGTTATACTTGTGACGCCGTCAGAACAAGTTTTGTGACGATACAGTAGCCAAATTGCTTATTTTCAAGTGACGACATCAGGTTTTAAAAGAGTAGGGCGTCGCAGCTCAGACGACCTAGATTTGATTCAGACGGCGTCACGGACATAAGGTAACGCCGTCACAATGATAACGTGGCCAAGAAGAAACCCTAATGACGGCGACCAGACGGCGTCACAGATTAAAGGGTGACGCCGTCGCAGTTGTGACCTTATATATAGAATCCGAATTTTTTAGTTTTCAGTGTGTAGTTTTGTGGAGTAAAAACCTAAAACGAACCAAGGCTGTCTTGTACAGTATTTTAGGATCGCAACCTGACGGCGTCGGGAGGGCAAACAGCTTATGACTTTTTCTCATTTTCTGCGCTACTTATAAATTTTTGGAATTTTCCAGGTCTTAATTTTCCAGAAAATCTGTAAACATCCATTCCACAAGCATTATATCCTAGTTTAGTAGAGTATTATATATATTGTTACCGCCGATTTTACACGAAGGTTTCGTTTGTTTTCTTCAAGTGTGCAAGTTTAATTTACCAAGAAGAAGATACATAAGATGAGAATGAGCTTTTAACGCAAACATTCTTCTTGAAGAAAGATGTAACCACCACTTTATACGGATCCTACCGAGCTAATCAGGGGAGTATTAGTTTCTTTCGTCTTTTATTACCTTCCATTATCATAACTTTGATACTTTCGGGGAACATTGGGGACAATGTTCAGTTTAAGTGTAGG
The DNA here is from genome assembly GCA_910596185.1 of Chrysanthemum makinoi. Taxonomy (NCBI): domain Eukaryota; kingdom Viridiplantae; phylum Streptophyta; class Magnoliopsida; order Asterales; family Asteraceae; genus Chrysanthemum; species Chrysanthemum makinoi. The sequence goes on along the minus strand of OU343221.1, from coordinate 240,446,163 downwards.
GAGGGAAAATAAAACGGGAATTTTGAAACTATGCTTATCCTTGACTATTTGCTTTGCCCAATTTCATTTGTGTAATAAACAATGAGAAATATTGGTTAGGGTAATTTTGGCACCAAATTTAAAATTTTTCATGACATATAGGAGTGGGGCCATTAGTCTTAATAAAGCGTCTCATGGATAGGAAATTATATGACTAGCACAAAACCCTTTACCACTTAAATTCCACCCAAAATGTGAGGATCGCCCTTAGATTTGTAGGAAATAAAGCATTCATCTTTAATGCTTAGAGTGTAAACCGGTAGTATAATAGATTCTAGAACTTGTTTTGTGATGCATCCCGAGATCACTAGTAAGACTACACTTGTGTAGTTAGGAATAACTAAATGATAAGAGGCATTAGGATAACCCTTGTTTGATACCTGTAATATAATTACTTCTTCCACATCGGTTGATTAATTCCCCCACACCCTTGCGTTGTACTCATCTTTAGTACACGATACCCCTAGTTAACCCCTCAGAGCCTACCCTTTTCGCGGTTCTCGTGATGTTTCGGTTTTCAGGAATATCAATGAAGAGCATTGTTTACAATCCACCCCCAAATGTACACCCAAATCGCCTTAGCCTACCTTGTATGCACTCACTTTTAGTGCATTATTGTTATCACACTAAACCCTTAGTTCAATTATCTTGTTGCTTGCATAAGTTGCTAAGTCGAGTTATATCCTTTGTACACAGTTTTGGGACGATTGGGACTCATGGGAAAAGTTAAACTTTATGTAATGACGGGAAGGGAACGTTAAATTCAAATTCCCTTTATTTGCGTAATAATGTACTTCAAGTGTTTTGATCTTTTAAATTCGGGTCAAATTAGTGTTAGAGTAATAAAAAACTTAAGTGTAGGGATGTGCCTATAAATCCTTACTGTTTTGATGTTATCGTAGAAGATGGTAGAGTAAAAGGGTATGAAAAAAAACATCGAAAAAAATAGAAAAAAAGAGAAAAAGAAAAAAAAAATATAGAGTGTTAAAAAAAAAGAAAAAAAAAACATACGGGCTACCATCCTACATCTATCTTTAAATTTATGTTAGTTTATTTCAGTTATCTAGAGTTTAGAGTGTAGAGTCTTGGCTTAGCAACGCCATTCTTGGCATTCTTGTAACATAAAGATTTTTGACTTTGCACCACTAAATCGACTATCCCACCAAACCCTTTGTTTCCCTACCGTAAGACTAACGTTACAACCCTTTAAAAGACCTCTTGGATAGTCTTTCCTAGGTGCTTACGCCAAAGCGATGGAGGTTTGATCTAGTCTCAAGCCTATGGTAATCTATGTACTAGGACCGGTTAATGAGTGTTTATCTTCCATTTCCAATTTGTTATATTTCATATACACCCGAGAGATGTGAGTAACCAAACACCTCCAGTGAGGTGCTAGTATGTAGTTTTCCGTGCTTGTTATGACTTTTGCGGGGATTATATGTGTTGTGGATCGTTCTAAACTAATGCTTCATGACCCCTAATTTATAAATCAATTGGCTAAAAGCACATTTGCTTGAGGACAAGCAAATACCAAGTGTAGGGATATTTGATAAGGTTTTAAAATGTACCTTTTTGAGGGGTCGTTTAAGCCCTTATTTGATCACTTTTGTATCCGTTATTACTTAATATCGTTCCTTTTCACTTTTTAGGTCTCTTGAAGGCAAATTGCTGGAATGACACTTATTCGGACGAAAAGGCGCGAATATACGAAGAAAATGGCCAAAGTCAAGAATCGAGACACTCAAGCTGCTGAAACTGAAGGGGACGGCGCCAGGTTATACTTGTGACGCCGTCGGAACAAGTTTTGTGACGATACAGTAGCCAAATTGCTTATTTTCAAGTGACGACATCAGGTTTTAAAAGAGTAGGGCGTCGCAGCTCAGACGACCTAGATTTGATTCAAACGGCGTCAGAGACTTAAGGCGACGGCGTCACAGACATAAGGTAACGCCGTCACAATGATAACGTGGCCAAGACGAAACCCTAATGACGGCGACCCGACGGCGTCACAGATTAAAGGATGACGCCTTCGCAGTTGTAACCTTATATATAGAATCAGAATTTTTTAGTTTTCAGTGTGTAGTTTTGTGGAGTAAAAACCTAAAACGAACCAAGGCTGTCTTGTACAGTATTTTAGGATCGCAACCTGAAGGCGTCAGGAGGAGCAGAAACAGCTTATGACTTTTTCTCATTTTCTGCGCTACTTATAAATTTTTGGAATTTTCCAGGTCTTAATTTTCCAGAAAATCTGTAAACATCCATTCCACAAGCATTATATCCTAGTTTAGTAGAGTATTATATATATTCTTACCGCCGATTTTACGCGAAGGTTTCGTTTGTTTTCTTCAAGTGTGCAGGTTTAATTTACCAAGAAGAAGATACATAAGATGAGAAGGAGCTTTTAACGCAAACATTCTTCTTGAAGAAAGATGTAACCACCACTTTATACGGATCCTACCGAGCTAATCAGGGGATTATTAGTTTCTTTCGTCTTTTATTACCTTCCATTATCATAACTTTGATAATTTCGGGGAACATTGGGGACAATGTTCAGTTTAAGTGTAGGGAGGAAAAATAAAACGGGAACTTTGAAACTATGCTTATCCTTGACTATTTGCTTTGCCCAATTTCATTTGTGTAATAAACAATGAGAAATATCGGTTAGGGTAATTTTGGCACCAAATTTAAAATTTTTCATGACATATAGGAGTGGGGCCATTAGTCTTAATAAAGCGTCTCATGGATAGGAAATTATATGACTAGCACAAAAACCCTTTACCACTTAAATTCCACCCAAAATGTGAGGATCGCCCTTAGATTTGTAGGAAATAAAGCATTCATCTTTAATGCTTAGAGTGTGAACCGGTAGTATAATAGATTCTAGAACTTGTTTTGTGATGCATCCCGAGATCACTAGTAAGACTACACTTGTGTAGTTAGGAATAACTAAATGATAAGAGGCATTAGGATAACCCTTGTTTGATACCCGTAATATAATTACTTCTTCCACATCGGTTGATTAATTCCCCCACACCCTTGCGTTGTACTCATCTTTAGTACACGATACCCTAGTTAACCCCTCAGAGCCTATCCTTTTCGCGGTTCTCGTGATGTTTCGGTTTTCGGAATATCAATGAAGAACATTGTTTACAATCCACCCCAAATGTACACCCAAATCGCCTTAGCCTACCTTGTATGCACTCACTTTTAGTGCATTATTGTTATCACACTAAACCCTTAGTTCAATTATCTTGTTGCTAGCATAAGTTGCTAAGTCGAGTCATATCCTTTGTACACAGTTTTGGGACGATTGGGACTCATGGGAAAATTTAAACTTTATGTAATGACGGGAAGGGAACGTTAAATTCAAATTCCCTTTATTTGCGTAATAATGTACTCCAAGTGTTTTGATCTTTTAAATTCGGGTCAAATTAGTGTTAGAGTAATAAAAAACTCAAGTGTAGGGATGTGCCTATAAATCCTTACTGTTTTGATGTTATCGTAGAAGATGGTAGAGTAAAAGTGTATGAAAAAAAACATCGAAAAAAAATAGAAAAAAAAGAGAAAAAGAAAAAAAAATATAGAGTGTTAAAAAAAAAGAAAAAAAAAACATACGGGCAACCATCCTACATCTATCTTTAAATTTATGTTTGTTTATTTCAGTTATCTAGAGTTTAGAGTGTAGAGTCTTGGCTTAGCAACGCCATTCTTGGCATTCTTGTAACATAAAGATTTTTGACTTTCCACCACTAAATCGCCTATCCCACCAAACCCTTTGTTTCCCTACCGTAAGACTAACGTTACAACCCTTTAAAAGACCTCTTGGATAGTCTTTCCTAAGTGCTTACGCCAAAGCGATGGAGGTTTGATCTAGTCTCAAGCCTATGGTAATCTATGTACTAGGACCGGATAATGAGTGTTTATCTTCCATTTCCAATTTGTTATATTTCATATACACCCGAGAGATGTGAGTACCCAAACACCACATGTGAGGTGCTAGTATGTAGTTTTCCGTGCTTGTTATGACTTTTGCGGGGATTATATGTGTTGTGGATCGTTCTAAACTAATGCTTCATGACCCCTAATATATAAATCAATTGGCTAAAAGCACATTTGCTTGAGGACAAGCAAATACCAAGTGTTGGGATATTTGATAAGGTTTTAAAATGTACCTTTTTGAGGGGTCGTTTAAGCCCTTATTTGATCACTTTTGTATCCGTTATTATTTAATATCGTTCCTTTTCAGTTTTAGGTCTCTTGAAGGCAAATTTCTGGAATGACACTTATTCGGACGAAAAGGCGCGAATATACGAAGAAAATGGCCAAAGTCAAGAATCGAGACACTCAAGCTGCTGGCTGAAGGGGCGGCGCCAGGGTTATACTTGTGACGCCTTCGGAACAAGTTTTGTGACGATACAGTAGCCAAATTGCTTATTTTCAAGTGACGACATCAGGTTTTAAAAGAGTAGGGCGTCGCAGCTCAGACGACCTAGATTTGATTCAGACGGCGTCAGAGACTGAAGGAGACGACGTCACGGACATAAGGTGACGCCGTCACAATGATAACGTGGCCAAGACGAAACCCTAATGACGGCGACCCGACGGCGTCACAGATTAAAGGGTGACGCCTTCGCAGTTGTAACCTTATATATAGAATCCGAATTTTTTAGTTTTCATTGTGTAGTTTTGTGGAATAAAAACCTAAAACGAACCAAGGCTGTCTTGTGCAGTATTTTAGGATCGCAACCTGACGGCGTCGGAGGAGCAACAGCTTATGACTTTTTCTCATTTTCTTCGCTACTTATAAATTTTTGGAATTTTCCAGGTCTTAATTTTCCAGAAAATCTGTAAACATCCATTCCACAAGCATTATATCCTAGTTTAGTAGAGTATTATATATATTGTTACCGCCGATTTTACACGAAGGTTTCGTTTGTTTTCTTCAAGTGTGCAAGTTTAATTTACCAAGAAGAAGATACATAAGATGAGAATGAGCTTTTAACGCAAACATTCTTCTTGAAGAAAGATGTAACCACCACTTTATACGGATCCTACCGAGCTAATCAGGGGAGTATTAGTTTCTTTCGTCTTTTTTTACTTTCCATTATCATAACTTTGATACTTTCAAGGAACATTGGGGACAATGTTCAATTTAAGTGTAGGGAGGAAAAATAAAACGGGAACTTTGAAACTATGCTTATCCTTGACTATTTGCTTTGCCCAATTTCATTTGTGTAATAAACAATGAGAAATATCGGTTAGGGTAATTTTGGCACCAAATTTAAAATTTTTCATGACATATAGGAGTGGGGCCATTAGTCTTAATAAAGCGTCTCATGGATAGGAAATTATATGACTAGCACAAAAACCCTTTACCACTTAAATTCCACCCAAAATGTGAGGATCACCCTTAGATTTGTAGGAAATAAAGCATTCATCTTTAATGCTTAGAGTGTGAACCGGTAGTATAATATATTCTAGAACTTGTTTTGTGATGCATCCCGAGATCAGTATTAAGACTACACTTGTGTAGTTAGGAATAACTAAATGATAAGAGGCATTAGGATAACCCTTGTTTGATACCCGTAATATAATTACTTCTTCCACATCGGTTGATTAATTACCCCACACCCTTGCGTTGTACTCTTCTTTAGTACACGATACCCCTAGTTAACCCCTCAGAGCCTACCCTTTTCGCGGTTCTCGTGATGTTTCGGTTTTCTGGAATATCAATGAAGAGCATTGTTTACAATCCACCCCAAATGTACACCCAAATCGCCTTAGCCTACCTTGTATGCACTCACTTTTAGTGCATTATTGTTATCACACTAAACCCTTAGTTCAATTATCTTGTTGCAAGCATAAGTTGCTAAGTCGAGTCATATCCTTTGTACACAGTTTTGGGATGATTGGGACTCATGGGAAAAGTTAAACTTTATGTAATTACGGGAAGGGAACGTTAAATTCAAATTCTCTTTATTTGCGTAATAATGTACTCCAAGTGTTTTGATCTTTTCAATTCGGGTTAAATTAGTGTTAGAGTAATAAAAAACTCAAGTGTAGGGATGTGCCTATAAATCCTTACTGTTTTGATGTTATCGTAGAGGATGGTAGAGTAAAAGTGTATGAAAAAAAAATCGAAAAAATAGAAAAAAAAGAGAAAAAGAAAAAAAAAAATATATAGAGTGTTAAAAAAAGAAAAAAAGAAAAAAAAAACATACGGGCTACCATCCTACATCTATCTTTAAATTTATGTTTGTTTATTTCAGTTATCTAAAGTTTAGAGTGTAGAGTCTTGGCTTAGCAACGCCATTCTTGGCATGCTTGTAACATAAAGATTTTTGACTTTCCACCACTAAATCGCCTATCCCACCAAACCCTTTGTTTCCCTACCGTAAGACTAACGTTACAACCCTTTAAAAGACCTCTTGGATAGTCTTTCCTAGGTGCTTACGCCAAAGCGATGGAGGTTTGATCTAGTCTCAAGCCTATGGTAATCTATGTACTAGGACCGGTTAATGAGTGTTTATCTTCCATTTCCAATTTGTTATATTTCATATACACCCGAGAGATATGAGTACCCAAACACCCCATGTGAGGTGCTAGTATGTAGTTTTCCGTGCTTGTTATGACTTTTGCGGGGATTATACGTGTTGTGGATCGTTCTAAACTAATGCTTCATGACCCCTAATTTATAAATCAATTGGCTAAAAGCACATTTGCTTGAGGACAAGCAAATACCAAGTGTAGGGATATTTGATAAGGTTTTAAAATGAACCTTTTTGAGGGGTCGTTTAAGCCCTTATTTGATCACTTTTGTATCCGTTATTACTTAATATCGTTCATTTTCACTTTTTAGGTCTCTTGAATGCAAATTGCTGGAATGACACTTATTCGGACGAAAAGGCGCGAATATACGAAGAAAATGGCCAAAGTTAAGAATCGAGACACTCACGCTGCTGAAACTGAAGGGGACGGCGCCAGGTTATACTTGTGACGCCGTCAGAACAAGTTTTGTGAAGATACAGTAGCCAAATTGCTTATTTTCAAGTGACGACATCAGGTTCTAAAAGAGTAAGGCATCGCAGCTCAGACGACCTAGATTTGATTCAGACGGCGTCAGAGACCTAAGGCGACGGCGTCACGGACATAAGGTAACGCCATCACAATGATAACGTGGCCAATACGAAACCCTAATGACGGCGACCCGACGGCGTCACAGATTAAAGGGTGACGCATTCGCAGTTGTAACCTTATATATAGAATCCGAATTTTTTAGTTTTCAGTGTGTAGTTTTGTGGAGTAAAAACCTAAAACGAACCAAGGCTGTCTTGTACAGTATTTTAGGATCGCAACCTGACGGCGTCAGGAGGAGCAGAAACAGCTTATGACTTTTTCTCATTTTCTGCGCTACTTATAAATTTTTGGAATTTTCCAGGTCTTAATTTTCCAGAAAATCTGTAAACATCCATTCCACAAGCATTATATCCTAGTTTAGTAGAGTATTATATATATTGTTACCGCCGATTTTACACGAAGGTTTCGTTTGTTTTCTTCAAGTGTGCAAGTTTAATTTACCAAGAAGAAGATACATAAGATGAGAATGAGCTTTTAACAAAAACATTCTTCTTGAAGAAAGATGTAACCACCACTTTATACGGATCCTACCAAGCTAATCAGGGGAGTATTAGTTTCTTTCGTCTTTCATTACTTTCCATTATCATAACTTTGATACTTTCGGGGAACATTGGGGACAATGTTCAGTTTAAGTGTAGGGAGGGAAAATAAAACGGGAACTTTGAAACTATGCTTATCCTTGACTATTTGCTTTGCCCAATTTCATTTGTGTAATAAACAATGAGAAATATCGGTTAGGGTAATTTTGGCACCAAATTTAAAATTTTTCATGACATATAGGAGTGGGGCCATTAGTCTAAATAAAGCGTCTCATGGATAGGAAATTATATGACTAGCACAAAAACCCTTTACCACTTAAATTCCACCCAAAATGTGAGGATCGCCCTTAGATTTGTAGGAAATAAAGCATTCATCTTTAATGCTTAGAGTGTAAACCGGTAGTATAATAGATTCTAGAACTTGTTTTGTGATGCATCCCGAGATCACTAGTAAGACTACACTTGTGTAGTTATGAATAACTAAATGATAAGAGGCATTAGGATAACCCTTGTTTGATACCCGTAATATAATTACTTCTTCCACATCGGTTGATTAATTCCCCCATACCCTTGCGTTGTACTCATCTTTAGTACACGATACCCCTAGTTAACCCCTCAGAGCATACCCTTTTCGCGGTTCTCGTGATGTTTCGGTTTTCTGGAATATCAATGAAGAGCATTGTTTACAATCCACCCCCAAATGTACACCCAAATCGCCTTAGCCTACCTTGTATGCACTCACTTTTAGTGCATTATTGTTATCACACTAAACCCTTAGTTCAATTATCTTGTTGCTAGCATAAGTTGCTAAGTCGAGTCATATCCTTTGTACACAGTTTTGGGACGATTGGGACTCATGGCAAAAGTTAAACTTTATGTAATGACGGGAAGGGAACGTTAAATTCAAATTCCCTTTATTTGCGTAATAATGTACTCCAAGTGTTTTGATCTTTTCAATTCGGGTCAAATTAGTGTTAGAGTAATAAAAAACTCAAGTGTAGGGATGTGCCTATAAATCCTTACTGTTTTGATGTTATCGTAGAGAATGGTAGAGTAAAAGTGTATGAAAAAAAATTCGAAAAAAAAAATAAAAAAAAAGAGAAAAAGAAAAAAAAAAATATATAGAGTGTTAAAAAAAAAGAAAAAAAAAAACATATGGGCTACCATCCTAGATCTATCTTTAAATTTATTTTTGTTAATTTCAGTTATCTAGAGTTTAGAGTGTAGAGTCTTGGCTTAGCAACGCCATTCTTGGCATGCTTGTAACATAATGATTTTTGACTTTCCACCACTAAATCGCCTATCCCACCAAACCCTTTGTTTCCGTACCATAAGACTAACGTTACAACCCTTTAAAAGACCTCTTGGATAGTCTTTCCTAGGTGCTTACGCCAAAGCGATGGAGGTTTGATCTAGTCTCAAGCCTATGGTAATCTATGTAATAAGACCGGTTAATGAGTGTTTATCTTCCATTTCCAATTTGTTATATTTCATATACACCCGAGAGATGTGAGTACCCAAACACCCCATGTGAGGTGCTAGTATGTAGTTTTCTGTGCTTGTTATGACTTTTGCGGGGATTATATGTGTTGTGGATCGTTCTAAACTAATGCTTCATGACCCCTAATTTATAAATCAATTGGCTAAAAGCACATTTGCTTGAGGACAAGCAAATACCAAGTGTAGGGATATTTGATAAGGTTTTAAAATGTACATTTTTGAGGGGTCGTTTAAGCCCTTATTTGATCACTTTTGAATCCGTTATTACTTAATATCGTTCATTTTCACTTTTTAGGTCTCTTGAATGCAAATTGCTGGAATGACACTTATTCGGACGAAAAGGCGTGAATATACGAAGAAAATGGCCAAAGTCAAGAATCGAGACACTCAAGCTGCTGAAACTGAAGGGGACGGCTCCAGGTTATACTTGTGACGCCGTCGGAACAAGTTTTGTGACGATACAGTAGCCAAATTGCTTATTTTAAGTGACGACATCATGCTTTAAAAGAGTAGGGCGTCGCAACTCAGACGACCTAGATTTGATTCAGACGGCGTCAGAGACTTAACGCGACGGCGTCACGGACATAAGGTATCGCCGTCATAATGATAACGTGGCAAAGATGAAACCCTAATGACGGCGACCCGACGGCGTCACAGATTAAAGGGTGACGCCTTCGCAGTTGTAACCTTATATATAGAATCCGAATTTTTTAGTTTTCAGTGTGTAGTTTTGTGGAGTAAAAACCTAAAACGAACCAAGGCTGTCTTGTACAGTATTTTAGGATCGCAACCTGACGGCGTCAGGAGGAGCAGAAACAGCTTATGACTTTTTCTCATTTTCTGCGCTACTTATAAATTTTTGGAATTTTCCAGGTCTTAATTTTCCAGAAAATCTGTAAACATCCATTCCACAAGCATTATATCCTAGTTTAGTAGAATATTATATATATTGTTACCGCTGATTTTACACGAAGGTTTCGTTTGTTTTCTTCAAGTGTGCAGGTTTAATTTACCAAGAAGAAGATACATAAGATGAGAAGGAGCTTTTAACGCAAACATTCTTCTTGAAGAAAGATGTAACCACCACTTTATACGGATCCTACCGAGCTAATCAGGGGAGTATTAGTTTCTTTCGTCTTTTATTACCTTCCATTATCATAACTTTGATACTTTCGGGGAACATTGGGGACAATGTTCAGTTTAAGTGTAGGGAGGGAAAATAAAACGGGAACTTTGAAACTATGCTTATCCTTGACTATTTGCTTTGCCCAATTTCATTTGTGTAATAAACAATGAGAAATATCGGTTAGGGTAATTTTGGCACCAAATTTAAAATTTTTCATGACATATAGGAGTTGGGCCATTAGTCTTAATAAAGCGTCTCATGGATAGGAAATTATATGACTAGCACAAAACCCTTTACCACTTAAATTCCACCCAAAATGTGAGGATCGCCCTTAGATTTGTAGGAAATAAAGCATTCATCTTTAATGCTTAGAGTGTGAACCGGTAGTATAATAGATTCTAGAACTTGTTTTGTGATGCATCCCGAGATCACTAGTAAGACTACACTTGTGTAGTTAGGAATAACTAAATGATAAGAGGCATTAGGATAACCCTTGTTTGATAACCGTAATATAATTACTTCTTCCACATCGGTTGATTAATTCCCCCACACCCTTGCGTTGTACTCATCTTTAGTACACGATACCCCTAGTTAACCCCTCAGAGCCTACCCTTTTCGCGGTTCTCGTGATGTTTCGGTTTTCTGGAATATCAATGAAGAACATTGTTTACAATCCACCCCTAAATGTACACCCAAATCGCCTTAGCCTACCTTGTATGCACTCACTTTTAGTGCATTATTGTTATCACACTAAACCCTTAGTTCAATTATCTTGTTGCTAGCATAAGTTGCTAAGTCGAGTCATATCCTTTGTACACAGTTTTGGGACGATTGGGACTCATGGGAAAAGTTAAACTTTATGTAATGACGGGAAGGGAACGTTAAATTCAAATTCCCTTTATTTGCGTAATAATGTACTCCAAGTGTTTTGATCTTTTCAATTCGGGTCAAATTAGTGTTAGAGTAATAAAAACTCAAGTGTAGGGATGTGCCTATAAATCCTTCTGTTTTGATGTTATCGTAGAGGATGGTAGAGTAAAAGTGTATGTGGAAAAAAAATCAAAAAAAAAAAAAAGAAAAAAGAAAAAGAAAAAAAAATAGAGTGTTAAAAAAAAAAAACATACGGGCTACCATCCTACATCTATCTTTAAATTTATGTTTGTTTTTTTCAGTTATCTAGATATTAGAGTGTCGAGTCTTGGCTTAGCAACGCCATTCTTTTCATGCTTGTAACATAAAGATTTTTGACTTTCCACCACTAAATCGCCTATCCCACCAAACCCTTTGTTTACCTACCGTAAGACTAACGTTACAACCCTTTAAAAGACCTCTTGGATAGTCTTTCCTAGGTGCTTACGCCAAAGCGATGGAGGTTTGATCTAGTCTCAAGCCTATGGTAATCTATGTACTAGGACGGGTTAATGAGTGTTTATCTTCCATTTCCAATTTGTTATATTTCATATACACCGGAGAGATGTGAGTACCCAAACACCCCATGTGAGGTGCTAGTATGTAGTTTTCAGTGCTTGTTATGACTTTTGCGGGGATTATATGTGTTGTGGATCGTTCTAAACTAATGCTTCATGACCCCTAATTTATAAATCAATTGGCTAAAAGCACATTTGCTTGAGGACAAGCAAATACCAAGTGTAGGGATATTTGATAAGGTTTTAAAATGTACCTTTTGAGGGGTCGTTTAAGCCCTTATTTGATCACTTTTGTATCCGTTATTACTTAATATCGTTCCTTTTCACTTTTTAGGTCTCTTGAATGCAAATTGCTGGAATTACACTTATTCGGACGAAAAGGCGAATATCACGAAGAAAATGGCCAAAGTCAAGAATCGAGACACTCAAGCTGCTGAAAGTGAAGGGTACGGCGGGTTATACTTGTGGCGCCGTCCGAACAAGTTATGTGACGATACAGTAGCCAAATTGCTTATTTTCAAGTGACGACATCAGGTTTTAAAAGAGTAGAGGCGTCGCAGCTCAGCGACCTAGATTTGATTCGACGGCGTCCACGGACATAAAGGTAACGTCACAATGATAACGTGGCCAATGAAACCCTAATGACGGCGACCGGGCGTCACAAAAGGGTGGCGCGCGATTGTAACCTTATATATAGAATCCGAATTTTTTAGTTTTCGATGTGTAGTTTTGTGGAGTAAAACCTAAAACGAACCAAAGGTCTTATGCAGTATTTTAGGATCGAACTGCAGGAGCAGTCTCATTTTCTGCGCTACTTATAAATTTTTGGAATTTTCAGTCTTAATTTTCCGAAAATCAGTAAACATCCATTCCACAAGCATTATATCCTAGTTTAGTAGAGTCATATTATATATATTGTTACCGCTGATTTTACACGAAGGTTTCGTTTGTTTTCTTCAAGTGTGCAGGTTTAATTTACCAAGAAGAAGATACATAAGATGAGAAGGAGCTTTTAACGCAAACATTCTTCTTGAAGAAAGATGTAACCACCACTTTATACGGATCCTACCGAGCTAATCAGGGGAGTATTAGTTTCTTTCGTCTTTTATTACCTTCCATTATCATAACTTTGATACTTTCGGGGAACATTGGGGACAATGTTCAGTTTAAGTCTAGGGAGGGAAATAAGCGGGAACTTTGAAACGATGCTTATCCTTGACTATTTGCTTTGTCCAATTTCATTTGTGTAATAAACAATGAGAAATATCGGTTAGGGTAATTTTGGCACCAAATTTAAAATTTTTCATGACATATAGGAGTGGGGCCATTAGTCTTAATAAAGCGTCTCATGGATAGGAAATTATATGACTAGCACAAAAACCCTTTACCACTTAAATTCCACCCAAAATGTGAGGATCGCCCTTAGATTTGTAGGAAATAAAGCATTCATCTTTAATGCTTAGAGTGTGAACCGGTAGTATAATAGATTCTAGAACTTGTTTTGTGATGCATCCCGAGATCACTAGTAAGACTACACTTGTGTAGTTAGGAATAACTAAATGATAAGAGGCATTAGGATAACCCTTGTTTGATAACCGTAATATAATTACTTCTTCCACATCGGCTGATTAATTCCCCCACACCCTTGCGTTGTACTCATCTTTAGTACACGATACCCCTAGTTAACCCCACAGAGCCTACCCTTTTCGCGGTTCTCGTGATGTTTCGGTTTTCTGGAATATCAATGAAGAACTTTGTTTACAATCCACCCCCAAATGTACACCCAAATCGCCTTAGCCTACCTTGTATGCACTCACTTTTAGTGCATTATTGTTATCACACTAAACCCTTAGTTCAATTATCTTGTTGCTAGCATAAGTTGCTAAGTCGAGTCATATCCTTTGTACACAGTTTTGGGACGATTGGGACTCATGGGAAAAGTTAAACTTTATGTAATGACGGGAAGGGAATGTTAAATTCAAATTCCCTTTATTTGCGTAATAATGTACTCCAAGTGTTTTGATCTTTTCAATTCGGGTCAAATTAGTGTTAGAGTAATATAAAAAACTCAAGTGTAGGGATGTGCCTATAAATCCTTACTGTTTTGATGTTATCGTAGAGGATGGTAGAGTAAAAGTGTATGAAAAAAAAATCAAAAAAAAAAAAAAAATAGAAAAAAAAGAGAAAAAGAAAAAAAATATGGAGTGTTAAAAAAAAGAAAAAAACAAAAAAACATACGGGCTACCATCCTACATCTATCTTTAAATTTATGTTTGTTTATTTCAGTTATCTAGAGTTTAGAGTGTAGAGTCTTGGCTTAGCAATGCCATTCTTGGCATGCTTGTAACACAAAGATTTTTGACTTTCCACCACTAAATCGCCTATCCCACCAAACCCTTTGTTTACCTACCGTAAGACTAACGTTACAACCCTTTAAAAGACCTCTTGGATAGTCTTTCCTAGGTGCTTACGCCAAAGCGATGGAGGTTTGATCTAGTCTCAAGCCTATGGTAATCTATGTACTAGGACCGGTTAATGAGTGTTTATCTTCCATTTCCAATTTGTTATATTTCATATACACCCGAGAGATGTGAGTACCCAAACACCCCATGTGAGGTGCTAGTATGTAGTTTTCCGTGCTTGTTATGACTTTTGCGGGGATTATATGTGTTGTGGATCGTTCTAAACTAATGCTTCATGACCCCTAATTTATAAATCAATTGGCTAAAAGCACATTTGCTTGAGGACAAGCAAATACCAAGTGTAGGGATATTTGATAAGGTTTTAAAATGTACCTTTTTGAGGGGTCGTTTAAGCCCTTATTTGATCACTTTTGTATCCGTTATTACTTAATATCGTTCCTTTTCACTTTTTAGGTCTCTTGAATGCAAATTGCTGGAATGACACTTATTCGGACGAAAAGGCGCGAATATACGAAGAAAATGGCCAAAGTCAAGAATCGAGACACTCAAGCTGCTGAAACTGAAGGGCGGCGCGGGTTATACTTGGACGCCGTCGGAACAAGTTATGTGACGATACAGTAGCCAAATTGCTTATTTTCAAGTGACGACATCAGGTTTTAAAAGAGTAGGCGTCGCAGCTCGACGACCCTAGATTTGATTCAGACGGCGTCAGAGACTCAAGGCGGCGGCGTCACGAACATAAGGTGACGCCGTCACAATGATAACGTGGCCAAGACGAAACCCTAATGGCGACCCGGCGTCACAGATTAAAGGGTGACGCCGTCGCAGTTGTAACCTTATATATAGAATCCAAATTTTTTTAGTTTTCAGTGTGTAGTTTTGTGGAGTAAAAACCTAAAACGAACCAAGGCTGTCTTGTACAGTATTTTAGGATCGCAAACTGACGCGTCAGGAGGAGCGAAACAGCTTATGACTTTTCTCTCATTTTCTGCGCTACTTATAAATTTTGGAATTTTCAGTCTTAATTTTCCGAAAATTCTGTAAACATCCATTCCACAAGCATTATATCCTAGTTTAGTAGAGTATTATATATATTGTTACCGCTGATTTTACACGAAGGTTTCGTTTGTTTTCTTCAAGTGTGCAGGTTTAATTTACCAAGAAGAAGATACATAAGATGAGAAGGAGCTTTTAACGCAAACATTCTTCTTGAAGAAAGATGTAACCACCACTTTATACGGATCCTACCGAGCTAATCAGGGGAGTATTAGTTTCTTTCGTCTTTTATTACCTTCCATTATCATAATTTTGATACTTTAGGGGAACATTGGGGACAATGTTCAGTTTAAGTGTAGGGAGGGAAAATAAAACGGGAACTTTGAAACTATGCTTATCCTTGACTATTTGCTTTGCCCAATTTCATTTGTGTAATAAACAATGAGAAATATCGGTTAGGGTAATTTTGGCACCAAATTTAAAATTTTTCATGACATATAGGAGTGGGGCCATTAGTCTTAATAAAGCGTCTCATGGATAGGAAATTATATGACTAGCACAAAAACCTTTACCACTTAAATTCCACCCAAAATGTGAGGATCGCTCTTAGATTTGTAGGAAATAAAGCATTCATCTTTAATGCTTAGAGTGTGAACCGGTAGTATAATAGATTCTAGAACTTGTTTTGTGATGCATCCCGAGATCACTAGTAAGACTACACTTGTGTAGTTAGGAATAACTAAATGATAAGAGGCATTAGGATAACCCTTGTTTGATACCCGTAATATAATTACTTCATCCACATCAGTTGATTAATTCCCCCACACCCTTGCGTTGTACTCATCTTTAGTACACGACACCCCTAGTTAACCCCACAGAGCCTACCATTTTCGCGATTCTCGTGATGTTTCGGTTTTCTGGAATATCAATGAAGAGCATTGTTTACAATCCACCCCCAAATGTACACCCAAATCGCCTTAGCCTACCTTGTATGCACTCACTTTTAGTGCATTATTGTTATCACACTAAACCCTTAGTTCAATTATCTTGTTGCTAGCATAAGTTGCTAAGTCGAGTCATATCCTTTGTACACAGTTTTGGGACGATTGGGACTCATGCGAAAAGTTAAACTTTATGTAATGACGGGAAGGGAACGTTAAATTCAAATTCCCTTTATTTGCGTAATAATGTACTCCAAGTGTTTTGATCTTTTCAATTCGGGTCAAATTAGTGTTAGAGTAATAAAAAACTCAAGTGTAGGGATGTGCCTATAAATCCTTACTGTTTTGATGTTATCGTAGAGGATGGTAGAGTAAAAGTGTATGAAAAAAAATCAAAAAAAAAAAAGAAAAAAAAGAGAAAAAGAAAAAAAAATATAGAGTGTTAAAAAAAAGAAAAAAACAAAAAAACATACGGGCTACCATCCTACATCTATCTTTAAATTTATGTTTGTTTATTTCAGTTATCTAGAGTTTAGAGTGTAGAGTCTTGGCTTAGCAATGCCATTCTTGGCATGCTTGTAACTCAAAGATTTTTGACTTTCCACCACTAAATCGCCTATCCCACCAAACCCTTTGTTTACCTACCGTAAGACTAACGTTACAACCCTTTAAAAGACCTCTTGGATAGTCTTTCCTAGGTGCTTACGCCAAAGCGATGGAGGTTTGATCTAGTCTCAAGCCTATGGTAATCTATGTACTAGGACCGGTTAATGAGTGTTTATCTTCCATTTCCAATTTGTTATATTTCATATACACCCGAGAGATGTGAGTACCCAAATACCCCATGTGAGGTGCTAGTATGTAGTTTTCCGTGCTTGTTATGACTTTTGCGGGGCTTATATGTGTTGTGGATCGTTCTAAACTAATGCTTCATGACCCCTAAGTTATAAATCAATTGGCTAAAAGCACATTTGCTTGAGGACAAGCAAATACCAAGTGTAGGGATATTTGATAAGGTTTTAAAATGTACCTTTTTGAGGGGTCGTTTAAGCCCTTATTTGATCACTTTTGTATCCGTTATTACTTAATATCGTTCCTTTTCACTTTTTAGGTCTCTTGAAGGCAAATTGCTGGAATGACACTTATTCGGACGAAAAGGCGCGAATATACGAAGAAAATGGCCAAAGTCAAGAATCGAGACACTTAAGCTGCTGAAACTGAAGGGGACGGCGTCAGGTTATACTTGTGACACCGTCGGAATAAGTTTTGTGACGATACAATAGCCAAATTGCTTATTTTCAAGTGACGACATCAGGTTTTAAAAGAGTAGGGCGTCGCAGCTCAGACGACCTAGATTTGATTCCGACGGCGTCAGAGACTTAAGGCGACGATGTCAGAGACTTAAGGCGACGGCGTCACGGACATAAGGTAACGCCGTCACAATGATAACGTGGCCAAGACGAAACCCTAATGACGGCGACCCGACGACGTCACAGATTAAACGGTGACGCCTTCGCAGTTGTAACCTTATATATAGAATCCGAAGTTTTTAGTTTTCAGTGTGTAGTTTTTTGGAGTAAAAACCTAAAACGAACCAAGGCTGTCTTGTACAGTATTTTAGGGTTCCATACCCTATCTTACATCAAGATAAGTGTTTTGCTTCACTAATTTAATTATGTCTTCAATTGATTGTGTGTATGCTTGCATGTTCCCCATGTCTGGCTAATTTACTTGTGTGTTTGCTTAGGTAATATGAAACTTAGTTATTGAATATTGATTGGTTGTCTCTTATCTTAATTGTGATTAACCTAGTATTGCGATAGGTCATTCGTTGTGTTGTTAATGCTTGATTAATCTTTGTTGATTAGTTTATAATCACCTAGAGTAAATGTAGGCTATACATCCAAAGAATACCTTAGAGTTAAAGTTTATAAATCCTAGAGATTTTGTAGTCATTAGCCTTTGGTAGTTTCAAAGAGTTAGGGATAAACGCATACCCTACGACCTTAGAGACACAACGCGATTAAGAATAAGGATGTGATAATTCAACCATCAATAGGAGATAACTAGGGAGTAATAAAGCCTAAGCAAATACATTTTTAATCATCACAAGCACACAACAATAGACATAGACTCACCTTAGTTAATTAGATAATTAGATAAGTAAAGTAATCGGTAGAAATACCAACCCCCAAATCCAAACCCCGAGATTCGTACCTTTCAATTTCCTTAAAAACATAAAAAGATAAAAAAAATAATCTTCCTCAACCCCAACATTAGTGTAGTAACTTCTCACTAGCATTCCTATTCCCCTAGAGAACGATATCAATTCCAGTGGCTTACCCTAATACTACACTACAACGATTAGGTTCACTGCCTAGGGTGTTGAAAAACTTGCTCGATGAAGAGGAAGTTCCTTTGACCCCGAACGCGCTGTGTAAGCGTATCAATTGCCTTTAACCAACTTGTTGATATTCTTGAAATTCACATGTCCTAATCTTCTATGCCATAGATGTGCTTCTTCAAGTGTTTCCCTTGCTTTTAAACATGTTGCTCTTTCAGTAGAGTTAATATTCTTCAAATCTAGACTGTACACATCATTGGTTTTTGGTACTCTCAGTGTTACCAAGTGATCATCAACAAGTTTGAACTCAGGGGAGAGAATAAGACATTATGTGTCAGTGAATAACACAGGGTGCTTCTTGTCACAGATCTGAGATACTGACAAAAGGTTGAACTTGAGCTCCTTCACATAGTGAACATTCTCAAAATCAATGCGTCCTGCCTTGATGGTTCATTTCCCAGTAATTCTACCTCCATTAGGATCATTCCCAAAAGCAACTCTTCCTCCAAAATATGCCTTAAAATCTGATAGAATCTCTTTGTCTCCTGTCATGCTTCTAGAGCAACCACTATCAACAATCGAATGATCTTTAAGCTCCTTTTCTAGGTTGCCCTACACAAAGATGAAAGAGTTAGTTTCTTTTAGGAACCCAAGCCATTACTGACTTGTGTTCCCCGTGTGGAGTGACATACTTAAATTCTTTAAGTATGTAATCTCCAATGTTTTTGAAAACATGATCAATTATTTTCTTTTGTTCCAAAACTTGTGTTGGATTTTCAACAAAACTTTCTTTTTCAACAAAATTCTCTTTTTCTTTTTCAACAAAACTTGCTGAAAGTACTGTTTGTACCCCATCAGTACTTTCTTTCTTAACCCAGTTGGTTTTAACATTTTGTGTTGATTTCTATGATCTAGGTACTCTATTTGAAGTGAAATACCTTCTAGGTTGATAGTAATTAGATCTCCTTGGTCTTCCATTCGAAAAAGTGCTAGCAATACCTTGATTGGGTGAAAACCTAGCAGTACTTTGAGAAGGTACTGCTTGAGAAACTTTTTACTTACCAGTATCTTGAAAAGTATTGCTTGAGGGTACTGGTGGTTTTGAAAAAGGTCTTTTCTGGTGAGGGTACCTATAGTCTTTTGAGAAATTACTATGGTTTACCCTATGTGAATTATTCCAAACTGGTTTATTCTCCCTTGGCTTATGGTTGGTAGATCTAGTCCTTGGGAATTTGCTTAAATATTCTGAGTGAAAGTCGCAGTCTTTAATCAAATGATCAGGACTATAACAAACAAAACATAATTTTTGACCCATAATCCCAAATTTGCTTCCTTTAGTTCTATGACCAAAACTATCCTGACTTTTTGGTGAATGATTAAAAGGTACTGCTGAATGTCTAGCAGTACTTTGAGATGAAGGTACTGCTAGGTTTGAACAAGCTTTAGGAAACCTTTTATCATTGTTGACACACCCTGAACTCTTAACATTATCATCCTTAGGTTTCTCAACTGTTTCTTTTGGGGATTCAGAACTAGATGGACTTGAATTAGATTGACCAGTAAGCTTTTTCCTAAACTCTAAATTGTCTACTCCAAAACAAGAAACATCTGTCCTAAGTGGTTGAAAACTACCAGTTGGTGGAGGAACTGCATTATAACCCTTGTCTTTCTTAAATTCAGGAGGTGTTTGACTAATTGATTCCTCATTACTAGATGTGTTTTATTTCGAGCTAATGAGTTCATCATCACTAGTTGTTATCTCCTCTGAATCAATTTGTTCCTTATCACTAGTTGGGTTCTCTTCTGTACTGCTAAACTCCATACCAAAACCTGGCCAGTTTTAATGTGTGCTATTTTTTGTTTTTCAACAAAACTAACATGTGAAAGACCAGATTCTTTCCAACTAGCAAATTTTTCTAACAATTCATCCCTTTGTTTAGTCATCTTTTCAAGTTCAGAAACCTTACATCCTAACTTCCATTCACTCAATTTTAATTGATAATCGTGTTGCTCATATTTTTCTGCCCAAGCCATTTCATTATTTTCAAGAGTGATTATTTTGGCTTTCATTGACTCTAAATTCAATTGATAACCAACTTCCTCAGACCTAGCCCTTCTACAATTATCTCTTTCAGTCACATAATCTTTAAGCACTTTTTGATAAAAATCATTACATTTAGAACATACCTCAGAGATAGTGGATGAACTTGGTGAAGTAGCTACCATAGCAAGCAGAACATGTTCTTCTTCACTTTCCATGCTCCAGTCAAAGCTTCCAAGGCCATCTATTGATTCTAAAGCAGCAAATCCTGGTTCCTCATCAAAAGCTGTGCTCTAATCAAACTCTTCCACTGCAACCATAGAGTAGGTTACTGGTTCATCATCAAATTCAGCACTTCAGTCAACTTCTGATAGATTTTCTTGAGCAACCAAAGCTTTTGGTTGTGGTTCAGTAAGAGGAACTTCCTTTATTTCAACCTTGGGTTTCTCAATCATTCTATTTGCCTGATATTTAGCAAACTTGCATTCTCTTGCAAAGTGTCCAGGCCTTTGACAATTAAAACATTCAATCTTGGATTTGTCAAATGCTATACCCTGTTTGGGTTTGAAGTCAATGCCTCTTCCTATTTTCTTCATGAACTTCTTGATCCTTGCAGTGATCATGGCAACTTGCCATCTTATGTCAATTTCTTCTAGATCATCCTCTTCAATTTGCAACAAATCTTCTTCATAAGTGACAGGTAAAGTGGATTGTTGAGCAAAGAAGAAACATACAACATCATCAGAGTTGATGGTGATGAGTTGGTAGTAGTCATGGTTGTGCAAATATGTTGTTTATCACCAACAGTACTTTGAACAGGATAAGCAGTACTTTTAGTGGAAGTACTGCCTCTGTTTTCAGAAGACACAAAAGCAATTCTGTGAGATTTTGAATTTGTTTGACCATTCATCTCATGCTCATACACCTTTAAATTTTTGTAGAGATCATCAAAGTCCATAGTATCCAAACCATATTGTCCTCTAATCATAGTAGCAACCACATGCCATACGGATGGCAAACTTCTTAAGAACTTCAAGTTTGCATCTTCAACAGATACCTTTGCACTATATAACTCTAACATACTTAGAAGATTTTGGAATCTGTTATAGGCAGCATCAAGACCTTCTCTTTCACCAACAGTGAATGTTTCAAACTGTTGCTTCAATAGATTTCTATGCATCTTCTTGGAAGCATCATTACCTCCAAATCTTGTCTTGATAGCAGCCTATAATTGTTTTGCATCCTTAGCATCATGAAACTTTAGTAGGTGACCATCAGGAATAGCAGACAACAGTATGTTGAGAGCCTTTTCTTGATTTCTTTTTGTAGCTGCTGGCAAGGTAGGCTGAGGTGGTTTAGGTTGTCCAGGAACTTCTACAGCTTCTTCAAGAATGACATTACCATTGACAATCACATCCCATAATGCATGGTCTGTAATTGCAATGTACTGCCTCATCTTCATGCTCCAGAGATCATATTCTCCCTTCTTGATGATAGGAATTCTGAGTGAGGTAATGGATGGGAATGGTGCAGCTTCAGTCAACATCTTTTAGGGTTTGTTGTTAAATCGGTTTTAAGGGTTTCTTCTTAATCATAGTTTCCACACAAGCTCTGATACCACTTGTTGGATCGATATACTCTGACCAAACTAACTATGTAGCTTGTAAGGGTTTAGCAACCTTGGATAAATCCAAAACTACTAACAATGAAACACTGATATAACTCTATTAAGTATGCGGAATCTACTTTAACAAAGCTAAGAAGAATAACTTTAAACTTCAACGATTATATTAAAACCAAACTTTGAACCTACTTATTATACAGATTCACTAATAAACCTAATCACTAAATAACTCTAATATCGTACTTGCATGTAAGTTCATTCGTCTCTTTAATGCCAATCTAGGGGTCCTTTTATAGGCATAAGGAATACCCTAGTCGTTTTACAATCCTTGTACGACAAGTAAACTAATTCTAATCTAAGAATATTCTAGAATTACATAATAATCCTTAAATGATTTGCATAGCAGTCCTTTAGTATATCAGTACTTTGACGAGCAGTACTTTGACTTTATTCATTAAGCAGTACTTTAACTTTCTTCATTAAGCAGTACTTTGACTTTCATCAGCACTTTGACTTTATATCCCAACATGGACTCGCACACTCACACTCATCAAACATCACGAAAGCCCGCACTCACACACGACACACTGGCATCGCAACACCTCGTGAATCGTAACACTTCTGGCATCGCTACACGTCTCTACTTATGTGAAATTCCTGTTTGTCACCGTAAGTCGGGTTATACCTGATTGGCACCGTTTACATCTGAGTTGCTTATAGTCAAAAGCCTTGTCAATCTTATTGGAGCATTTGGAACTGTTTTGAGTTGTTTTGGATTTGGTCTTGACTATTTTGGATTCGGTGTTGGATTTTGGTCTTTGGGTTTTTGATTTAGTGATTTTGACCTAGTTTCGAGTTTGAACTCATCATTTGACTTCGAATCATCATTTGGCCTCGAATTATTATTTGGCTCCGTTTCGTTGATAACCTTGTTAAAATCATTATTCGACCTCGAATCGGTATTTGATTTCGGAACGTCATTCGGTCGCATTGCGATAGTAACCGTATTGGAATTATCATTCCGCATCGTTTCACTAGCAATTCCCTTAGATTTGTCTTACAGCCTCGTTTCATTGGTAACCTTGTTATCGACACTTACATCTCAAGCCTAGTGTTGAACCGATTGTTGTTAAAATTTTCGAAACCTTGCCATTCACTGGATGTTGATTTAAACGACGTCGCCTAGTCGACGTTGTTCATTTCCTAAACCAATAATGTTTTGGTCAACTTTGCTTCGCCAACAGCCTTCAGTTAAGGTAGTACCTTACGTGCTATTGATGTCGTACCTTATCCTCTATTTAGGTACCCCTATCGATAACGATCTAACGACTTATTTTAGTGAAGTTGTTCACCGAGGTTAACCTGAAAATGTTATTTTATCAATGATAGTCTGCTACATCATACCGCCGATTGCGGTACTACCTACCCTATCCTATCGATGTCGTACCTTACACTCCATCGATGCCAAATTCTTTAGTAAACCAACTTAGAGCCATTAACCTTCACTCATATTTAGGAGTGGAATTTATATCGATCGATAGTAAAACTTATTTTGGGGAATTTGGACCTTGGATTTAAATATTGAACCTTTCTGCGTTAAGTATTAAGTGCACCAATGAGTCAATCGACTGACTGCGGTTAGTAACCAATAGTCTCTTCCAGGAGTCGTACTTTTCGTCTCTAACCTAGATATCATGCTAAGTCAACCGACCGATTGCGGGTAGCAATCAACACTTTCTAACAGAGACATACTCTGAACTTCCTAGACTTCTCATTCAGTAGAGATCCCGTACTCAGCAGAAATCTTGAAATCCTAAGGAGTAACCTGAACCGCGTTCCTTGGGACAACCACCTAATATTTCTCTCATCCTTCGTAGCACACATGTTATCCTTAATACCTTCTTACTCAACGACAAGCTACGCTGTAGGCGAAACCTAGGGAGTAAATCTCGCGCCCTTACCTGAGTGGTTGTTAGTAGACTTACCAACCTATTCACCTCCCGCTATTCAGCAAGATGAAATGTATGAACGACATTGCTCCTCTCTCTCTCTCTCTCACATAGTTATAGCAACACTAGAGAACCCCGCTATTTCTTTTTAAGGGGGTGAGAGAGTACTCACTCCTCTCCTTCCGGTAAAGTGACTTGTTCCAAAGAGCTAGTCCTCACTTTCGAACTCTAGCTCCTCACCATCTCTCCACTATGAAACTTCAATTAAAAAGGGAAAGCCCCTTGATCCATTTTCTCTATCTGAGATTCATTTGGATAGTACACATCTGATTCTTCTTTCTTAACCTTCAACTCCCTCCGATACTCTCTAAGGAAGAAGTGCGATCGAAAAACCTGAGTTACACAAATAGACTTCTCCATACGTAAAGAAAACCGTTTGCTTTAAGAAATGCTGATTTCTATCCTTTCCGGATTGTGGCAATAGCCACACACACACATTTTCATCTATCACCTCCTAGAGCCAAGAGAATAGGTCTGGATATGCTTACTGTGTATCATCTCCAAACTGATGGCTGAAGTAAAGAAACCATTCGAACCATAGAGAACATAACGCGTGTCTACCAAGTTTGGCAACGGTTGGGATAGACACCTCTTGTTGGCCAAAGTCTCTTATCGACATCTCTCGAGTCTGACAATGGATGGGACAGACACCCTCCATTGGCCAACTTCTCCTATAAACATACCTATCGCTTTAGTACCTTAAAGGCACCGTAAGAGATCCTTTATTGTCATAAGTGCCGACCCCGATTGTTGGGTAGAAATAGAAATACTCAACCTACCAACCCTGAACCTATTAAAGAAGATACTAAGAAAACCATTCTAAGGTAAGATGTGTAACATATTGGTTTTCACAAACACATAATCAAGCACATGTAAGGTTCGAATGATATAGATTTTAGAGAGAGAAAGTGGAAGATGGGAGCCTTTCTAGAGAGAGAAAGTAAACAAAAGAAAGAAGGTTAGATTGAGTGAAAGGTCCAACAATCTACCTTGGGAGGTAGAGGGTATTTATAGTTACATACTAAACGTCCTCCTTCGGACTGTGGATCTGGCATACAGTGGGTAAAGACCCGTCCTTCCTCCACGGTGTTGCACTAAGCTAAGTTACTGACTAAATAACTAGTAAATAACGTAATGTCTACGAGCTAACATATGATTGACTAGAGTTGGGGTTACCGACTCTTAAACATGGATTTTCTAAATCCTAACAATCTCCCCCTAAGGGAGGTCACCCCATGAAATACATTTTGCATCCTATCATTCTATCTTTATCTTCATGCTCAAGCTCGTAGACTCCAATTCTTCAATCCCGCAATCTTTATACTTTAGTAGTGATACTTCAAAGACCGCATTGATTTGTACTATTAGTGGAGGCCTTTAATTGATCCACATCTTTGATGATCTTCGAGCTTTCATTGAGATCATCAGCCACAGTAAATCTCTGGATCACCCTTTGTAGTGTTGCCTTCATGTGATGTTGTGACTTTCAGACCGAGATGCTCATACTTTCTGGATCATGACATCTTTTCATCAGAGTAGCAGAAGCTTTTACTGGTTCAAGATATTTGCAGCTGCGTAGCAGAAGCATAGTATAAAAATATCTGAGCCAGGTTATGTAGATTAGCACTTGTCATGATTTTCTTCAATTATATTGGTGTAAGCTGTGAGCAAGCGGCTTTGGATTGACTTCTGAATTCTGATCAGATGCAACCATCCAAATGTACATGAAAACAACAATTAACAATAAAACACACGAAAGTGTCTTTGATCACTTCCATTGAATTGAGGTACACGTCCCACGGTTCCCCGTTGATCAGTACAAGTACTGCCTGTGATCAGGTATAATTCCGAAGAATCTCCTTGACAGGGTTTCGCAGCTGCTCAAGCCGTTCTCAAACCGGAGCGTCTCAAAGAAGACAACATGGAATGAGTGAACCAAATGAATGAGATTCAGATTGATGAAAAATGAGTTGAAAACAATCGCGTATTGCTTAGAAGAAAGAGTTTTGCAATACGACGAAGGTTTTATGAGAAAGATCAATTTTCAATTTAAAATACTTTTTGTATTTGAAAGAGAATACACATTGATGTGCTAGAGAAAAGAAGAGATTTGCACATCGAACGGTTTTTCCAAAAGTATATTTTCAATCAGAGATACTTTTTATGTTTGAAATATGAATACACATTCGATGTGCTAGAGAAAAGAAGATTTGCACATCGAACGGTTTTTCTAAAAGTATTCGTCAATTCATTTCCTGGACCAAGGTTGATTCACGAGTGAATCGCCGCATCGTTTCTATCCAGTTGTCACAAGTTTGATCTTTAGAAAAGATCTCATACGTCACCCACCAAGAGCTTGTTTGATGTTGGCTCTAGAAGGATTTCCATCTTCATCGTGAATACGTTTACATATCACTCGGATGTTCTGGCAATACCACAAGGATAATGCGTAGGACTCTCAATATATACTTACTTTCCACATTGTGTGAAACATCAAGTCTTCATTAATTTTGTGTCCTAATAAGATATTGTGGATGATCTCTTGGCTCTAGACTCAATTGTGCATATTTGGATTCCTATGTCGGAGACTAGGGAGAGGGTCTCCTTCTTCAATATCAACTATCTCTAAGAGAAAGTCGATAGATTAGGTAGGTTCCCCGTAAGAATGAAACAAGTCCTTTTAAGAGGAACTTGAGTAGTTTGGGAAGTTAGGTGCAGTGCGTTACTGGGTCCATGACGTCTTGTCTTCAATACCAGTGTTACCTTAGTAACCACCAGTAACATATGTATTGAACCCGGTTTCTGCCCTAAGGTTGAATTATTGGAGGGCTATTTCTTTTCACCCTTTTAACATTTATTTCTTTTTCATTCTTCAACCCCTTCAGTGCTTGCCGAGACTTCATAACATAGAACATTGTTGGGTTTATTCCAGTTCTAGCTCTATCTCAGTCCGCACTCTTCCCGTTTTCTCATTTTTCTCCATTTTTTTCATCACACCTAAGGACTTCTACAGTAACTAGTGGATTGTCCCTGGGTAGATCCCTCCGGCTCTGGCTGGATCGTGGGAACTAATACCTAACCTAACCATCCTTATAACACCATGCATAAAGTTAATTGGTCGGTCTTTTGGTATAGTTCTTTCCTTCATGAAACCACTTGAAAAATCATTTGGAAAATCAATCAAGGTACTTGTGATACGAGATCAAAGCATTTTGTACCTTAATTGTTTTGATCAATATAGAAATGCTCCCCCTCAATATGTGCATGTGATTTTGAAATTGTTTCTCACATGGAGGCAAGAGTTCTTTGAAATATATTCTTGATCAAAATTTCCATAGAAATATCCATTTGATTTTCTTGGTAAATTCTCCCCCTCAAAATGTGCGTTGGTTATTTGAAATCATTTAACACATAGAGGAAGGAGTTTTTTTTTAAGAACTTCCACGATTGCCAATAGAAACCGTTAGAAAATCAATCAAGGTACTTATGTTGAAACATAGAAATCTTTGTACCTTGAAAGTTTTTTTTCTTTTGAAATGCTCCCCCTCAATATGTGCTTCGAGATTCGAAAGCGTTTAGCACATATGGGAGAGCAGCATGCACTTTTGAGTCAAATCGATCATCATTTATCATATTTCATAATTAAATCACAAGTTCTCCCCCGATCAAAAATATCAAACCCTTTGAGATTTTGGATCTCAAGTGATTTAATCAGGTTTAGAAAATGTGGCCTAGTTTAAATACTCATCTTGTTTTTGGGTAAATGCTCCTCCTCAATCATGTGCATCATGAATATGAAATCATTTGGCACATGAAGGCAGGAGTGCCTTTAAAGGACTAAATTAGATTTGAGATTTAAATCACGATCTCTCCCCCGATCATAAATATCAAACCATTTGAGATTTGTGATCCCAACTGATTTAAATCATTTAGAAAAGTTTGGGGAAAGACGTGGCAAGATTTAATTTTGAAAAAATGGCTGAAATGGACCAATTTTAGACATTAAAGATTGTTAGTGTCAGGTATGAAAGTTTTAATAGATCTTTTAGTAAAATAAAACAATTTCACAATCAAACAAGAACATAAAGAATTTCATTTTGAAAGATCTTTGAGTTTTAAAGAAAATCATACCATGACATAACATTAAATCTTTAGATCACCACTTATTTTGTACAAAACAGACTTGATAGATGAAATATCGTTTGAAAATATTTAGTTTGAAATCACTCTCCCCCTCAATCCCTGACCGTAGTCGTTGATTGAGTGACTTATATTTTAAACAAAATGAAGTCCGGTTGATTTCCATAATTTAAGCCCAATTTATTTTCAAAACAATATTTTTCTATTTTCAAAACAATATTTTCAAAATTGTTTTAAGAAAAATGGTATCGTCCACTACTTTTTCCTGCACAAGATACGTTAGGTGGTTAAGCCGCTTCTGTTGTTGATGTAAGGTTGGAAGAAATCATCTGCAGATGCATTGAGACCTCTGAAGTTGCATCTAACGTGCCAACTCTCCATGGAGATCTAATTAAGCTCCGTTTCTTCATTTGTCGACCCAAGATATCGTTACCCTTTCCTTTCAGCATCCAATCAGATTCATTTGTGGGATCCGGATTGGGAACATTCTTACAAACCATCTTATCTGCATATGTTAGTAGACATACAAACAAATATATGGTGGTCGACATCACCCAAACAGCAATCGACTAATGAAAGTCAATCCAACATATCAATCATATCATAAAAGGCATGGGAATTATATCATAAAAGGCATGAAAATTATGTGTTTATCAAACTATAATTATCTAGATCTAACAATCATATCCTAAATTCCTAGTCCTTCGACATAGGCAAATATCATTTTTAGTTAAACACGTAGGATAATTAGATAATCCCAATAGATGATATAAATTTGAAAAAACATTCTCCCCCTCAATCAATGACTCATTTTATGAAAGATTTTAAAAGTTCTGAAGTCATTGATTGAGTTTCCAAATTTTCGAAAACTCTGATTCTGATTGATTTTTCAAACAACTCATTTTCCACCATTTAGAACACAGCAAATATTTTTCTGAAGAATTTTAGACGGAAAAACATTTGTGTAGGAACAGCAGTCCTTCGACGTACTTTCCTCATTTAGTTTTAGGATAAGTGCTAAATAATTTTGAAAATTGGTTTAGTGTAGCACTTTCCTTCTTTGAAGAACGGGTTGCTATCTGAAACAATAGCAAACCATAGTTTTAAGCGCAGGTTACAGTCTGAAATAACTGCAAGCCATATTTTGAGTCATGTTTAGAAAAAAAAAATATTTACACCTCCTGCTCAACTTCATCTAAAGTCCCGTGCCATTATTGAATGACATTTCTAAGACCGTAGATGTTATCGATACCAGGAGACATGTCTTGAGAAAACAATATTTTTGGTATTTTTAAATTTTATGATGATTTTTTTTATTTTTTTTTTGTATTTTGCTTTTTGATAAATATATACAAATGAGATGATATAGTTTAAGAAGATGATGATACAAGTACCGAGATAAGGATATCGTTCAGCACTTTGTAGAAGAAAGAAACCAACATCTCTTAAACTTTCACCACCAAAGCATTCGAGGCACTTAAGAAAATCGGCTGAACTTGAGCCTTCTCAAAGTGAATCTTTGGTAGCTTCCCCCCAAACCGACAAACTAAGAATAAAGACCATTTCCCCAAGAAGTAGAAATGAAGAAAAACGGTCTCATTGAATGAAGCTCCGCACTCCGAAGAACACGAGAACACCGAAGTAACAAGTTGAAACATTGATCGTCTCAGTGGTTATTAAATCTGGAATAACTGATTAAGTCCATTCACATGAACCTGTTGTGCGTCCCCGATGTACACATTACTCTTCGAGATTGACCAGTTGTCTATTCAGGGGAACAATACATCAACATCTTCATTTTACCAAGTGCATTCCAGTTATCTTCTATATAACTACTCAACCCATAATGTACACAAGTACCCAGCACGAGTAGAGATGATGGCATGCAAGTAACATGTTGAGTTACTGA
The DNA here is from genome assembly GCA_910596185.1 of Chrysanthemum makinoi. Taxonomy (NCBI): domain Eukaryota; kingdom Viridiplantae; phylum Streptophyta; class Magnoliopsida; order Asterales; family Asteraceae; genus Chrysanthemum; species Chrysanthemum makinoi. Next base: position 240,415,968 of record OU343221.1, on the reverse strand, counting down.
TTATTTCTGCGGATGTAAGCTCTGGAATATATGATTAAGCTCGATCATGTGAACATGCTGTGTGTCCCAGATGTATACATATCTCTCCCCTGATGGTTGCGATCTCATCGAAATCATCATTACATTGTGTACATGAAGCAATAACCGGAAGCACTTTATTATAAACCATATAGAAGATGTCGATAAGCAATGTCATCTCACGTTCCAAATATTCTTCACATTTCTTCCAACTGAACATTGAAGTAACACATACCAAAAGTCTCCAGAGACCACTTCCCCCAAATAGTTGGAATAATACATCCTTCCCCCAAATAGTTAGAATAATGTATCCTTCCCCCATATAGTTGGAATAACACATCCTTCCCCCAAATAGTTGGAATAACACACCAAAGGCTATGAGTTAAACACTGAATTTCTCTGCGGTTATGACATTTTTCTTTCCCGGGATTACTTTAATAGACAGAAGTATTAAGTTCATCACATGTACTCGTTGTGTGTTTAGATGTATATCTCCTTCCCCCTTGCTGGTTTTGATACCTCAGAATCAGCAACACATTATACATGCCAAATACTCTTGAAATAGAGAAGAACAAACAATTAGCTCAACTGAATCCTGTGAGAATCAACTGCTACATAAACTCTCTCTGACTATCTTTATCAACCCATATGTAGACAATTTGAAGTGATCACTAATGAAGAAAACTTGATATACCAAACTTGAAATTGAAGTCGAATTCCCTACATTTGTATCTTAAGCTTGCACTTAATGATGGAAGAACGGTGTCGAGAATCTATGCTTCAAGAAAATCTCTAAGTACTCACAACTCAAACAAAGTATGAGACATTAACACCTCTTGAGATTATCCACATCGTTGGTCTTTAACCATCCACCCCGACTGCTGGTAACTAGATAAACCAAGTCTTCAACTCAAATTCTTAAGCCCGAGCAAGTTATCAAATAAGAACACGTCTTTGTGAAAGTCAACTTCAATCTTAAATAAGTGATAAATGATTAACTCCGAAGTAATCAACTTGTGTCAAATGTCCAACACGTGAATAAATATACAACCAGATGTACATTGACCCACTGAATGAACCGGAAGAAATGATTCCTCAACATCAATGCATTCTTCCTAAGGTATACATGTAGAGACTGGTCTGGAAGATTCACCAATAATGTTTTCGAGCAGATGAGGTAGTCATTTTTCTTAATGTTCATGTGGTTGATTTATAGCATGTACATTGAGAGGAACAATAGTCCGTGAAGATTTGGCAAAGGAATACCAAAGAGCGGATCATTATTCATGAACAATAATCCGTGAAGATTTGGCAAAGGAATACCAAAGAGCGGATCATTATTCAATAGTGCAACTACAATATCATGATAGTCATTATCAACGCCTTGTGAAATAACTGGAGATAAGGTTTCTTGAGAATTCCGAGAAGTACTTCTTAGATGGTGAACCATTTGAGTCAGTAGGAACCGAAGCATGAGCTTCAGAAACTGGATGATCAACATTCGTTGGAGGTTGGATGTACTCATCAAACATGTCTTGAAAAACAACGAATCCCAAATAGTAAATCCCAGTTATCCTAAGTGAGTGAAGACATTAGGCATTGGAGAGTCGTATGACCATAAATCAAGCATCCATCAACATGTAGTATACTTACTCTTCTCCCCCTCAAAAATTGCAAATGAAGTTTGCCATTTTTGATTGAGCAAGTGAATAAGTATACATACCAATGAACGGAGATCCACTTGAGGATTGAAAAACATGAAGCTTGTTGATGAAGAATGCCGATGAGAATGGTCATAAAAATTAAGATTTCTCTTCTTCTGAAGATAAAGCGCACTGAGGCGTACACTTTTCTTTTCTTTGAGGAACGGGGGCCTGAAGTGTTATCTACAGACGCCATAGTGTTGAAGAACGAGGCCTGAACTGATGTGAACAGACATCATAGTGTTGAAGCACGAGGCCTGAACTGATGTGAACAGACGTCATTGCTGATTGAATATCAAGGTTGAGTTACTTGAACCCGTGAGTTATGAGATATCAATCCTTGTGTTATCCATACTTTAAGTCAGTCCATGTATTGAAGGATCGGCATCTGCAAGAGTAAGGACTACCTGCACTAACATTACAAGCTTGTTTGCATATATATTGGTTAATGACATTAGTATCCAAACCCTTTGGGGTTTCACGGTCAACCTTGATTTTGCCATCGAAAACAGCTTTCGGTAGGTATCCATCTAAGTCCAACATCCTTAAACATTCTACCAGACGGTATCCACTTATGGCAAGGTCTAGGATTGTTAAGCTTCTTATGCATAGTGGAAGACTTATCGTTATTCCTAGTTTCCAAAGATTTAGCAGTTGGTATCCATCTAGGCGAAGTTTTTTGTTTGTTTTGCTTCATAGACTTAGTGTAGATCCTAGAATTAACAGGTTGAACCTTTGCATGAGCATTTACTTTCTTTAGGGATTTTGAAAAACAATTATCATGATTTGCCTTAAAGATGCATTTCAGACAATTCGAGCAAACAGCTTGTTTGGATTTAGAAGATGATCTAGAGTTCTTAGAGTGATCTACTATGGGAATAGATTTATTCGAAACGCAACTACTCTTAGATCCAAGCCAATCCCTAGTCTTTAGTTGAGTGTTCCTAGGTACTGGTTTAAAACTACTACTAGTGCCTTGAAATCTCGTAGAATTCGTCACCCTAGGTCTTGCATCTAAAATTCTGTCTTTTCGAATCTGTGCCTTTTTCCTAGCTTCTTCTAGATAATAGTTCTTCCACAAGTCATTCATATCATATGAATTCTGGGTTTTAATGCTTGGTTTTGACACTGTTTTCGAACTAATCCTAGAGGTCTTTGGGAGTAGAAGTAGCTACTTGTTGAGGGTTAACGGAGCTAGAAGCATTATACTTAGGTAACTCAGGTGAAGGGACTAGTTTTGACAAAACTTGTATCACATCAACTTGGGAGGCAAGCCTTGCCTATAAAGATTTTGATCTTTCAGATATAAATGCAGTAGGCTGCCTAACAACGGACCGGTCTCTAGTGGGATGAGAAACTGGTTTCCCCAAGGTTGATGTTTTTGTAAATTTAGTGTTCACACTTGTCCCTACGGTTTTTCTAAGCTCATTCTTTAAGGCAACTATCGCAAAACTCTTATCCTGAATTTGAGCTTTAAGTTCATCAATTTTTGCTATCAAAGATTTTGTTTGTTCCACGGACTTAGTTCTAGTTTCATGGATAGAGTCGCTTAAGTCCTTTTGATTCTTTTTTAAAGTCTCATTTTCCTTAAGTAATTTAGCCACATAAATTTCCAATTCATTATTTCTTGTTTTAATAGCATCGATGTCTTGTTTAGTCATGACTAAATTACTTTTCAAATTCAGGACAGGAATATGTTTCTTCAGATTGTAAATGGTTGACTCTTTGTCTTGAAGCTGAGCTTTCAAAGTGTTAATTTCAAAAGTTCACGAATTGAAGTTCGGATTTTACATGGTTTGTTAAGTTGAAAACTTTCTTCTTTAATCTGTATCGCAATTTCAAGTGAAATGTAATATTTTTCAAGATTCGAGAATTTATTTGAAAGTTCATCAAAAGCCTTTTATCAACCATATCTTTTGTTTTGAAACACTTAATCTCAGGCTCAGCCTCAGTTACAGAACATTTATCAAAGTCATGATCAGTTTGTTTAAGTACTTTAGCAGATGTACTATGTTGAACATTTAAGGGTACCTCATTACATGACACCTATTCAATTTTCTGTCTGATATCTGCATCCACATCATGTGTGTTAGGAGTAACTGAACAGCTAGTTACATCATTATTTGTTGTCTCTGACATTTTGCATTCAACAACACCCGATTCTTCAACTGATACATTACCCAACTCATCACAACTATCTCTCAACTGCACCAAAATCTCATCCACTTTTTCATCTTTCTGAGTAACTTTCTCAATATACTTCTCCACATTATCCATGAGATGGATAAGTGTCTCTATGAACACGCTAATTTCCATTCCAGTGTGTCTCTTGAAAGACATTTCAGTCATGTCTTGATCATAATCGATGTAAATTCCCACGATGAATGACTAAATTGGTTGTGGATCACTTGAAGTGCAACACTGGAACTATCCTTTTGAACCTTTTCTTTATCAAGTTGTTGTTCCAATTGTTCTAAGTTCAATAGTAATGTTCCCTTTAATGTGGATAAATCTTGACGGAAAAGGGCATTGCATGTTCGTTCCATTCCTATCGTGAGTAACATGAGATGTGAGTGAAGTTGTTGATAAGGTTCAATGCTACTTTCCTTTTGCATGGCATTCTGTAGTCTAAACATGTGCAATTATCTCTCTTCGGACTGAACACGAAGATCTCACATCCTCATTGATTGATTCAATCATCTTTAACCGTTCGGTGTAGCATACATTATCATTGTTGTCCACAGCATCATACAATTTAAGTACTTTTGAAATCACTGAATCAGGAGTGTAAGACATGATGTTGCTGTGTACACGGGATTTTACCAGTCTGTGATTTAAACAGAGAAATAGAATCTTTCGCGGGATTTTACTAAAATCAAGAACAAACCGTTAAGTAATGACCAATGGAACGTGTTAAGATGACTGATGGATCGACAAAATGATAGATAATTATGTGTTAGGACCTATGATTGTTTTTAGGATTAGCAGAGATGTTGTTTGGTTGTGATTTGGGTTGGTTGTTGCACGATTTTAGGGAGAAATTTAGGTCTAAAAACTTAAAAACCTTAATAACTTCTGTTCGGAGCGGATTTAGGCCTCAAAGGTTTCAGCGTGCCATTCTCCTCGTTCTCACGGTCGTTTTGATGTTTAGAACGCTAAAAACGGAGTTACGGTTCAAAAGTTATGGCCGTTTGAAGTTTTGTCGGGAAAAGTCAACAAAACGCACTGATGACAAATCGCTTGAGACAAATCGCTAGTAAGACAAGTCGCTAGAGTGACAAGTCGCTGGAAAGACAAGTTGCTAGATTGACAAATCGCTAGAATGACAAGTCGCTGGAGTGACAAGTTGCTAGAAAGCCAAGTCGCTAGAGGGACAAATCGCTTAAAGAGACAAGTCGCTAGAGTGACAAGTTGTTAGAAAGCCAAGTCGCTAGAGGGACAAATCGCTAGAAAGACAAGTCGCTAGTGACAAATTTCTAGACAAAAGAGTATGTCCACTACCTTGTCCTAGACAAAAGAGTATGTCCACTACCTTGTCCTTTTTGTCGTTTTGTCTCAATAGACAAATCGCTAAGTGCCCAAATCGCTTCACAGAACAAAGACAAGTCGCTTAAAAGTAGGGACAAATCGCTACGAAGAAATATACACCGAGACTCAAGTCGCTTCCATGAAACTTTCAAAAACACCACTTTTCAATCCAAAAACAACTCAACCACGCTGATTCAAGCCTTCCAAATCAAAACCTAAGCACTTATAATGATTCTAAACACAAAAATACAATCAAAATCCAAACTTTAACACTAGAAATGATCCAAATGATGCTAACCACTCTAAACTCATTCAAACCCAAAAACCTTATGAAAACCACTATAAATCCAAGAACATGAAAGATGAGTGATCAAACCATGGCTCTTGATACCATTTGTAACATATTGGTTTTCACAAACACATAATCAAGCACATGTAAGGTTCGAATGATATAGATTTTAGAGAGAGAGTGGAAGATGGGAGCCTTTCTAGAGAGAGAAAGTAAACAAAAGAAAGATGGTTAGATTGAGTGAAAGGTCCAACGCTCTACCTTGGGAGGTAGAGGGTATTTATAGTTACATACTAAACATCCTCCTTCGGACTGTGGATCAGGCATACAGTGGGTAAAGACCCGTCCTTCCTCCACGGTGTTGCACTAAGCTAAGTAACTAACTAAATAACTACTCCCTCCGTCCCAAAATAATTGGCCTCATTTGACTTTTTGAAGTCTTAATTTCTCAACTTTGATCCTTAATATTTTTGTATGTGTTATGTAATACTTGATGAAAATTACACCAATGAAAAAACATTTAAAAGACAATCCATTCATATATTTTGCATCAATTATTATATAACATAAATAAAAATATTTAAGATCAAAGTTGAGAAATTAAGACTTTAAAAAGACAAATGAGGACAATTAATTTGGGACGGATGGAGTAGTAAATAACGTAATGTCTACGAGCTAACATATGCTAGACTAGAGTTGGGGTGACCGACTCTTCAAGATGGATTTTCTAAATCCTAACAACATGGATATGTAAGTTTCTCACAAACCATTTGAGACTTAGACAACGTAAATCACTTGAACCCTTCGAGATAACCTAGAATTAAGATTACGGACCCACCATGGAATTGTGCAAAGTGAATAGTAAACGTGAAAACTTAATCCCTGCTATATTAAACCTTCTGAAAATCCTTGCTAGATTGAGACCAGTAGCTCAAGCCTTGAACTACCATCAAGACTCAGTAGTACTCCCAACATTTTGTGCGTAATAGGAAGAAGTGACTCACCGATAAGGAAATTTTTATCCCCTGGGAAATCCTAATCTTTGAACGTTTAAAACCTTGTTGACCTATCGAACCAGAGAACATGAAATCGAGCGACTTTAGTAAAGTCGCATCCCTATCTTCGAAGATCGTTGAAACTCGCAGTAAGATCCTGAATTTACGTAGGAAACGTGAAGATAAATCCTCGTGCTTATGCACTCGCCTCTTTTGGAACCTCAACAAGTAACTTGAATTGAATCGCGAGGACGTGGTTCCTTTTAAGGAGGTGAGGCTGTGACAACTCGTAAATTCCTCGATGCGTCGTAATTGGAGAAAACATCAATTAGAGCGATCATTTTAATAAAATTGAGATACGAGTCTTATTATATATCATTTTTAACAGAAATAATATTCTAAGAACGTTGGCGTAACTCCCGTGTCATGAATCATTCGTTTACTAGGCTAAACGAGTCCTGAACATTATATATCAAAAGTTTTGAAAAGTTGCATCATTGGTCTCTTTGATAATCTCACTAAGCGCCTCTACACTTTCTATTTTACAAGTTTGATCCCTCCATGGGTATAAATACCCCAACCCTCACCCTTTCTCCCATTTCACACTTTCTCACTCTCTCTCTACAAAACACACAATCCTCCTCTCTATCTCTCTCTAAAGAAAAAATTATGTCCAAGATTCTAGCGACCTCCTCCAACTACACCACCCATCCCATCTTGTAGATCGGGATGTCGTGGTTCTATTTCCATAAAACACTCTCCCTAAAACTCAAACACGCGCTCCAAATCTTGATTTCAAGATTCGAATGCCTAGGGTTTTCAAGTAAAACGAGTATCAAGGGTCAAGCTTGGATGTGGTTACGAGTTGTACTCGTAATGGACGCCACACGGCCCTCGTCTCTCCCCCTTTTCTCACAGTAAAACACATCGCAACCCGTTTGATGTTGTATTTTTCTGTTTTAATAATCGTACATAAGTTATTGATGTTGTTTTCGTGGATACAAGTGTTTGAGCTATTATAAAAACGTTGGGTTAAAATCTATAGAACATATTATTGTGTTTTCGTGGGTAATAAAGATATTATGACAGTTTTTACAATAAATTTGTGGGTTAAAATGGATATAAAAGTGATAAAATCAAGATTTATAAAACGAAAATAGGGTGTTGTGTGGTAAGAAATAGTATACGAAAAGTTTAATTGGTCTTGAGGTTGTTCGAATTTATGAAGGTCTCAGATTCGTGTGGTGTAGGTATAAAATTTGTGTAGGGATTTCGTGAGTCTCGGTCTTGGGATTTTGTTCCATTACAGCAGATTCGTTAAGGGGTAACTTGGATTTGGTTATATTCGGATGATAACAAAAGAGTGGTAACAAGATTGGTGGAGTGACTAACCTTTCTGTTTTAAGTCTCGAGTTGACTCAGTCAAGTCAAGAGTAAAGTCGAGTCAAATGGTGTGCAAGTTCCATGCGTGGCCTTAGTTTGGCTGTTGGGACAAGAAATACAGTTTTTTATTTTTAAGACCATTTAGTTAATCTTTAATTTGATATGGTTAAGTGTTGTTGTTATATTATTGGATTGACTAGTAAAAATGTAGTTGCATGATATGGGCAATTACAGGTCGTACGTGTTACATGTTTGGGGCAAGTCGAACTAAGTATCGAGTAATACTTTAATGGGACTTGGTAAATGTGGTCGAGAAGTAGTAAATATTATTGTAATGTGAGACATTAAGACTAGTAAAATTGGTTAACGAATCAACATCGTTTCATTTGTTTAATCGTAAACTAGTAGGTTTCGGATAATATGGGGATTTCGATTTGGATTGAATACGGAATTATACATGATATTGGACATATTAGAGCTAACGGTTGCTATAACGGGGTATTGGAACTAATAAAATGGTTAACTAATATAAGTTTAACGGTTAATTAATAAATTCGTCAATGTGTAAATTTGGAAAATGTAACAAATTAATTATACATCAATAACGGGATAGAACAATCATGATACACGATATTAAACTTGATTTAATAAATACTCATAAAATGACGTGGTGACATTAAAGAAACTAAGCTACATAATTTATAGTTGATATCGATATTCTGTATATGTTATAGGAATAAACTAAGGGTTATAAATTTGGAATAACGTTTACTATGCGAGTTATATTGCTATTGAGTTATACTTTGTTTAACGTTCCGACTTAAATGAGTTTAAATGTTTTATCATCACATATTGACTAATAACGAAATAATTAGACATATATTGTCAACGAATACGGTTTTATTTAATTATAAACCTTTATTATTTACGATAACAACTTGTGTTTTATAAATACTAGCTAACTCATATAAACATATTGAATATCATTTGGATAAGATAATTTAGTAAAGTTGTAATGGTTTGAGGAACGTTGGATAAACGAATGTGTCATATTCCTTATATAAAGTACTTTCTTATAAACTTGTATAATTACGAACGACAATTGAGAAACTTTTATTAATTGAGCGATAAATGGAGACTTATCTTTTACTATAAACATGTACGTTTGGGATTAAGGGGAAATTATCAAAAGATAACCTAATGATGTGTCATATATAGATGTCGTCATTTTCTAGTCTTTGACTAGCTTGAGTATTGTCAGTATTTCTTGACTTTGTCAATGTCTTTTCTTTTGGCGTGCGTTCTAGTAGTATGTCTCGACTATGTCGATGTCTTTTCCTCTTTCGCGTGAGTTATGTGTCGCGTCTATGTTTCTTACCACCACACGAAACATTAAAAACAAAACTTTTGAGATATTAATTATAAACTTTTGGGAACGATAATGGACTTTTGAAAGTAACAACACGAATGATCCACGAAAACTGCGACACATTACTTTTATTGACTTCTTTATCATATGAGCCGTACCTTAAGAATATTGTATACCTAGTAGGTTGCGTCACTTCTATTCTATTGTACTCATCGTACATTCTTCTGGATGCCATGGAGAATAGCTTTAGATGTCCGTCGTGTCAATAGTGAATAGTGCATTGTTGTGGCTAAGGTGAGTTTCATAGCCCCTTTTTTCAAATGTTTTCATAATTATTTTGGGGGAGAATACATGCTGCTTTTAACAAACCATAACTGGATGTGTGAACATTATTTGTGAATGACTGTTGTTGGTATATTTGATTTGTGATTGAACGTTCGACATGTTTATGTGAATACAAACTATTTATTGGACCTGCCACTACTCTTTTGAATTGCTAATATGTTGACTAGGATAGGCTATGCGTGCGAAAGTTTTTGACTTAGCCTAGGGTTGCATTCCTATGCTATAACGTGATGCCTAGCTAAGTATATCCGACCTAGAACAGGGTAGCATTGCTCCAAGCTTTGCTATAATGTGATGCCTGGATAGAATCATTTGGGGACCTGCTTTGAGATCTCATGCGTATTGGTTTGATTATTGATTGTATGGATTGTTGGTTGATACATTTATTAGATGTCTGCCTTAGTCGCATGTAGAAATTAAACTCTATCAGGTCCACTATTACTTTTGTAACTAAACTCTATGAACTCACCAGCGTAAGCTGGCCTTTTTAGCATGTGTTCTCAGGTTTAAGGCGATAGCTCACTATTGGAAGACGCTTGGAAAGGGGCATGGTCATAGGCGACTCTGATGAATAAACGAGACCGCTTTAATTATCATTTGGGCCTATTTCCGCACTACTTTCATTAGTGTAAACTTATGATTTTCAATTAATGAATCTTATTCTAAATAAATGGAATAAAAACCATTCTTCGTACCTTATGTTGTGATACCAAGATCGTAGCACCCAAAGGCTCGTATGCTTCCGCTAGACCTCATTTTCGGAGTGTTACAGTTTTTGTTGGGAATTCTGCAAAGTAGGAATTCTGCTAAAAATAATGCTGAAGGAATCTGCTGAAGTACATGGATTTTGTTGAAGAAGAGTTTCTGCTGAAGTTATTTATTAGTATAGTTGGTTTCTGTGGATAAAGATATTCCGCGTATTCTATAGTTTGTTAGGATATGCATGAGCTATTTTAGGTAATGACCTGCATTTATTTTACATATTATTGTTTATTTAGGGTTCCTTGTGTATAAAAGGAACTGATGGCTTTTGTATTAAAAAAACTCTTGAGAAAAACATTCCAGGAAAACATCTTGAGAGAGAGTTATAGAGATCCATAGAGGATCATTGTTTTATTAGAAAAACCTTGTTGGTAACTTTGATTGTGTTCTTATTATTCCGCTGTGCATATTCAATCATTGTTATTATTATACCCTAGTTGAGTCCGGATCTTGGATTCTACAATTGGTATCAGAGCCTCGGGAGAGTCTCTACGATACTAAGAACAGTCTTTTTTGTACACTCATACAGCCATAAAAACGTTCAACATGCCTGGATCTGATGTGGACACTGAACTCACCAACAACCAAAACACTACATCTCTGCAACACCTCAGTCTTTCTAACAGCAATGCAAAGTTTCCATACTTGAAGAAGGAGGAATATGATTTATGGGCCATGAAGATGCAAAACTGGATCTCCAACATTGGTTGGAATCTCTGGGAAATTGTGAAAAAGGGAAACAACCCAAAGAGAACTATCACTGATACTGATGGTAATGTTGCCATTGTTCCTCCCAAATCTGCTGATGAGATACTGGCGGTTCAAAGAGAGCATAAAGTGAGAACCATTATTCTTCAGGCTATACCTGAGGATCACTTAGGTGATTTTCACTACATGCAGGATGCGAATGAAATTTGGTTGGCTATCAAGGCTAGGTTTGGAGGGAATGAAGAGTCAAGAAGAATGAGGAAGTCGATGTTGAAACAACAGTTTCAAGAGTTCCAGATTTCTGAAGATGATGGCATCCACAAGGGGTACGATAAGTTTCATAAGATATTAAGTCAATTGAACCAGCTGAAGGCAAAGCCTGATAATGATGACTGCAACTCAAAGTTCCTAAGATCCTTACCTCCATCCTGGTTGCAAGTCAACATTGCCCTCAAGGCTAAAGTTGGGTTGGATATGCTCACTTTTGATGAATTGTACAATAGACTTAAATCTCTTGAGCCTGATGTGAGAAGTCCTTATCGTTCATCCACTTCTAGTCAAACAGCATTTGTCGGGGCCTCCTCAAATAGGGTGACTCATGCTCCAAGCCCTGTCTCATTAGTTTCCTCATCCTACACTACCACCTCATCAAGCTATTAGCCTAAGTCAAGTAGTGTAATGGAAGATGTGATTCACTGTTTGTTGTCGATTATGATGTTCGCAGAACTAGCCTATGAGGATCTTGAACAGGTGGATCCATTGGAGATGGAAGAGATGAACTTAAGGTGGCAACTGGCTATGTTCTCATGGAATATCAAGAAGTTTGAGAATAAGTCTGGAAGGAAGTTTGGGTTCCAGGGAAAGGATCCAGCAAGATTTACCAAAAGTAAGGTCAAGTGCTTTACTTGTGGATAGATGGGTCACTTCTCTAGAGAATGCAAGGATAGGAAGCCTGGAGAGGAGATGAGATATTCTTCCTATCAGCAGATTCAAAAGGAAGTCGGAACTTCAAAGGGTGGAGCCTCCACTGCTCTTGTCACTGTGGATGACCATGTTGATTGGAAGCAGCATGAGCAAGATGATGGTGCTAGTTCAGACAATGTTGGATTGCTGGCAAGTTGTACTTCAGAGGATAGGCGTGATCAAGTCGCCTTGATGGGCATCTCTTAGGTACACAACTGTGTTTTTGGTTGTAGTGAACGATACAATGAACTTAAGGAAGCCTATGATATTTTGAAAACTAAATATAATGAATGTTATGTTGATGTTGAAGCTTATAAACAGTCTTTAAAAACATTAGAAAGACAAAAAGTGTGGTTTCAAAAGAATCAGTTGGCTTATGATGAAAAAATAAGGGTGTTACAAAGTGATTTAGATTGTACTAAAATTGATTTAAAACGCACTGATTGGTGCAAAACCGTCAAGTTATCTCACACAAGCTAGCCACTTGTGAATGACTAACCGTAAGAAACTCAAAACAGCTCAAACACCAAATGCAATTTAAGATCAGAGGAATATAGGGGATTCCCGGGTCGTTAAGTCCCACGGAGGATGAATTGGTGTTAAACAGCTTCAGATGTCGAATAATCACTAAGGATAGTGATCAGTAAGGATTTTGATGAATAATTATACCTAAAGAAAAGATTTGTAAATTACAGCGACTTAAATGCAAATTAAATGAAATTAAAAAGTTAAAATATATTAAATAAACGCTATCACTATTTTTACAATGATGTTTTTGTGATTTTATAAAACAAAATAACTTAAATAAACTATTTTAACTAAAATGTAAACTTAAATTATCTAAAAACTTGATTTAAAATGAAAACGTACGTTATTTATAAAAATTACGCGAGTGCGCAAGCAAAAACGTAAAATTTATGAAATAAAAGTTCTACAAGTGTAAAAACAATTTTATTACGTACTATATGACAAAATAAAATTTTAGAAAAAAGATTTATATTTTTTAGACTTTTATATTTTTTATTATGAATTAAATACGATTTTACACTAATTAAATGTTTAAAAATACTAAAACTATTGAGAAAAATCTGAAACTTTTTTATAAAATACTTAATACTAATACAAATTTATGAAAAATACAAAAGTTGCAAAAGCTAGTTTAAATAAGCTCGAAATAAGCTAAATTAACCAAATAAGCTAAACGGGACAAAGAGGGGTTATATATTAAATTGTGCACGAGATAACCAGTCAAAGACCCAAGGGCAACTGGTATCCAGGTACACACTAACGCTCTCAAAGGTGGGAGGTCTCAGGTTCGAGCCTGCCTCCCCACCTTTTTGCAAAACATTTTTTTTTCGATTTTCTTTTTGCAACTTATTAAGCACAAGAAAATAAGCAATTTTTACAACTACCACTTTTTATGAAAATGACTAATAAGCTCAGTTTAGAGCTTATTATCTTAACGAAGGCTAGAAAATGGATTTAAGTACAAGATTTTAGCCAAGTGGCTTAATAAGCTGATAAATAAGCAAAATTATGCTGAAAATGAGCTAAAACAAGCTACAAGCTACTAATATTAAGCTAGAAAACACAATTAAGTACTGATAAGTGAAACTATGCAAATAAGCACTTAAGCTAAACTATCTATCCAAACAGTCCTGCAGCTATGTTTAAGGGCAAATTAAGCTAGGAAAATAAGCTCACAAGCTCAAAACAAGCCTTGATTCAACAAGCTGGCTAGGTAGGGTATCCAAAAAGTCCAAGCTTACTTACTATGGTGCACTGATAAGCTTTTTAGAAGCTTATGAAAAAGCTTGTAATTCACAGAGTTGCTTAGTTATACAGAAAATGGGACAAACAAAAGGCTTATTGCAACCCTACCAAATAAGCTATAAAATGGAAAAATGAACTTGGGACCTTAAGATGGCTTGGTTAGCTATCCAAAGAACCAAGTTTCACAAGATTTGACCAACTAAAAAGCTTTTTACAAGCTTATTAAAAGACTATAAACCTCGTGCACAGGCACATATTTGAGATGGTGTCTAAAATAAGCTAAGGAAAAAGCTATTAAATAAGCTGTTTGGAAAATATAAAAAATACTAGGTTAAAGATAAGCAGCTCTATTTTAATATGCTAGAAGCTCAAAAGTTGAAAACTAATATATAATCCTATATAAAATAATCTATTTTATTCAAAAACGACCCAAAGGAAAATTTTGACTTTTTAACTACTATACTAAGTTGACTTTTATGAGTTTGTAATTGATCCTAAGCACTGATTATGATGTACTAAGGTGTATTAAGACTAAATTGAGCAATTATAACAACTTATTAACACAAAACCATGATCATAGAACTTAAAAATCCAACAGTGAACAAGAAAGATGTGATCAAATGGTATTTTGACTTTTCACCAAATGAAGACTGGTTTTGATGGTTTCAATGAGATGTTAGGACCAAGTGTGACACAAAACAAGCAATAACACTGTCTTGAATACTTTTTATTACAGATAAACAAGCTAATCCAAACACCTTTTAACTAGATTGATTTGATGTTTTTCAAAGTAAAACACTGATTTAGACCATGAACTTGATTCACAAACTTATATTATCATATATTAGGACTAAACAAACATAAAACAACAGCAATAGCAACATAAAACTTAGGATTAACAATTATTCTAATATAACTATGAAACTGAAATTTTTATTAACTATTAATTAAAAAGAACAAGATACTGGTTTTATGGCTTAACTATACTAAAATATAACTAATAAACATGAACATAAAGAAATTTAAGCTAATGAGCAATCAAAACAGTGAAATGCCAAAATGTATTAAAAGGCTTACAAATTGGATTTGGCTGAAAACTAAGAACAAGGACCAAATATCACACCCTATGGCTTCCCAAGAAGCTCTAAACCAAAATGCACTCCAAGATTACCCTTCTTCACCTCTGATCACCATTTCCATTGTTTTTTTATTTTTTAACTAATTTTTTTGTATTTTTATGATTTTTCTGTTTTTACTTCTAAACTGCTTTTAAAAGTTTCTAATAGCTTTAATAAGCTATTTAGGAGCTTATTTGATCTATTTCAGTCCAAGATAACAACTAGCAACAACATTTGAACATTTTGAAATTTTGAACTTGAAAATATGCATAAACTGGAAAGATAATTAAGACTTGAAATTGATGCTTGAAAACGTTTAACCATACATTAAAATTGCTAGAAACAGAACTTAAAAGCTTAATATTACACTGTAATTTAAGTTGTAACTAAAACGACATAAGAATTTGAAAATTACTCTAGATATATCTTTACATTACTTCCCACTTGTATTTATTGATCTCCTTTGACTCTGTCGACACCTCTGAACAAATCCCACCAATTTCCAGCCATTGGATTAAACCAGATCATCAAAATTGCCAAATGGCAATTTTGGCGCCATTTTTCTTTTGAGCAGGTTTTACTAATTAATGTTTCTTGGATAGATGTGGAGGTGTTAGGGGTTGGTAACTAGCTGTAGAAGTGAGGTGTAAAGGTGAAGAGGTAGAAAACAAGTGGTGAAAACCACTGGTTTTGGCGTTACAGTGGTGGGAGAGACAATGCTACAGTACTGGCGGGTTTTGAATTTTAAACCGGGTTTAAATAATAACGGGGGTTGGTTGTTGGGCTTGGGAAGGGATTGGGCCAAGGTGGGTTAATGGATTGGATTTGGATGTTTAATAACACAAGGGTCCGTTTGGTGTAGCTAGTAAATACAAGGACCATTTATGTAATTATGCTAAACATGAGGGACCAATCTTGCCTATTTTCCATAGCTCTCACAAGGACCAAACCTGCCATACTTGAATAGTACAAGGACCATTATTGATTATTTTCCATTTTTGTAAATCCAAGGCCTTTTATGTCATTTTTGAAACTTAAGGGACCAAACATGTAATTTTCCAAAAGTTCACTATAAGGACCAATTTTGTCATTTATGAATAGTACAAGGTTTATTTTTGATAAATTTCCATTTTTAAATTCACCAAGGACTATATTTGACATTTTTCAAAGTTTAGGGACTAAAGTTGTCATTTTGTGATTTTTAAACTTTGAAGGGTTTGCTTTGACAAATTTTGAATCCCATGGACCTTAAATGACATTTTACAAGTTTTTGAATTACCAGGGACTAGTTTTGACAATTTTTTAAACTTGGGGGACTAAAACTGCCAATTATGCAAACTTGATACGTTTTTCATCTGATTTTGGTATTTTTGCATTTAAAACACATAAAACACTTATTTGTGATATTTTCATCATTTTGATGCATTTTTGAGTGTTTTCAGATGTTTTTGCAGTCTAGATGGTACAAAAATGATGAGTATTTAGACACTCATCAATCCCCCACACTAAGATATTGCTAGTCCCTAGCAATGTTTTAAAACTTTAATGGATTTTATCTCTTTACCCAAAGCCATTACTTCTGGAGTAGCCAATTGTTTCAGTTCAAGTAAGAACTTTGGTACAATGATAACCAAATGATTTTGAGCAAATCACCAGCTGTAAACGGATTTGATTTGTCTTTACCAGAAGCCGTTTGCTTATGGACTAGCCAACTCTTAGATAAATTATCAGTATTATCTTTGGTGAGTCGATTACCAATTATGGTTTTTCCACTGCCTTTACCACAAGCCATAAACTTGCGGGCTAGCCAACTCTTCACTTTTAAGGATATGGTGAGCTGAATACCATACAATTTTGGGCAAATTGCAAGCCGTCAACGGATTTGAGATATCTTTACCAAAAGCCGTTTGCTCCTGGATTAGCCAGTCCTTATGTGGGTTAGACATGGTGGACTGATTACCATTTGTTGTGTTTAGTACATAGTACTTCCACTAAATAAAAATTTTAAAATTTGGCCATTTTGGGGAAAAAGGGACTAAAAGGGTACATTTATGATCAAATTCGCCAGAATTTCCCCCCCACACTTAGAAATGAATATTGTCCTCAATATTCAAAGTACCGGCTGTTATGCCGAAACTTAGAACGTAAAAAGATAACATTACTAGCCAAGTGTAGATCTAAATACAACATGTGGGGTATCTCCCCCACACTAGGGTGGTACACACGGGGTGAAAACCCATGTTTAACTACTGTTTTTGATTACCGAGTCGCTAGCTTGACTCGACCCCGAATTAATTTGTTCATGGGGAAGTAAGTGGAAGAGACAATCTCGATCGGACTTTCATTCAAGATGTTTGTATAAACATTGAAGTACGTGAAAGTTCCACACCGATGAGATATACATAGAACCGGCTCACAAATGATAAATGAAAATGCCAGGGTCAAAAATAATGTCTTCATTCCCGAAGGAATGAAGAACAGGAGAAGTCACAGGATAGGTGAAGAAGAGAAAGAAAGTCATGATAAACATCATGACTAACTCATCATCATCAGAAGGAGAATTCATGATTTCCGGATCATGAATCTCATCATTTAAGCTTATTTGATCAAGACATATTCGGGGTGGGAGGGATGGGATTTTGATATCAAGCAAGTTCTCATGGTTGAGAACATTTCCTCCGAACACAAAGATCATTATTGTCTAGATCAAAGTGGAAGTTATCATACTCAGGTGGAGATATGATATGAGTGAGTTCAAAGGAGAACTCCTCGTAAAGAGAATCATTCACGTAATGTAAGTCTGTGAACTCTAGTTCCATCAGACTCATCACTATCTTCAATCTGAGTATCAAAGAGTGGATTCTCAGAAATTAAAGTGAATTCAGAGTCGAATTCAAATAGAGGATTAGTGAGAGTTGTTTTGAACGCTTCAGGAACAAAGTGATTATCATTCTCTATTGGACTGTTAGGGTGAGAAGTGAGTGAACGATCATTACAAAGGAGACTTTCAATTTCTCCTAGGTTGGCTTTGAAATCAAAGAGATCATCATCACTTTCCGATGAAAGTGGAATGATGTGAGTGAGTTCATCGGTGAACTTCTCAAGAAGAGGATCAACATCAAAATGTGAAAGTGATGCCTCAACATTCTCAATGTCCCCATAAGATTTACAATCATCGCTAAAATCGGAGAAAGTCTCAAAATGATCTTTTGAACACTCAAGAGGGGAAGGGATATCACACATATGGTCAAAAGTTCCCTGTGACTCTCTCGGGATTGGGACAAGGTCCTCAACACTAGACTTTATGAATTCGTCTGATTCCTTTTCAGGAACAGTGTCAAGATGCTCGTCCCCCATGTTCAGAGAGTAAGTGGGAGCTTCGGGTGTGATAGCAGTTGTTTGAGAATGAATCTCAACTGCTGGGATATCAACTGATGAACTTGGTGAATCTTTATAAAATTGTAGGATACCAAGTGCATCCTCATCATCACTGTCATCAGAAGTAAAATGAAATTGAGAGCTAGATCTGGCTGCTTTTTCTTTTGCAATTGATTCCCTAACAGATTTTTCAAAGGCAATTTGGGAATTTATTTTAGCAGCCTGCTCTTCAGCTAACAATTCTTCCATGGATTTCTCATGTGAATTTTGAATGACGGGACATTGTGGGAGTGGAGATTTGTCAAACCCGGAAGGTTGACATTGATAATCATCATGAGGACCCCCACAATATACACAAGAAAAACTGGGAACAATTAGAAATGCTGTTTTACTCAACTCCTCAGTTCTTTTCACTGACTCCAGAAGCTCTAGATAAGTGTCTTGTTGGGTTTGTTGAGGAGTTTGAGTCATTTGGCACTGTGGAGGTTGGTCGTGATATGGATAGTCGTAATTGTTACAAGGAAATGGATTCCTTGTTTGAAAATCAGAGCTGAAATGGGGACCTCCACAGTTCTCACAACAAAATGATTGTTGTGGCTGGTCATGTGAATAATATGGAATTTGGTCATTCCCAAAGTCCTGAGTGTTACCAGAAAACTGTTCGTAGACAAACGTGTTTCCGGATTGACACTCAAATCCTTGGTGAGGACCTCCACAAAATTCACAACAGTTATGTTGATTATATGAAGATAAGTCGGGCTGTGGTGGGTAATTGGAAAAGTTTGAAGGGTCGTTAAATGAGTTCGGATTAGGATCATAATCAAATGAATTCCTCGAACCACAAAACAAACAATTCCCGTTATGAATATCATTACCACACTGTACACACGTATACACCATGACATGGTGAACCATAAAGAGGCTCACCACAACCGACACAAGGAATAAACGATTCTATTTGAGAGTTATGAGAAGGAATCGGTTCATTCAAAGAATCAACAAAACCAACATGGTGATCCGAATGACTATTAAGACTCGAAGAACATTTTGAAAAATCCGAAGGTGGGACAAGTGGTGTGCTCTGAGAGCTAGCAATTTCCACCACTTCCGTTATGGTCTCTGGTTCTGGTTCTTGAGAAACGTGAAGATTAGGCAAGTCATTCTTGCTAGTCACCGGTCTAAATTCTGCATGATTGCTTCTAACCGTAAATCTTGAAAGTGTAGGATCAATTTTAGACGGCTTAGGAGCAATTGAGGGGTTAGATCTTTGGATAACCGTAGGTTGGACATATTTAGCACTTCCATTATTAGAGGGAAGTACCTGGTCCTTTGTCACCCCGGTTTCTCGTTCCATTTCCCTACGCAGAATTAATGGATCATCATGAACAACACGAATTCTTGACATTTTTGATAAGGTCTGAAGTTTTTCAACTTCGTCCCAGAATTCGTCGCAGTCGAGAGATTCCATGAGAAGAAGTTAGAATCAAATGGATAGAGGATAAAGGGATAAAGAATCAAAAAGGGTAAGAGGATAAAGAGGAATATTTTTGGCATTTTTGAAAAACATGTTATAAAGAATGAAAATATTTTTGGGTTTTATGGTTTTGATAATTTTACAAAAAACTGTTTACAAACGGTGGTATATGTGCAAGTACGGGTCTGAGAATGCTTAAAACACGCTAACAGCCTCCCCGGCAGCGGCACCAAAATTTGATTGGTGCAAAACCGTCAAGTTATCTCACACAAGCTAGCCACTTGTGAATGGCTAACCGTAAGAAACTCAAAACAGCTCAAACACCAAATGCAATTTAAGATCAGAGGAATATAGGGGATTCCCGGGTCGTTAAGTCCCACGGAGGATGAATTGGTGTTAAACAGCTTCAGATGTCGAATAATCACTAAGGATAGTGATCAGTAAGGATTTTGATGAATAATTATACCTAAAGAAAAGATTTGTAAATTACAGCGACTTAAATGCAAATTAAATGAAATCAAAAAGTTAAAATATATTAAATAAACGCTATCACTATTTTTACAATGATGTTTTTGTGATTTTATAAAACAAAATAACTTAAATAAACTATTTTAACTAAAATGTAAACTTAAATTATCTAAAAACTTGATTTAAAATGAAAACGTACGTTATTTATAAAAATTACGCGAGTGCGCAAGCAAAAACGTAAAATTTATGAAATAAAAGTCCTACAAGTGTAAAAACAATTTTATTACGTACTATATGACAAAATAAAATTTTAGAAAAAAGATTTATATTTTTTAGACTTTTATATTTTTTATTATGAATTAAATACGATTTTACACTAATTAAATGTTTAAAAATACTAAAACTATTGAGAAAAATCTGAAACTTTTTTTATAAAATACTTAATACTAATACAAATTTATGAAAAATACAAAAGTTGCAAAAGCTAGTTTAAATAAGCTCGAAATAAGCTAAATTAACCAAATAAGCTAAACGGGACAAAGAGGGGTTATATATTAAATTGTGCACGAGATAACCAGTCAAAGACCCAAGGGCAACTGGTATCCAGGTACACACTAACGCTCTCAAAGGTGGGAGGTCTCGTGTTCGAGCCTGCCTCCCCACCTTTTGCAAAACATTTTATTTTTTGATTTTCTTTTGCAACTTATTAAGCACAAGAAAATAAGCAATTTTACAACTACCACTTTTTATGAAAATGACTAATAAGCTCAGTTTTGAGCTTATTATCTTAACAGTGGCTAGAAAATGGATTTAAGTACAAGATTTTAGCCAAGTGGCTTAATAAGCTGATAAATAAGCAAAATTATGCTGAAAATGAGCTAAAACAAGCTACAAGCTACTAATATTAAGCTAGAAAACACAATTAAGTACTCGATAAGTGAAACTATGCAAATAAGCACTTAAGCTAAACTATCTATCCAAACAGTCCTGCACCTATGTTTAAGGGCAAATTAAGCTAGGAAAATAAGCTCACAAGCTCAAAACAAGCCTTGATTCAACAAGCTGGCTAGGTGAGGTATCCAAAAAGTCCAAGCTTACTTACTATGGTGCACTGATAAGCTTTTTACAAGCTTATGAAAAAGCTTGTAATTCACAGAGTTGCTTAGTTATACAGAAAATGGGACAAACAAAAGGCTTATTGCAACCCTACCAAATAAGCTATAAAATGGAAAAATGAACTTGGGACCTTAAGATGGCTTGGTTAGCTATCCAAAGAACCAAGTTTCACAAGATTTGACCAACTAAAAAGCTTTTTACAAGCTTATTAAAAAGACTATAAACCTGTGCACAGGGCACATATTTGAGATGGTGTCTAAAATAAGCTAAGGAAAAAGCTATTAAATAAGCTGTTTGGAAAATATAAAAAATACTAGGTTAAAGATAAGCAGCTCTATTTTAATATGCTAGAAGCTCAAAAGTTGAAAACTAATATATAATCCTATATAAAATAATCTATTTTATTCAAAAACGACCCAAAGGAAAATTTTGACTTTTTAACTACTATACTAAGTTGACTTTTATGAGTTTGTAATTGATCCTAAGCACTGATTATGATGTACTAAGGTGTATTAAGACTAAATTGAGCAATTATAACAACTTATTAACACAAAACCATGATCATAGAACTTAAAAATCCAACAGTGAACAAGAAAGATGTGATCAAATGGTATTTTGACTTTTCACCAAATGAAGACTGGTTTTGATGGTTTCAACGAGATGTTAGGACCAAGTGTGACACAAAACAAGCAATAACACTGTCTTGAATACTTTTTAGCACAGATAAACAAGCTAATCCAAACACCTTTTAACTAGACTGATTTGATGTTTTTCAAAGTAAAACACTGATTTAGACCATGAACTTGATTCACAAACTTATATTATCATATATTAGGACTAAACAAACATAAAACAACAGCAATAGCAACATAAAACTTAGGATTAACAATTATTCTAATATAACTATGAAACTGAGATTTTTATTAACTATTAATTAAAAAGAACAAGATACTGGTTTTATGGCTTAACTATACTAAAATATAACTAATAAACATGAACATAAAGAAATTTAAGCTAATAAGCAATCAAAACAGTGAAATGCCAAAATGTATTAAAAGGCTTACAAATTGGATTTGGCTGAAAACTAAGAACAAGGACCAAATATCACACCCTATGGCTTCCCAAGAAGCTCTAAACCAAAATGCAATCCAAGATTACCCTTCTTCACCTCTGATCACCATTTCCATTGTTTTTTATTTTTTTAACTAATTTTTTTTTTTGTATTTTTATGATTTTTCTGTTTTTACTTCTAAACTGCTTTTAAAAGTTTCTAATAGCTTTAATAAGCTATTTAGGAGCTTATTTGATCTATTTCAGTCCAAGATAACAACTAGCAACAACATTTGAACATTTTGAAATTTTGAACTTGAAAATATGCATAAACTGGAAAGATAATTAAGACTTGAAATTGATGCTTGAAAAAGTTTAACCATACATTAAAATTGCTAGAAACAGAACTTAAAAGCTTAATATTACACTGTAATTTAAGTTGTAACTAAAACGACATAAGAATTTGAAAATTACTCTAGATATATCTTTACATTACTTCCCACTTGTATTTATTGATCTCCTTTGACTCTGTCGACACCTATGAACAAATCCCACCAATTTCCAGCCATTGGATTAAACCAGATCATCAAAATTGCCAAATGGCAATTTTGGCGCCATTTTTCTTTTGAGCAGGTTTTACTAATTAATGTTTCTTGGATAGATGTGGAGGTGTTAGGGGTTGGTAACCAGCTGTAGAAGTGAGGTGTAAAGGTGAAGAGGTGGAAAACAAGTGGTGAAAACCACTGGTTTTGGCGTTACAGTGGTGGGAGAGACAATGCTACAGTACTGGCGGGTTTTGAATTTTAAACCGGGTTTAAATAATAATGGGGGTTGGTTGTTGGGCTTGGGAAGGGATTGGGCCAAGGTGGGTTAATGGATTGGATTTGGATGTTTAATAACACAAGGGTCCGTTTGGTGTAGCTAGTAAATACAAGGACCATTTATGTAATTATGCTAAACATGAGGGACCAATCTTGCCTATTTTCCATAGCTCTCACAAGGACCAAACCTGCCATACTTGAATAGTACAAGGACCATTATTGATTATTTTCCATTTTTGTAAATCCAAGGCCTTTTATGTCATTTTTGAAACTTAAGGGACCAAACATGTAATTTTCCAAAAGTTCACTATAAGGACCAATTTTGTCATTTATGAATAGTACAAGGTTTATTTTTGATAAATTTCCATTTTTAAATTCACCAAGGACTATATTTGACATTTTTCAAAGTTTACGGACTAAAGTTGTCATTTTGTGATTTTTAAACTTTGAAGGGTTTGCTTTGACAACTTTTGAATCCCATGGAACTTAAATGACATTTTACAAGTTTTTGAATTACCAGGGACTAGTTTTGACAATTTTTTAAACTTGGGGGACTAAAACTGCCAATTATGCAAACTTGATACGTTTTTCATCTGATTTTGGTATTTTTGCATTTAAAACACATAAAACACTTATTTGTGATATTTTCATCATTTTGATGCATTTTTGAGTGTTTTCAGATGTTTTCGCAGTCTAGATGGTACAAAAATGATGAGTATTTAGACACTCATCACGCACTGAAAAAGAAAAAGCTGATGTAGTTTCTGAAAACCTAGTGCTGAAAGAGAAACTAGATGTGGAAGTAGCTAGACATAAACAATGGTTAACGTTAGGTAACAATCTAGATAGTCATATCTATGGTAGTCAATCTCAGACCTCTGGGATAGGTTTAGGTTTTAAGAAGTATGTAGGGCCAGAAACTAAGGATGACCTACGTAAATCTACACCAGCAGGATTAGCTAATTATGTTAAAGAAGGAACATTACATGCTGTCCCTGGACCTATTAGAGGTGAACACATGCCCATTGACCTTTCCATCACTGTTGACTTTGAAGGATCACACCATTTATATGGAAAAAAGTCAAGTGACTTGCTAGACCTTAATAGCAAACCTAATGACTCTGTCTCTTGTTCTAAAAGTGACAAGTCGTCAGACCTAAAGTCCACTGACTATGCTTCATGTGATTCAAGTGAAAAGTCTGATTCACCTAGGCACACACCCATGACCACACCCAAGTCCAAAGTAGCTGCTGATGAGCCCAAAACAAAGCCAGTTAATTATTTTGTTAAACACAATTTTGCTTCTAATTCTGTTTCTAATAAGTTTATATGTAATAAACAAAGTTGTGTTAAGAATAAGTCTTTTAAGAAGAAATCTTGTTTTGTGTGTGGTAGTAAACTCCATTTTATTAATGACTGTGATTATCATGAGAAAAGGATGGGTGTTTCCTATGGCCATCAGACCTTTAGACCCACATGGACTAATGTTGCTAGTATTCCTCCATTTGTTCCCAAAGCTGCACATGTGAGAGCAGGTAAACCAGCTCCTACTGGTAAGCCAAAGGTATATGCATCTGTTTCTGCTGACAGGCTTAATAGGCCTTTTCCAGTTCCCTCTGGTGGAGGATATTCTTCACCCGTTACTACTGGTTGGTGGAACAGTAATGCTAGACTTATTCCCTATAGACCTACAAGTTCTTATTTTTAGTCATATACACCATATGTATCTCATATGAATATGGCACATAGTGGAATTAGAGTGGCAACTACTGTTAAGCCCTCAACAGGTTATTCTTGGAAACCTCAAAGGAAAGGTTCATTCTGGGTACCCAAGAACAATAGTCTTTGTCAGGTGCATTGATTGAGGGGAGGCATAAGCCTAAGGGGAGGTTCATTGTTGTATTTTTTGTATTCTAACCATTTTTGCAGCTGTTGGATCCTCATAAGCCTAAAGGGAGGCTTAGTGTTTCTGCTGACACTACAAATGTCTTTGGTTTCTACTGCTGCTTGATGGTATATTTTACATGTTTTGTTTATTTATATTTTTTCTTTATTTTATATTTATTAAAAAAAATCTTACTTCTTTTGTTTGTTGATAAATATAAAAAAAAATTGTGTTATTTCTTTTGTTTAGTGATAAAAAAAAAAAAAAAAAAAAAAAAACCTCTAACCTGTCTGTGTTCAGTTTCTCTTGCTTGCAGGTTTTGGTGTTGGTTAATTTCCACACAACTAATGGTTTTCATCTCACCATGTCTTTCTGACACAAGAGTTGACTAGCCCACAAGATTATGGCTTGTGGTAAAGGCTGCGGAAATCCATATATGGTAATCAACTCACCATGATGATGACGGCATTCCATCAAAGAGTTGGCTAGTCCAAAAGCAAACGGTTTTTGGTAAAGACATCTTAATTCCGTTGATAGCTGTAATGGTTTGCTCAAAATCATAGGGTATGCAACCACCCATGCTTAATTGCTGAGGGTTGTATGGTTATCAATTCACCATGATATATTCCTTTTTGGAATCCAAGAATTGGCTAGCCCACAAGTATATGGCTTGTGGTAAAGGCAGTGGAATACCATATTTGGTGCTCAATTCACCAAGGGGATTCTTTCCACCTAAGAATTGACTAGTCCTGAGCAAACGGCTACAGGTAAAGACATGTCAAATCCGTTTATATAGTTGCTGATTTGCTAATAAATCAGATGGTTATCAGTGTACCATAGTTTTCGAACTCAAACATATGGCTACTCCAGTAGTAATGGCTATTGGTAAAGAGACATCAAATCCATTATTTTCAATGATTCACCTCTCACAGGAGTTAACACACCTGGATGTGATGAGAATAGTATGAAACTAATATGTTTTGATGTACATTTTGTCATTTGTTGCTGCAAAGATCTGGCGCTTTAAAGATTTGTCATCATCGAGGTGTCTTGTTTTGTTTCTTTGTTGCTGGAGTTCATATACAATCCTCTTGTTGCGTTGGACGATCTATCAAGAAACTAGAACTTAACTAGTCAAATTCCAGTTTAGGGGAGGATTGTTGGGAATTATGATAAGTGTAGATTCTGCTGAAATTAATGCTAAATGGATTCTGCTGAAGACGTATGGATTCTGCTGAAGAACAATTTCTACTGAAGTTATATTAAAGTATAGTTGTTTCTGCGGAAGTAGATATTCCGTATAGTTTATATTTAGTTAGGATATACATGAGCTTTATTATGAAGTGATAATGTATATCATATTAAGTTTTATGTTTATACGTTTCTTGGGAAACGGGTTAGGTTTCCTTGTGTATAAAAGGAACACAATAGTTTGAGTTATGTACGTATTGAAAAACAAAGTTTTAGTATTATTAAAAGATCCATTGAGGATCAACGAAGTTCTTAGTTATTTGTGTTTGTTCTTGTGTTTAAATTCCGCTTGAATACAAGTTTTAGAGACTGTCTTATAGTGTGTTTGTGATTACATAAGCATAACTATCGATCTACGAGTGCTCAAAGATCTATCAAGGTCTTTAGTTTCAACAAGTCAGAAGCATTAGTTTTAACAAGTCAAAGCCATTACAGCTGTGAGCATTATATCAGACCCTCTTCAGTTGCTTCACATGGATCTCTTTGGTCCAACTCAAGTCAGAAGCATAGATCACAAGTATTTTTGTCTGGTAATCACTGATGACTATAGCAGATTTTGTTGGGTATTCTTTCTGAGGACTAAAGATGAAACATCTCAAGTATTGAAAGAGTTCATTACCCTTGTTGAAAACCAGTTGACCAAAAAGGTTAAAGGAATCAGGTGTGATAATGGGACAGAGTTCAAGAATGCTTTGTTAATAGAACTCTGTAAGTCTAAAGGGATAAAAAGGGACTATAGCACTCCAAGAACCCCACAACAAAATGGGTGGCTGAAAGAAAGAATATGTGGAGTTTGATAAGACTCCTTGAGATCGTTTTGAGCCTCTAGGGTTTAACAATAACAATGATTATAAACATTATACGCAGCGGAATTAAACAAACTTCATTATTATTGACACAAGGTTTTACTTTCACCCAATCTCTTCCAAATATTATTTGATCAGAATAATACGTATTACCTAACTGTAACAGGGATCTAAGACACCTTAGATCTTGGAGGTAAACAACTAACCTAGACGTTTACAATAAACTACACGTCTAGATTACACATACACACACCTTTAGACTACATTATGGAAGACTTAATTATAAAACCTACACCCCATGTCCTCTTTATATACTAGAGGATTAGGGTTTACAAAATACTACGAAGGACTAAATAATAAATATTCTTTTGTAAGCAAGTCCTTCCATCTTTTTGTAGATTTCATCTTTGTCACTTTAAGTCCCTTTGTTTCATTCTTGTATTTATTTTGTCTAATCAAATCCAAGGAATCTAAAACCCAACAATCTTCCCCTATTTGATGATGACAAAACAAACAAAGTCGTGTACGAACTTCCCTAGACGAAGTAGCAGAAGTTGAGATGTAAACATCTCCGTGAATGAAACATACTTTTCTTCCTTTGTCTTCCCCTTAATCCATGCCATCGCACTCCAATATCTCTTCCCCTTTTTGTTATCAACAAATAGAGAATGTAAACATTAGAAATTTCCCCTTGAGCGGTGCATGAAAATGATTCTTCAAATCAGTAAGCTCTATGTAATGATCACTTGTGAAGAAAACCAAATATAACAAACTTGATAAAGAAGTAGAATAACCCAAACTTGTGTCTTATGTCTTGTACTATCCACGTGACTCCAAACTTATACTAACACCATATAAGTAGACCGCAATCTCTTGACAAAATCCTCATCTTCAATGAGACACTGAGCACTACAATGTAACTCCTTTAAGTGATAGTTAACTAGGTCTTCATCAATCCACCCCTTAACCTATGAAAACTAGATTTTGCAAGTCTTTGTCAACATCCTTTAAGCACGAACAAGTTATCTCCAAAGTGTAACACCCACTTTAAGATATGATAAGAGCACAAATCTGTGTTACTCAACTACAATATCAAATAGGTTATGATCAATCATCTTCGTAATCACCTATTCAATAAATCTCCAAAACGAGCTTTTTAAATCCTTTTAAGAACAAATACCAATCTTCTTGTGTGTGAGAATCAAAATCCCATGTGTGTGTCACCAAAAATATCAGTACCAAAAACATGTACAACTTCCCCTCAATTCCAAAACCTCATCAGCAGAAACAAATAACGCAAGAAACACCAGCAGTGGAATTGAGATAACACTAGCAGTGGTTTCGAGAAAACACTATCCGTGGTTTCAGAAGTGGTTTCAGAAAACACTAGAAGTGGTTTCGAGAAAACACTATCAGTGGTTTCAGAAAACACTATCAGTGGTTTCAGAAGTGGTTTCAGGAAACACTATCAGTGGTTTCAAAAGTGGTTTCAGAAAAACACTAGAAGTGGTTTCGTAAAAACACTAAGAAAGCTGCTTCTAACCATGAATCATAAACACCACACAATGTATAAACAACCTCCATCAAGAATTAGAACAAGTAACACAAATTCAAGAAGTTGAATATGCATGAAAACCCAAAAATTTGAATTATTAAACCAGTTTCTGCAGTCAACTTCGACATTGAATAACTTTTGATAGAGAGCTCAGATCGACAATCCCTTCGGTGAAAAGTTAGATGAATATATAGAGAACGTCCACCGAATATTTCGTTATGATCCAACGGTTAACGAAAAAGTTATCGCGTTTTTAAAACTGTACTGCAGAAAAATACGAGAATTTTTAGATTCGTAGTTTTTCTTCTTTTCGCCATTCTTCGACCAATAAAACCTTGCGAATCCCTAGGTGACGAGCTCCCCAAGTTCTGATACCAATTGTTGATCCCAGTTGAGCAAACGATCTAATATAGAAACTGACTTATAATAAAAGCTTATTAAGTATTATGCGGAATTTAACACTTAATCTTAAGAAGAAGAACAGTTAACATTCAACACCTCAATATTATTTATTAATACGAATACTCTTACAGTATTAGGGTTTTTCAACCTTGAAGTGTATCGACCTTAGATATAAAACTTACGTATATCTAATCTAACCTAGAACCTCCTTTTATAGACTAAGGAGTCCTTTACATAATACAATACGTAACATACAAGATAAATATCTTTACCATATTTATCTAATACAATAAACTAAACCGACTATACAAAACACTAGCAGTGGTTACAATATATCATCCGTGGTTACACATTACTACTAGCCGTGGTTGTCTTTATCAGCGGTTACATACTTCTGTCCGTGGTTATATCAAACTTGTCCGTGGTTCCAGTACTTAAAGTAATTCATGATTCAAGGAACCAAAAACCCAACAATCCTCCCCTAAATTTGATACATTCCAACAGAATTCTCAAGTTTCCTTTAAGCTCAAAACATCTGAAATGGAGGATGTAGCCAAACACTTATGAGATTTAAGAATTGTCTCATATTTCTTCAACAAATCATAGGCTTGACCATCATAGGGTAACAACATCTTGATAATACCAGGTTTCAACATCTGAGCAATAATTCCTGGAGACTTATTCAACTGAGGATATTCACCTTCTACAAGCATGTGAATAAATTTTCCTGAAACAGTTAAAACATGAACTCCACAAGTTTGATATAAAAACCATCTTGTTACAGTACCATTGTAGAGTCCTTTCCATTCAGGTTCATCATGAGTTGGTTCAAATAAAATCTTCAAATTATAATAGACCAGTCTCTCATGATAATCAGTTGGATGCACTTCACCAAACTTATTCTTGTAAAGTCTCCAAAGATTCATCAAATCATCCCTTTCAAAATACTGAAGCATTTGTGAAAATTTATTATACTCATAAACTTCATTGTTGAGTCTTTGAATTTTCCAAACTCCTTCACTTCCATCATTAAGCTTAAACTCATAAGAAACAATTTGATTAACATCTGCAACTTCTTTCAATCTTTTAGAATCAGATGTCTCTTGAATCTCATATTTTCTCTTTCTTTTACTTTGCATCCACTCATCATGCTTCTTAATCCACTCTTCTTCCTTCTCAGAATTCATTGGACAGTAATCATCATGATTAATCTTCATACATCTTTCATAAATCTCAAGAATTCTTTCAAATGAACATTTACTAAGATTTTCAGAAATGTGAATGCCTGAATTCTTAATAATTTTCATTAATACATTCCTCATATGTGCCATTGAAAGAGGTTTCTTTCTTATAACTTGCTTCCTTTCTTTACCAACCTTTCTTGCCCATTCACCCAAAAGCCTAGCTTTTTCCTCATCATCCAACAAATTCCATTCTTATGCAGTATATTCATCATGTATTTGTTGAGAAGCTTGAAGAAAGTTTTGTGATTCATACCATATAGCTAACATTCTCTGACTAGCTTCCTCTTCTTTCTGCTTTCTTTTCTCTAACGCTTCTTGTTCTTCAGCAACCATATTCTTTACAAACTCTGCATCATAAGCTTCTTGTTCTGCTTTAGATTTAAACTTCAACTCTGGTACTGCAACCCCTTTACCTTTTCCAACATCAGATTGAACCATCTTCTTCTTCAGAGGTTCACCAATAACTAAAGTTTTTCCTCTGGGTTTGGGTTTAGTTGCAGTAGATTGAACAGATATCACAGGTGTAGAAATAGATGAAGTTTTTCTTAGATTTATCAATGTACTAGCAGCTTCATTCTCAACTTCTTTAGACTTAGGTGGTAATACAGAGAGAGTTGTGACAACAGTGGAAGTGGTTATGATAGCAGTGGGTATGATTGTAGTAGATATAGTTGTAGTGGTTATAGTTGCCATGTCTGTTACAACATCAGTGGTTAGAAGAGTACTAACCGTGGTTTCAGACATACCATCAGTGTTTGTGTTCTGTACTACATCTTCTACAACTTTCTTCACATTTTCAAGAACTGCCTCATTCCCATCTTTATCAGATACCAAAAATGTTTGATCTCCACTATCAACATCTTCTTCCATAGATACATTAACAGCCACCCCTGAATTCTTGCCTTCACTCCTCCCCTGTTTGGATACATCCTTCATATTCAGAGCTGAAGTGGAGTCCACCTTCTTTTTCCGTAGCTTCTTTAAAGCAGCAAGCCCCGGCCTTTTCATCTTCTCCAAAACCAAAACCCTGTGCTTCAAGCGCCTAATATCCTTTTCATGAAACGCAGCCAATTCCTTGAGATTCGAGATCGTCTCCTCCATCTTGGTACATTTAGCCGTCAATTCATTTAAGCGTTCAAGAATATCCTCCCCACTTCGACCTGTGTGAACTGGTCCGAGAGGTGGTTCATTGGAAAAGTCATCGTGTACAAACTCAGAATCCATCAATTCATGTTCAGGTTCCAACCTATCCTCATCACTTCGAGCTGTGTGAACTGCTCCGAGAGGTGAATCCTTGGATATAGAAAACATAGCATCAGACCGAGCCTGAACATCTATGCACCCTGTATTAGCCAAGTGGCTAGGGATTCCTCCACCTGTGTTAAGTTCCAAGGAACGCTCCACATTAGGAGTTGCCAAAGGTTGGGTCTTATTTATGTTTCCACTATCCTGACCAGCATCTAAGCATGTATCAGTAGTGGAAGCCCTTCCAATCATGTCACCTTCACCACCTGTGACAGCCTCATGAGCAACACCACTAGCACTAGCCTGAGGTAGCTCAGTGCCCTTCAATCTCCTAGTGAAAACAATGGTTGTATCAGTGGTTTGAGATTGCTTAGCCGTGTTTACACTTTGCTTAGCAGTGGTTGGAACCCATTTGGGAGAAGCAGTGGCAATTGATTTTGTATTCCCATTCCTCATTAACACTGCTCTAGGAATCATGTTTTTGTTAGGATGAGGGTTTGTTTTCTTTGAAAAGTTTTGGTGATTTACCCTCCTCCAATGATTCCACACTGGTGGTCTGTTTTTATAACAATTTCTCTGTAAGTGCTCAAAACTAACACAATTATAACAAGCTTTCTTGACACATTGAAACTCATTACCTAACCTATTAGATATTAGACCATTAAAGTTTCTCTGATTGCCCCTAGGTATATATCGTTTCATTTGTTCCCTAGGTACTTCCTTGTATTCTACCACTTTCTTAGTTATTTGAGCTCCAAATCTAGGTACAAGGTTAGGTTGTCTAGTATCAACTTTCTTAAGAGGTTCTAACTTTTCAGGATGTGTTGATACTTTACTATCTTCCTCGAATCGATTCCCAATCTTCAAGGATGGGAGCATCAGATGACGTATCAGAACTTATCTTAGGTGTTTCAGTCTTACTTATTCCTTCAACAGGTTTGTTAAAACTGAATTCACTACTAAATGACAGCTCTTTAGCAGGTGGTGCATGTTGCATAAGAGTGGGTGGTGGCATATTGTTGTATCCTATCCCATAACCCTTCTTCATTAGATGACTCTCTATAGATTTATGAACCGATCGAAGCAAATTGTGTTTTAGCTACCCTAAAAAAAGGTTTTTCTTTTTCATCTAGGGCCTTTTGTTTTGCACTCTCTGCTAGTTCAAGTTTCTCTTTAAGCATTTTAATCTCTCTATTTTTAAGATCAATTTCACCACCTAATATATTGATCTTATCTACATACTCAAACTCACATTTAATACAGTATTTAAGCTTCTCTTCCACACTCTCTAGACCAACTCTATAACCTAAGTTATCCATAGTTAGTCTTTCTACTTCTTTCCTCATACTCTCAGTGATAGCTTTTTGA
Organism: Chrysanthemum makinoi; assembly: GCA_910596185.1. Taxonomy (NCBI): domain Eukaryota; kingdom Viridiplantae; phylum Streptophyta; class Magnoliopsida; order Asterales; family Asteraceae; genus Chrysanthemum; species Chrysanthemum makinoi. The sequence continues at coordinate 240,382,951 of OU343221.1, read as the reverse complement.
GATTCTAAGTTATCATGACATGATTTAAAAGAACAAGTAGACTAATTAGATACCTCAGAATCCGAACCAGAAGATGAAGAATAAGCCATAAGAGCAAAGTTATGCTCTTTTGAAGCTTCACTAGCAAGAAAAGCTGCATTGGGTCCTTCTTCAATCTGATCACTCCAATCATAATCACCAAGACCATCTTGAGCCACCAATGCTGAAGAAGGAGCAGACTCTTCAGTGATCTTCTTAACACCTTCAATCCTCTTAGGAGCTCGACATTCCCTTGCAAAGTGACCCTTCTTCTTGCAGTTAAAGCACTCCATCTTGCTTTTGTCGAACCCTGCTCTCCTTTGACCATCATACTTAACTTGTCTTCCAGTCCTCCTCAGAAACTTCCTTGCTTGGAGAGTCAACATTGCCATTTGCCATTGAAGATTAATCTCTTCCAGATCATCAGGATCAATTTGATCCAGATCTTGATTCAACATAGTAACACAAGTAGTTAAATCAGCCAGAAAAGCACAAATTGCACCATCACTGACATTATCACTAACAGTGGTATTGTTTGCAATAGCCGTGGTTATACCATAGGCAGCAGTGGATACATCTTGTGGGCTCTTGTGATTAGTGGATACAAAAGCAATGTTTTGATTAGCAAAAGACGCATTAGCAAAGTTATTCTCAGACTCATAAACCTTCAAGTTGTTGAAGAGATTGTCCAGAGTCATCTTATCAAAGTCCACCTTATTTCTCCACACAATTGTATGAATAGCCCATTCAGATGATAAACTCCTAATGAACTTCAAATTAATATCTTCTTGAAGAACCTTATAATCTACTGACTTCAGTTGACTGATAAGTTTTTGAATTCTATTGTATGTACCATCAATCTTTTCTCCACTAAGAGCAGTGAAGGTTTCAAATTGATGCTTGAGCATATTCATCCTGGACTTCTTAGTGGCTTCATTACCAAAGAAACCTTGTCTCAAGAACATCCAGTAACTCTTTAGCAGATTCATATTGTTCAAAATCCAAAGCATAATCATTGGTTATTCCCATGGAGAGAATACTGTGAGCCTTGATCTCCAGCTTTCTCTGAGCCTTATCAATTTTACTAACAATAGTAATTTCTTTGCCATCCTCACCCTTCTTAGGAAGAGTGTCTCCCTTTTCAACGACATCCCAGAGAGCATAATCAATCATGTGAATGTATTGCCTCATTCGCATTCTCCAGATTTGATACTCACCATGCTTGAGCATGGGTACCTTTGAAGCAGTCACCATGTGAGTTTCGTCAGACATCTTATCTTCCTTGAACAAAACTTAACTTGACCTCTTCTTGATTACAGTTTCTAGATCACAAGCTCTGATACCACTTGTTGAGTTTGATAAGACTCCTTGAGATCGTTTTGAGCCTCTAGGGTTTAACAATAACAATGATTATAAACATTATACGCAGCGAAATTAAAAAAACTTCATTATTATTGACACAAGGTTTTACTTTCACCCAATCTCCTCCAAATATTATTTGATCAGAATAATACGTGTTACCTAACTGTAACAGGGATCTAAGACACCTTAGATCTTGGAGGTAAACAACTAACCTAGACGTTTACAATAAACTACACGTCTAGATTACACATACACACACCTTTAGACTACATTATGGAAGACTTAATTATAAAACCTACACCCCATGTCCTCTTTATATACTAGAGGATTAGGGTTTACAAAATACTACGAAGGACTAAATAATAAATATTCTTTTGCAAGCAAGTCCTTCCATCTTTTTGTAGATTTCATCTTTGTCACTTTAAGTCCCTTTGTTTCATTCTTGTATTTATTTTGTCTCATCAAATCCAAGGAACCTAAAACCCAACAGAATAGGACCTTAATAGAGGCAGCAAGATCTATGCTTGCAGACTCTAAATTACCCACTATGTTTCGGACTGAAGCAGTTAGCACAACTTGTTATGTACTGAACAGGGTATCCATTACTAGACCTCATTTCAAGACACCATATGAACTTCTCATAGGGAAAGTTCCAGCTATTCACTACCTCAAACCTTTTGGCTGTCAAGTGACCATTTTGAATACTAGTGATCCACTGGGTAAATTTGATGAGAAAGCTGATGATGGGTATATTGTGGGTTATTCAGCTCATAGTAAGGCTTATAGGGTATACAATTTGTCAGCTAAGAAGATAGAGGAGACATTGAACCTGAGATTTCTAGAAGATAAACCTAATGTTCAAGGACAAGGTCATGTTTGGTCATTTGACCTGGATTAATTAACTGATTCTTTGGGTTATTCTAGATATGTGGCTAACCAAAATGCAGGTACACCAGAGTCTCCCACTGACATTGCAGGTACCATGGATGCTGACTCAGATAGTGAGTTTGAGGATGATGAGCAACCTATTGTTGTACCTTCTTTCTCCCCTAATCATTTTGCAGGTCATAATGCTAAAGGTACTTCTGATGAGAGTGAAGATGAGTCACACTATGCAGAGGATCTTGCTAGGCTTCAGAAGCAAGAGTATGCAGCCAACTTAGAAGCTGAAAGGCTTAATGGAGAAGTTGCAAAAGAATCCGTCAGTGGGAACCATGATTCTCCTGAAGGTTCTCCTGTTTCTCCTGAAGCCTCTCCCATTTCTACTAGTGTGTCCACAGACTTTGAGGCTCCATTTACACGATTTCCAAGTCCTTCAGATCTTGGTAATCATCAACCTAAAGCTGGGATCTTCACCTCACCTTCCTATGACAGTGATTTTGAACCAACTGTCACCAATCTTGACACCTCTATTGAAGTACACCCCATCGCTACAAAAGGATCAGCTTGTTCATCCTACATCCAATGTTATTGGTGATCCTCTAGCATCAGTTAGAACTAGAAGTACTGTGGCAAGTTCTAAGTATGGTCAAGTAGCATTTCTCTCATATGTCTCCAATCAGCAAAGGGATAATCACACAGACTTCAAGCATTGTATGTTTGCTTGTTTTCTCTCTCAAGTGGAACCAACAAGTGTTTCTCAAGCTCTTGAAGATTCAAGTTGGCTTGAAGCAATGCAAGAAGAGCTGCAACAGTTTAAAAATCAGGAGGTTTGGATATTGGTACCACTACCAGATGGGAAGTTTGCAATTGGGACAAAATGGATCTTAAAGAATAAAAGAGATGCAAGGGGTGTTGTGGTTAAGAATAATGGCTCAGGGGTTCAGGAAAGAGGAAGGAGTTTATTATGATGAGGTATTTGCACCTGTAGCCAGAGTTGAGGCCATTAGGATATTCTTGGCCTATGCATCTTATATGGGGTTCATGGTTTATCAAATGGATGTGAAAGGTGCTTTTCTGTATGGTAAAATAGAAGAAGAGGTTTATGTCTCTCAACCCAAAGGCTTTGAAGATCCTCATCATCCAAAGCATGTTTATAAGGTTGTGAAAGCTCTTTATGGACTACATCAGGCACCAAGAGCATGGTATGCTAGGCTTTCTGCATTTCTGCTGAAGCATGGTTATAGAAGGGGTGCCATTGATAAAACACTTTTCCTTAAGAAGAATTCTACAGACATTATACTTGTGCAATTTTATGAGGATGATATCATCTTTGGATCCACTAAAGAAGCTTGGTGCCGGGAGTTTGAGGAGCTGATGAAGGGAGAGTTTCAGATGAGTGCTATGGGGGAGCTTACTTTCTTTTTGGGTTTACAAGTTCAGCAGAAACCTGATGGCATCTTTATACATCAGGAGAAGTATGTGAGAGACATTTTAAAGAAGTTTGATATGGAGAATATCAGAACTGCCACTACACCTTATGAAGCTGCAAAACCAAAGAACAACATTGAACCAGATCCAGCAGTCAATGTGCATTTATACAGATCAATGATTGGTTCTTTAATGTACTTAACAGCTTCCAGGCCTGATATTACTTTTGCTGTGAGTGCTTGTTCTAGACATCAGGTCACTCCACTTACTTCCAACTTGAATGCAGTCAAAAAGATCTTCAAGTATTTGAAAGGCCAACCCAAGTTAGGCCTTTGGTACCCAAAAGAGTCTCCTTTTGTATTGGAAGCTTATAGTGACAGTGATTATGCTGGTGCAAATCTGGATAGGAGATCCACCACTGGAGGTTGCCAATTTCTTGGAAGAAGATTGATTTCTTGGCAATGCAAGAAACAAACAATTGTGGCTACCTCATCTACTGAAGCAGAGTATGTTGCTGCTGCCAATTGTTGTGGACAGGTACTATGGATACAAAATCAATTGTTGGATTATGGGTTTAACTTCATGAACACAACAATTTTTATTGATAATCAAAGTACCATATGCATAGTTAAAATCCAGTTTTTCATAGTAGAACTAAGCATATTGAAATCAGGCACCACTTTATAAGAGATACATATGAAAAACATTTGATAAAAGTGGAAAAGATTCACACAGATGATAATGTGGCAGATTTGTTGACTAAAGCTTTTGATGGATCAAGGTTTCTATACCTAGTGGTCAATATTGGGCTGCTTAACCCTTAACTACAAAGTTTAAGGGGAGGCATAGGCCTCAGGGGAGGCATATGCCTTAGGGGAGGATTATTGTTGTAAACTATGTAATTATTATTTTTGTTTGCTAACACTAACCTACTAATATTCTTTGAGTTTTGTATGTCTTGGTTTGGTTTGTTTGTCTCTTTGTATCTGTTTTGCAGTGGGCATATATTGAGTCCATCAAGTTTGGTTAATGGAATATGGTCATGTAAGCCACAAGCTTGTTTCTACTGAAGTAAACTAACTGTTTCTACTGAAGACAAGTACTAAAGAGAACTAATTATTTCTACTGAAGAGAAGTACTGAAGTAAATTAATTCATTCATTCAAGAAACAGTTTACAGCTTACAGCTTACAGCTTACAATCAACTTCAAAGGAAAATACAAGACCAGTTCTATACAAGATCTACTAAATCTATACTAGCTCCTATCATCTATTCCAAACGCTGGATATGCATGACTAGTACGACGAAGAAGCTAAGGATCAAAATGGGAAGGATGGATTAATGAAAACGAAGATGATGAAGATGAATACAGTTGATGGATGTGTGTTATGAAGATCTTCAGTTGTTCCATCTACTGGTTTCACCAAAAAGCAATCACTTCATCTTCCTTTTGCCCTTTCCTTTTACGATATGTGATGAAGCACCAGACCATGGCGCAGGAAGAGCAAACACCACCTCTCTTTTGGCACGTGGCCTTGGTTGAGGCTGAGGCAGTGAACATTGAGGGTTTGATGTACTCTCTTTGTTGGAGTCATCAGAGTCACTAGGAGACTCACTTGGATCCACTACACTACCATCTTCAGAAGAAGAGAGAAAGGGGGACCTCAAAGGTAGAGGTGTAGATTGATAAGAAGATCGTAAAAACTGGCGAAAATCATCACTTAATGATGATGATGATGATGTGGATGATGGAGAGGAGGTTGGATCAATAATCTCTGGTTTAGTAGACATGATTTTTGTTGAGATTGTGGACTCATTTGAGAAGAGTTCTGCTAAAGTGTCTACTGGAGCTATACATTCCACTGAAAGGGTTCAATTTGATGAACCACAACAATCTGCTGAACCACAACAATCTGCTGAACCACCTGTTATTTCTTCTGAAGCAGTATCAAGAGTGGTTACTACATCTTTGGATTCAAGGGATATGAATGCTTCTATTCCTATCGTGGCACATGTTGATCCAGTAGGAGCAGAGTTGGGTAAGCAAGCTGAACTAGCAGCTGCTAAATCAAAGAAGGCCAGAGAAGTAGCTGAAAGAATGTATGTTTTACGTGGTGTTGGTTCAATTAAGTCTCCTTCTACTTCTTTCACTCATGCTAAAGATGTCCCTGATGTGTCTGAGGATGTTCCATCATCTGTATCTATGGGAATTTATATACCAGGTAGGAGGAAGAGAAGGATGGCTAAAAGGAGACATGTTATTTTGAGAAGATCTGTGCGATCAGATAGGACATATACTTCTAGAATTCATAAGTCCCTCAGGGATAGTTCTTTGAATTTAAAGGCTGATGATTCCACTTTCATTCAAGAAGGATTTGCTGATACTTTCTGTGAAGGATCTCATGATGTGCTGACTGCTTGGACTTTGACTGCTGGACAGCTTAACACTATTTTTAGGCTGGATAATTCTTCTATGCAGTTTAATTTTTTAAAGGAAATCTTTCCTATGGCTGATTGGCACGATTTGAATACATTGTATGGCCTTGTCACTAAGTATTATGCTAATCATTCACCACAGGGTTCTGGTCTATATTTGTTGGGTGATCTTCAAGTTTTTTTTTATTCTCAATCTTCAGATGGTAAAGGGTTTTCTGTTTGGAAGAATTCACATAAGTGGAAGGTTGAGATTTGGAGATTTTATCCTATGCCTTGTGTGCATGTGGTGGAGACAAAGAATGGAATAACTGTTTGTATGTTTTCTGATAAAATCTATCCTTGGTCTGTGAACTTACTGAGAAGTATGCTTAACAAGAAGTTAGAGGTTCCTCCTGATCCAGTTGGGAATGATAGGTTACATGCTGAACAACTGATTGGATTGATTAAGACTCAACTTTAGCAACATCTATCATCTTCTTAAGTCTGGTATCTTGTTGTATTCTGTATTATTTGTATTATTTGTTTGTTTCCTTCTTAGTTAAAAAAAATGTATATTCTTTGTTTGTCTAACTTTTCTTGCAGATTTGTTGTACATTTTTATGGTTATTAACTCACCAGATGTACCTTGTGTATGTCAAAGAGTTGGCTAGTCCAAAGGGTACAGCTTTGGTAAAGACATATCAAATCCGTTTATATAGTTGCTGATTTGCTAATAAATCAGATGGTTATCAGTGTACCATAGTTTTTGAACTCAAACATTTGGCTACTCCAGTAGTAATGGCTATTGGTAAAGAGACATCAAATCCATTATTTTCAATGATTCACCTCTCACAGGAGTTAACACACCTGGATGTGATGAGAATAGTATGAAACTAATATGTTTTGATGTACATGTTGTCTTTTGTTGCTGCAAAGACCTGGTGTTTCAAAGTTTTGCCATCATAGAGATGTGCTTGATTGGTTCTTTGTTGCTGATGTTCGAGTACAATCCTCTAGTTCTGAAGTGTTAAAGATCTATCCAGAAACTGGAACTTAACCTAGTCAAATTCCATTTTAGGGAGGATTGTTGGGAATTCTGCAAAGTAGGAATTCTGCTGAAAATAATGCTGAAGGAATCTGCTGAAGTACATGGATTCTGCTGAAGAAGAGTTTCTGCTAAAGTTATTTATTAGTATAGTTGGTTTCTGCGGATATAGATATTCCGCGTATTCTATAGTTTGTTAGGATATGCATGAGCTATGTTAGGTAGTGACCTGCATTTATTTTACATATTATTGTTTATTTAGGGTTCCTTGTGTATAAAAGGAACTGATGACTTTTGTATTAAAAAACTCTTGAGAAAAACATTCCAGGAAAACATCTTGAGAGAGAGTTATAGAGATCCATAGAGGATCATTGTTTTATTAGAAAAACCTTGTTGGTAACTTTGATTGTGTTCTTATTATTCCGCTGTGCATATTCAATCATTGTTATTATTATACCCTAGTTGAGTCCGGATCTTGGATTCTACAGTTTTCCTTCTTGAACTTTATTCTTGAGTCTTTGGACCACCATCTTGATGAATTTATCTTCTCGAATATACTCCACAAGTATTGCTTTTGTCGAGAATTCTTCGTACATAGAGAAATCTTCGTATTTTACTTCTTTTTCCGTCTTTTTCTCCACTTTCCTGTACTTGGCTACAAATGAACTAGCAAACACACTTTTGTACGATTAAGCAACAAAAGCATATGATTATAACCAAATAACATATATAAAATCACGGATAACGCTTGATGAGTGTCTAAATACTCATCATTTTTGTACCGTTTAGAATGCCAAAAACATCTGAAAACACTCAGAAATGCATCAAAATGATAAAAATATCACAAATAAGTGTTTTATGTGTTTCTAATGCAAAAATACCAAAATCAGGTGAAAAACGTATCAAGTTTGCATAATTGGCAGTTTTAGTCCCCCAAGTTTCAAAAGTTGTCAAATCTAGTCCCTGGTAATTCAAAACTTTTAAAATATCATTAAAGGTCCTTGGGGATTCACAAGCTGTTAGAAATAGTCCTTTGAAGTTAAAATTGCATATTTACAACTTTGGTCCCTCAACTTTACAAAAGTGTCAAAATTGGTCCTTGGATATTTAAAAATGGAAAATAATCAAATATGGTCCTTGTACTATTAAATTTTGTCAAGTTTGGTCCTTGTGATAACTTTGGAGAAATTACAGGTTCAGCCCTCATGTTTGGATAAATTGCAAAATTGGTCCTTATGATAATAACAAACCAAACGGACCCTTTCTTTGTTATTAATCCAGTCCAAAACCCCACTTGACCTGCCAATACCCCATTGTGAACCCCCCCCCACGTATTAATACCAGCGGTCAAATGGTCAAACCCCGCCCAAACCAGATACACTGTTCACCTTCCTCTCCCAAACCTGTTAAACCAAAACCAGTGGTTTTCCCCACCTCTCCACCTCACCACCACCTGTCTACCACCTCTCCCAGCTGTCTACCTAATCCCTAACACCTCCACAAACACCAAGAAGCATTAAATGCTAAAAACCTGCTTTAAGACTTTTGGCGCCAAAATGACAAGTGTGTGGTTTTGATGAATTCGTATGATCCAATGGTTGCAACAAGGTGGGAAATAACCAGAGGTCGACCAGGAACTCAAGAGGATCATTATAAAAAAAGAACAAAGCAGAGAAGAAGAGTAACTAGTGTAATTTTTATTAATGTATGTCAAATTAGTTAACTTTTAAATTCTAGTTTATGTTTAAGCTTTCAAGCTCTGTAATTCAAGTTTTTAGTGTGTAATAAAGCTTTTCCGAACATCAATTTCAGTTTTAATTCAAGTTTTCAGTTTATGCAAAAATTCCTTGTTCAAAAATCTCAATAAGTTCGAATGTTGTTTGTAGATGTTATTTTGGACTCATAAGATCACATAAGCTCCTATATAGCTTATGTAAGCTATTAGTAACCTTTAAAATCAGTTTTGAAGTAAAAAAGCTAAAATACCAAAAATACCAAAAAATTAGTGAAAAATAAAAAATCCATGGAAATGAAGGTCAAAGCTGGAGCAAGGTTGATATTGGATTGCCTTGGTTTAGTGCTTCTTGGGAAGCTATAGGTTGTGTTTGTGTGCCTCAGTTCTCAGTTTTGTGCTTGGACTCATCTTGTAAGCTTTTTACTCATTTTGGCATTTCACTGTTTGAGCCATTGATTAGCTTAAATCTCTGTGTCTTTATGTTCATTAGTTATAACTAAGTAGAATTAAGCATTAAAAACAGTCACTTGTTCTTTTTAATTTGTAGTTAATAAAAATCTTATTTTAAGCAGTTAATATAGCATAAGTGTAATTTCTTAGTTTTATGTTATTAGTGTTGTTGTTTAATGTTTATTTAGCTTCAGTATATGATAATATATGGTCATGAATCAAATGCATGGACTGAATCTGTGAAATCCTTTGAAAAGCTTCATAACGGTTTAATAAAAGGGTGTTTGGTTTTATTGTAAAAACTGTGTTAGAGGGAGTTTGGTGAGTTGTTCTTGTTTGATGCATATCACTTTAGTTCCTAATAACTCATTGCAAGCATTAAAACCAGTACTTGTTTGCTAAAAAGTCAAAGTTATGTTTAATCTCATATTAATAGTTAACTGTTAGGATCTAGAGTGTGAAATTCATCATATCAGCTTAAAACTTGGTATTATAGCTTAATATAATCTTATCTTAGCTTAATATATCATAATCATTAAGTAGAATCAAGCCAAAGTTCATATTAGTCAATTTATTTGATTTTAATAAAAAGTCAAATTTTATTAGAAGCAGTTTTTGAATAAACTTTACAATTTTATTGTGATCTTACCATTAGGATTTAGGATTTAAGCTTTTGGGATATTAAAATTTTGTTGCTCATCTTAATTAGAAAAATATTAGTTTATCTCTGCTTAGCTTATAAAGTGCTTATTTCTCAGCTTGTTTTAGACACTTTTTCATAATCATGCCCTGTGCACAGTTTCATGAGCTCATTTCACAAGCTTGTAACTTGCTTATTAGTAAGGCTTAGCTTGTGTACCTTAGCTTTTTGAGAAGCTCACCCAGCTATCTCAAAGTTCCAAGTTTAGTTTTTCCATTTGTAGCTTATTTGATAAGCCTGCTTATGGCTTTTTGTTTGTCCCATTCCATTCAGTACAATGACCAGTCATGGTTTTTCAGTTTCTTCATAAGCTTCTCACAAGCTTATTAGTGTAACCCAGTCTTTGTAATTTAGATTTTTGGATAGCTTAGCTGGTATACTTGCTAGTTCAATTGTTTATTTTCATTTCCTAGCTTATCTAAGTACTTAAAAATAAGTTAGAAAGTGTTTAAAAACCCAAATAGTGTCCTGTTTAATCAGTTAAGCTAGTGCTTATTTGGATTTGTTTAGTGCTTATTTCTTAGTAATTATGCTTATTCAGTTGTTATATTAGCTTATTATCAGTGTCTAGCTTATTTTCAGTTAACATTTTGCTTATTTTCTAGCTTATTAGCCACTTGGCTTAATCTTGTGCTTATTCTAATTTTTGTACCACTGTTAAGAAATCTTAAGCTTATTCTGAGCTTATTAGTGATTTTCATAAAAAGTTTTAGTTTTATAAATTGCTTATTTCATAGTGCTTAATTAGTTTCAAAAAGAAAAATCAAAAAAATAAAAATAAAAAAGACAGTGCTGGGATTCGAACCCTGGCCACCCAGCTCACCACGCACACACACTACCATCTGCCCTTGGGTCTTTGACTGGTTTAACTTTGCAACGTTTAATACTTAACCCCTTTTTGTCAATTTAGCTTATTCGTATACTTTAGCTTATTTACAGCTTATTAAAGCAAGCTTTTTCAACTTTTGTATTTTTCCTAGCCTTGTATTAGTATAAAGTATTTTATAAAAAAGTTTCAAAATTTTCTTAATAGTTTTAGTATTTTTAATCATTTAATTAGTTTAAAATAGTATTTAATTCATAATAAAAAATATAAAAGTCAAAAAAATATAAATCTTTTTTCTAAAATTTTCTTTTGTCATATAGTAAGTAAGAAAATTATTTTTACACTCGTAGGACTTTTATTTCATAAATTTTACGTTTTATCTTGCGCACTCGCGTAATTTTTACATATAACGCACGTTTTCATTCTAGGTCACGTTTTTAGATAATTTAGGTTTACGTTTTAATTAAAATAGTTTATTTAAGTTATTTTGTTTTATAAATCAAGAAAAACATCATTTTAAAAATAGTGATAGCGTTTATTTAATATATTTTAGCTTTTTAATTTTCTTTAATTTGCATTTAAGTGCCTATAATATTACAAACTTTTTCTTTAGGTATAATTATTCCAAATCATAACTTTTTCCCATTCAATATCACTCGATCACTACACGTTTAGATTTAATCGTACAGCTCGTTGGGACTTAACGACCTGAGGTAACACTATACTCTCCTGGATCTAATTGCATTGGTTTTAGACAGTTTGGACTTTTTATTACGGTTGACCATTCACAAGTGGTTGACTTGTGTGATAAAACCTGACGGTCTGGAGCGAATCAAATTTTGGCGCCGCTGCCGGGGAGCTGTGCTAATAATCTTCCGTTTAGCTGATTAGTGTTGTTGAATATTCACCGATTGTATATTTACCATCTTTGTCCATATTTCCTTATTTTCATATAAAACCAAAATTATTGTGAAGTTAATTCGTTTGACTAATCGATTACCAAAAATATTTTCATTCTTTGTTTGTATAACATGTTTTTCAAAAATCCAAAAATATTCATCTTTACCCTTTTACCCTTTTTGATTCTTTATCCCTTTACCCTCTATCCATTTGATTCTAACTTCTTCTATTCTCATGGAATCTTTCGACTACGACGAATTCTGGAACGAAGTTGAAAAACTTCATACTTTATCACAAATGTCAAGAATTCGTGTTGTTCGTGATGATCCATTAATTCTGCGTAGGGAAATGGAACGAGAAACCAGGGTGACAAAGGACCAGGTACTTCCCTCTGATAATGGAGGTGCTAAATACGTCCAACCTACGGTTATCCAAAGATCTAACCCCTCAATTGCTCCTAAGCCGTCTAAAATTGATCCTAAACTTTCACAATTTACGGTTAAAAGCAATCATGCGGAATTTAGACCGGTGACTAGCAAGAATGACTTGCCTAATCTTCACGTTTCTCAAGAACCGAACCAGAAACCATAACCGAAGTGGTGGAAATTGCTAGCTCTCAGAGCACACCACTTGTCCCACCTCCGGATTTTTCAAAATGTTCTTCGAGACTTGATAGTCATTCGAATCACCATGTTGGTTTTGTTGATTCTTTGAATGAATCGATTCCTTCTCATAACTCTCAAATGGAATCGTTTATTCCTTGTGTCGGTTGTGGTGAGCCTCTTTTTGGTTCACCCTGTCGCTGGTGTACGTGTGTACAGTGTGGTAATGATATTCATAACGGGAGTTGTTTGTTTTGTGGTTCGAGGAATTCATTTGATTATGATCCTAATCCGAACTCATTTAATGACCCCTCAAAATTTTCCAACTACCCACCACAACCCGACTTATTTTCATATAATCAACATAACTGCTGTGAATTTTGTGGAGGTCCTCACCAAGGATTTGAGTGTCAATCCGGAAACACGTTTGTCTATGAACAGTTTTCCGGTGATGCTCAGAACTTTGGTTATGACCAATATCCATATAATTCGCCAGTCCAGACTCAACAGTTTTACTATTTTGAGAACTGTGGAGGTCCCCATTTCAGCTCTGATTGTCAAACAGGGAATCCATTTCCTTGTAACAATTACGACTATCCATATCACGACCAACCTCCACAGTGCCAAATGACTCAAACTCCTCAGCAAACCCAATAAGACACTTATCTAGAGCTTCTGGAGTCAGTGAAAAGAACTGAGGAGTTGAGTAAAACAGCATTTCAAAATGCTCCCAGTTTTTCTTGTGTATATTGTGGGGGTCCTCATGATGATTATCAATGTCAACCTTCCGGTTTTGACAAATCTCCACTCCCACAATGTCCCGTCATTCAAAATTCACATGAGAAATCTATGGAAGAATTGCTAGCTGAAGAGCAGGCTGCTAAAATAAATTCCTAAATTGCCTTTGAAAAATCTATTAGGGAATCAATTGCAAAAGAAAAAGCAGCCAGATCTAGCTCTCAATTTCGTTTTATTCCTGATGACAGTGATGATGAGGATGCACTTGGTATCCTACAATTTTATAAAGATTCATCAAGTTCATCGGTTGATATCCCAGCAGTTGAGATTCATTCTCAAACAACTGCTATCACACCCGATATTCCCACTCACTCTCTAAACATGGGGTATGAGCATCTTGATACTGTTCCTGAAAAGGAATCGGAAGAATTCATAAAGTCTAGTGTTGAGGACCTTGTCCCAATCCCGAGAGAGTCACAGGGAACTTTTGACCATATGTGTGATATCCCTTCCCCTCTTAAGTGTTCAAAAGATCATTTTGAGACTTTCTCCGATTTTAGCGATGATTGTAAATCTTATGGGGACATTGAGAATGTTGAGGCATCACTTTCACATTTTGATGTTGATCCTCTTCTTGAGGAGTTCACCGATGAACTCACTCACATCATTCCACTTTCATCGGAAAGTGATGATGATCTCTTTGATTTCAAAGCCAACCTAGGAGAAATTGAAAGTCTCCTTTGTAATGATCGTTCACTCACTTCTCACCCTAACAGTCCAATAGAGAATGTTAATCACTTTGTTCCTGAAGCGTTCAAAACAACTCTCACTAATCCTCTATTTGAATTCGACTCTGAATTCACTTTAATTTCTAAGAATCCACTCTTTGATACTCAGAACGAGGATAGTGATGATTCCATAATAGAACAAGGGTTCACAGACTTACATCACGTGAATGATTCTCTTTACGAAGAGTTCTCCTTTGAACTCACTCATATCATATCTCCACCATAGTATGATAACTTCCACTTTGATCTAGACAAAAATGATCTTTGTGTTCCGGAGGGAAATGTTCTCAACCATGAGAACTTGCTTGATATCAAAATCCCATACCTCCCACCCAGAATATGTCTTGATCAAATGAGCTTAAATGATGAGATTCATGATCCAGAAATTATGAATTCTCCTTCTGATGAAGATGAGTTAGTCATGATTTTCATCATGACTTTCTTTCTTTTCTTCACCTATCCCGTGGCTTCTCCTGTTCTTCACTCCTTCGGGAATGAAGACATTATCTTTGACCCCGGCATTTTCATTTATCATTTGTGAGCCGGTTCTATGTATACCTCATCGGTGTGGAACTTTCACGTACTTCAATGTTTATACAAACATCTTGAATGAAAGTCCGATGGAGATTGTCTCTTCCACTTACTTCCCCATGAACAAATTAATTCGGGGTCGAGTCAAGCTAGCGACTCGGTAATCAAAAACAGTAGTTAAACATGGGGTTTCACCCGTGTGTACCACCTTAGTGTGGGGGAGATGCCCCACATGTTGTATATAGATCTAAAAAATGAATGAAAGTTGTAAATATTAAAAAAGAGAATAATTGTTGTGTTTCTACACTTAGCTAGTAATGTTATCTTTTTACGTTCAAGGATTCGGCATAATAGCCGGGACTTTGAATATTGAGGACAATATTCATTTCTAAGTGTGGGGGGGGGGGGAAATTCTGGCGAATTTGATTATAAATATACCCTTTTAGTCCCTTTTTCCCCCAAAATGGCAAAAAGAAAATATAGTGGAAGTACTATGTACTAAACACAGCAAATGGTAATCAGTCCACCATGTCTAATAAACAAAAGGATTGGCTAATCCAGGAGCAAACGGCTCTTGGTAAAGATATCTCAAATCCGTTGACGGCTTGCAATTTGCCCAAAATTGTATGGTGTTCAGCTCACCATATCTTTAATTAGTGAAAAGTTGGCTAGCCCGCAAGTTTATGGCTTGTGGTAAAGGCAATTGGAAAACCATAATTGGTAATCGGCTCACCAAAGATAATATTGATAATTTATCTAAAAGTTGGCTAGTCCAGAAGCAAACGGCTTCTGGTAAAGACAAATCAAAACCGTTGAAAGCTGGTGATTTGCTCAAAATCATTTGGTTATCATTGTGCCAAGGTTCTTACTTGAACTAAAACAATTGGCTACTCCAGAAGTAATGGCTTTTGGTAAAGAGATGAAATCCATTAAGTTTTCTCAAAAGATTGCTAGGGACTAGCAATATCTTAGTGTGGGGGATTGATGAGTGTCTAAATACTCATCATTTTTGTACCGTTTAGAATGCCAAAAACATCTGAAAACACTCAGAAATGCATCAAAATGATAAAAATATCACAAATAAGTGTTTTATGTGTTTCTAATGCAAAAATACCAAAATCAGGTGAAAAACGTATCAAGTTTGCATAATTGGCAGTTTTAGTCCCCCAAGTTTCAAAAGTTGTCAAATCTAGTCCCTGGTAATTCAAAACTTTTAAAATATCATTAAAGGTCCTTGGGGATTCACAAGTTGTTAGAAATAGTCCTTTGAAGTTAAAATTGCATATTTACAACTTTGGTCCCTCAACTTTACAAAAGTGTCAAAATTGGTCCTTGGATATTTAAAAATGGAAAATAATCAAATATGGTCCTTGTACTATTAAAGTTTGTCAAGTTTGGTCCTTGTGATAACTTTGGAGAAATTACAGGTTCAGCCCCTCATGTTTGGATAAATTGCAAAATTGGTCCTTATGATAATAACAAACCAAACGGACCCTTTCTTTGTTATTAATCCAGTCCAAAACCCCACTTGACCTGCCAATACCCCATTGTGAACCCCCCCACGTATTAATACCAGCGGTCAAATGGTCAAACCCCGCCCAAACCAGATACACTGTTCACCTTCCTCTCCCAAACCTGTTAAACCAAAACCAGTGGTTTTCCCCACCTCTCCACCTCACCACCACTTGTCTACCACCTCTCCCAGCTGTCTACCTAATCCCTAACACCTCCACAAACACCAAGAAGCATTAAATGCTAAAAACCTGCTTTAAGACTTTTGGCGCCAAAATGACAAGTGTGTGGTTTTGATGAATTCGTATGATCCAATGGTTGCAACAAGGTGGGAAATAACCAGAGGTCGACATGGAACTCAAGAGGATCATTATAAAAAAAGAACAAAGCAGAGAAGAAGAGTAACTAGTGTAATTTTTATTAATGTATGTCAAATTAGTTAACTTTTAAATTCTAGTTTATGTTTAAGCTTTCAAGCTCTGTAATTCAAGTTTTTAGTGTGTAATAAAGCTTTTCCGAACATCAATTTCAGTTTTAATTCAAGTTTTCAGTTTATGCAAAAATTCCTTGTTCAAAAATCTCAATAAGTTCGAATGTTGTTTGTAGATGTTATTTTGGACTCATAAGATCACATAAGCTCCTATATAGCTTATGTAAGCTATTAGTAACCTTTAAAATCAGTTTAGAAGTAAAAAAGCTAAAATACCAAAAATACCAAAAAATTAGTGAAAAATAAAAAATCCATGGAAATGAAGGTCAAAGCTGGAGCAAGGTTGATATTGGATTGCCTTGGTTTAGTGCTTCTTGGGAAGCTATAGGTTGTGTTTGTGTGCCTCAGTTCTCAGTTTTGTGCTTGGACTCATCTTGTAAGCTTTTTACTCATTTTGGCATTGCACTGTTTGAGCCATTGATTAGCTTAAATCTCTGTGTCTTTATGTTCATTAGTTATAACTAAGTAGAATTAAGCATTAAAAACAGTCACTTGTTCTTTTTAATTTGTAGTTAATAAAAATCTTATTTTAAGCAGTTAATATAGCATAAGTGTAATTTCTTAGTTTTATGTTATTAGTGTTGTTGTTTAATGTTTATTTAGCTTCAGTATATGATAATATATGGTCATGAATCAAATGCATGGACTGAATCTGTGAAATCCTTTGAAAAGCTTCATAACGGTTTAATAAAAGGGTGTTTGGTTTTATTGTAAAAACTGTGTTAGAGGGAGTTTGGTGAGTTGTTCTTGTTTGATGCATATCACTTTAGTTCCTAATAACTCATTGCAAGCATTAAAACCAGTACTTGTTTGCTAAAAAGTCAAAGTTATGTTTAATCTCATATTAATAGTTAACTGTTAGGATCTAGAGTGTGAAATTCATCATATCAGCTTAAAACTTGGTATTATAGCTTAATATAATCTTATCTTAGCTTAATATATCATAATCATTAAGTAGAATCAAGCCAAAGTTCATATTAGTCAATTTATTTGATTTTAATAAAAAGTCAAATTTTATTAGAAGCAGTTTTTGAATAAACTTTACAATTTTATTGTGATCTTACCATTAGGATTTAGGATTTAAGCTTTTGGGATATTAAAATTTTGTTGCTCATCTTAATTAGAAAAATATTAGTTTATCTCTGCTTAGCTTATAAAGTGCTTATTTCTCAGCTTGTTTTAGACACTTTTTCATAATCATGCCCTGTGCACAGTTTCATGAGCTCATTTCACAAGCTTGTAACTTGCTTATTAGTAAGGCTTAGCTTGTGTACCTTAGCTTTTTGAGAAGCTCACCCAGCTATCTCAAAGTTCCAAGTTTAGTTTTTCCATTTGTAGCTTATTTGATAAGCCTGCTTATGGCTTTTTGTTTGTCCCATTCCATTCAGTACAATGACCAGTCATGGTTTTTCAGTTTCTTCATAAGCTTCTCACAAGCTTATTAGTGTAACCCAGTCTTTGTAATTTAGATTTTTGGATAGCTTAGCTGGTATACTTGCTAGTTCAATTGTTTATTTTCATTTCCTAGCTTATCTAAGTACTTAAAAATAAGTTAGAAAGTGTTTAAAAACCCAAATAGTGTCCTGTTTAATCAGTTAAGCTAGTGCTTATTTGGATTTGTTTAGTGCTTATTTCTTAGTAATTATGCTTATTCAGTTGTTATATTAGCTTATTATCAGTGTCTAGCTTATTTTCAGTTAACATTTTGCTTATTTTCTAGCTTATTAGCCACTTGGCTTAATCTTGTGCTTATTCTAATTTTTGTACCACTGTTAAGAAATCTTAAGCTTATTCTGAGCTTATTAGTGATTTTCATAAAAAATTTTAGTTTTATAAATTGCTTATTTCATAGTGCTTAATTAGTTTCAAAAAGAAAAATCAAAAAAATAAAAATAAAAAAGACAGTGCTGGGATTCGAACCCTGGCCACCCAGCTCACCACGCACACACACTACCATCTGCCCTTGGGTCTTTGACTGGTTTAACTTTGCAACGTTTAATACTTAACCCCTTTTTGTCAATTTAGCTTATTCGTATACTTTAGCTTATTTACAGCTTATTAAAGCAAGATTTTTCAACTTTTGTATTTTTCCTAGCCTTGTATTAGTATAAAGTATTTTATAAAAAAGTTTCAAAATTTTCTTAATAGTTTTAGTATTTTTAATCATTTAATTAGTTTAAAATAGTATTTAATTCATAATAAAAAATATAAAAGTCAAAAAAATATAAATCTTTTTTCTAAAATTTTCTTTTGTCATATAGTAAGTAAGAAAATTGTTTTTACACTCGTAGGACTTTTATTTCATAAATTTTACGTTTTATCTTGCGCACTCGCGTAATTTTTACATATAACGCACGTTTTCATTCTAGGTCACGTTTTTAGATAATTTAGGTTTACGTTTTAATTAAAATAGTTTATTTAAGTTATTTTGTTTTATAAATCAAGAAAAACATCATTTTAAAAATAGTGATAGCGTTTATTTAATATATTTTAGCTTTTTAATTTTCTTTAATTTGCATTTAAGTGCCTATAATATTACAAACTTTTTCTTTAGGTATAATTATTCCAAATCATAACTTTTTCCCATTCAATATCACTCGATCACTACACGTTTAGATTTAATCGTACAGCTCGTTGGGACTTAACGACCTGAGGTAACACTATACTCTCCTGGATCTAATTGCATTTCGTTTTCAGACTGTTTGGACTTTTTATTACGGTTGACCATTCACAAGTGGTTGACTTGTGTGATAAAACCTGACGGTCTGGAGCGAATCAAATTTTGGCGCCGCTGCCGGGGAGCTGTGCTAATAATCTTCCGTTTAGCTGATTAGTGTTGTTGAATATTCACCGATTGTATATTTACCATCTTTGTCCATATTTCCTTATTTTCATATAAAACCAAAATTATTGTGAAGTTAATTCGTTTGACTAATCGATTACCAAAAATATTTTCATTCTTTGTTTTTATAACATGTTTTTCAAAAATCCAAAAATATTCATCTTTACCCTTTTACCCTTTTTGATTCTTTATCCCTTTACCCTCTATCCATTTGATTCTAACTTCTTCTATTCTCATGGAATCTTTCGACTACGACGAATTCTGGAACGAAGTTGAAAAACTTCATACTTTATCACAAATGTCAAGAATTCGTGTTGTTCGTGATGATCCATTAATTCTGCGTAGGGAAATGGAACGAAACCGGGTGACAAAGGACCAAGTACTTCCCTCTGATAATGGAGGTGCTAAATACGTCCAACCTACGGTTATCCAAAGATCTAACCCCTCAATTGCTCCTAAGCCGTCTAAAATTGATCCTAAACTTTCGCAATTTACGGTTAAAAGCAATCATGCAGAATTTAGACCGGTGACTAGCAAGAATGACTTGCCTAATCTTCACGTTTCTCAAGAACCAGAACCAGAAACCATAACGGAAGTGGTGGAAATTGCTAGCTCTCAGAGCACACCACTTGTCCCACCTCCGGATTTTTCAAAATGTTCTTCGAGACTTGATAGTCATTCGAATCACCATGTTGGTTTTGTTGATTCTTTGAATGAATCGATTCCTTCTCATAACTCTCAAATGGAATCGTTTATTCCTTGTGTCGGTTGTGGTGAGCCTCTTTTTGGTTCACCCTGTCGCTGGTGTACGTGTGTACAGTGTGGTAATGATATTCATAACGGGAGTTGTTTGTTTTGTGGTTCGAGGAATTCATTTGATTATGATCCTAATCGAACTCATTTAATGACCCCTCAAAATTTTCCAACTACCCACCACAACCCGACTTATTTTCATATAATCAACATAACTGCTGTGAATTTTGTGGAGGTCCTCACCAAGGATTTGAGTGTCAATCCGGAAACACGTTTGTCTATGAACAGTTTTCCGGTGATGCTCAGAACTTTGGTTATGACCAATATCCATATAATTCGCCAGTCCAGACTCAACAGTTTTACTATTTTGAGAACTGTGGAGGTCCCCATTTCAGCTCTGATTGTCAAACAGGGAATCCATTTCCTTGTAACAATTACGACTATCCATATCACGACCAACCTCCACGTTGCCAAATGACTCAAACTCCTCAGCAAACCCAAGAAGACACTTATCTAGAGCTTCTGGAGTCAGTGAAAAGAACTGAGGAGTTGAGTAAAACAGATTTCAAAATGCTCCCAGTTTTTCTTGTGTATATTGTGGGGTCCTCATGATGATTATCAATGTCAACCTTCCGGTTTTGACAAATCTCCACTCCCACAATGTCCGGTCATTCAAAATTCACATGAGAAATCTATGGAAGAATTGCTAGCTGAAGAGCAGGGTGCTAAAATAAATTCCCAAATTGCCTTTGAAAAATCTATTAGGGAATCAATTGCAAAAGAAAAAGCGGCCAGATCTAGCTCTCAATTTCGTTTTATTCCTGATGACAGTGATGATGAGGATGCACTTGGTATCCTACAATTTTATAAAGATTCATCAAGTTCATCGGTTGATATCCCAGCAGTTGAGATTCATTCTCAAACAACTGCTATCACACCCGATATTCCCACTCACTCTCTAAACATGGGGTATGAGCATCTTGATCTGTTCGAAAAGGAATCGGACTAATTCATAAAGTCTAGTGTTGAGGACCTTGTCCCAATCCCGAGAGAGTCACAGGAACTTTTGACCATATGTGTGATATCCCTTACCCTCTTAAGTGTTCAAAAGATCATTTTGAGACTTTCTCCGATTTTAGCGATGATTGTAAATCTTATGGGGACATTGAGAATGTTGAGGCATCACTTTCACATTTTGATGTTGATCCTCTTCTTGAGGAGTTCACCGATGAACTCACTCACATCATTCCACTTTCATCGGAAAGTGATGATGATCTCTTTGATTTCAAAGCCAACCTAGGAGAAATTGAAAGTCTCCTTTGTAATGATCGTTCACTCACTTCTCACCCTAACAGTCCAATAGAGAATGTTAATCACTTTGTTCCTGAAGCGTTCAAAACAACTCTCACTAATCCTCTATTTGAATTCGACTCTGAATTCACTTTAATTTCTAAGAATCCACTCTTTGATACTCAGAACGAGGATAGTGATGATTCCATAATAGAACAAGGGTTCACAGACTTACATCACGTGAATGATTCTCTTTACGAAGAGTTCTCCTTTGAACTCACTCATATCATATCTCCACCATAGTATGATAACTTCCACTTTGATCTAGACAAAAATGATCTTTGTGTTCCGGAGGGAAATGTTCTCAACCATGAGAACTTGCTTGATATCAAAATCCCATCCCTCCCACCCAGAATATGTCTTGATCAAATGAGCTTAAATGATGAGATTCATGATCCAGAAATTATGAATTCTCCTTCTGATGAAGATGAGTTAGTCATGATTTTCATCATGACTTTCTTTCTTTTCTTCACCTATCCCGTGGCTTCTCCTGTTCTTCACTCCTTCGGGAATGAAGACATTATCTTTGACCCCGACATTTTCATTTATCATTTGTGAGCCGGTTCTATGTATACCTCATCGGTGTGGAACTTTCACGTACTTCAATGTTTATACAAACATCTTGAATGAAAGTCCGATGGAGATTGTCTCTTCCACTTACTTCCCCATGAACAAATTAATTGGGGGTCGAGTCAAGCTAGCGACTTCGGTAATCAAAAACAAGTTAAACATGGGGTTTCACCCGTGTGTACCACCTTAGTGTAGGGGAGATGCCCCACATGTTGTATATAGATCTAAAAAATGAATGAAAACTGTAAATATTAAAAAGAGAATAATTGTTGTGTTTCTACACTTAGCTAGTAATGTTATCTTTTTACGTTCAAGGATTCGGCATAATAGCCGGGACTTTGAATATTGAGGACAATATTCATTTCTAAGTGTGGGGGGGGGGGGGAAATTCTGGCGAATTTGATTATAAATATACCCTTTTAGTCCCTTTTTCCCCCAAAATGGCAAAAAAAAATATAGTGGAAGTACTATGTACTAAACACAGCAAATGGTAATCTATCCACCATGTCTAATAAACAAAAGGATTGGCTAATCCAGGAGCAAACGGCTCTTGGTAAAGATATCTCAAATCCGTTGACGGCTTGCAATTTGCCCAAAATTGTATGGTGTTCACCTCACCATATCTTTAATTAGTGAAAAGTTGGCTAGCCCGCAAGTTTATGGCTTGTGGTAAAGGCAATTGGAAAACCATAATTGGTAATCGGCTCACCAAAGATAATATTGATAATTTATCTAAAAGTTGGCTAGTCCAGAAGCAAACGGCTTCAAGTAAAGACAAATCAAAACCGTTGAAAGCTGGTGATTTGCTCAAAATCATTTGGTTATCATTGTACCAAGGTTCTTACTTGAACTAAAACAATTGGCTACTCCAGAAGTAATGGCTTTTGGTAAAGAGATGAAATCCATTAAGTTTTCTCAAAAGATTGCTAGGGACTAGCAATATCTTAGTGTGGGGGATTGATGAGTGTCTAAATACTCATCATTTTTGTACCGTTTAGAATGCCAAAAACATCTGAAAACACTCAGAAATGCATCAAAATGATAAAAATATCACAAATAAGTGTTTTATGTGTTTCTAATGCAAAAATACCAAAATCAGGTGAAAAACGTATCAAGTTTGCATAATTGGCAGTTTTAGTCCCCCAAGTTTCAAAAGTTGTCAAATCTAGTCCCTGGTAATTCAAAACTTTTAAAATATCATTAAAGGTCCTTGGGGATTCACAAGTTGTTAGAAATAGTCCTTTGAAGTTAAAATTGCATATTTACAACTTTGGTCCCTCAACTTTACAAAAGTGTCAAAATTGGTCCTTGGATATTTAAAAATGGAAAATAATCAAATATGGTCCTTGTACTATTAAAGTTTGTCAAGTTTGGTCCTTGTGATAACTTTGGAGAAATTACAGGTTCAGCCCCTCATGTTTGGATAAATTGCAAAATTGGTCCTTATGATAATAACAAACCAAACGGACCCTTTCTTTGTTATTAATCCAGTCCAAAACCCCACTTGACCTCCAATACCCCATTTGAACCCCCGTATTAATACCATGGTCAAATGGTCAAACCCGCCAAACCAGGATACACTTGTTCACCTTCCTCTCCCAAACCTGTTAAACCAAAACCAGTGGTTTTCCCCACCTCTCCACCTCACCACCACCTGTCTACCACCTCTCCCAGCTATCTACCTAATCCCTAACACCTCCACAAACACCAAGAAGCATTAAATGCTAAAAACCTGCTTTAAGACTTTTGGCGCCAAAATGACAAGTGTGTGGTTTTGATGAATTCGTATGATCCAATGGTTGCAACAAGGTGGGAAATAACCAGAGGTCGACCAGGAACTCAAGAGGATCATTATAAAAAAAGAACAAAGCAGAGAAGAAGAGTAACTAGTGTAATTTTTATTAATGTATGTCGAATTAGTTAACTTTTAAATTCTAGTTTATGTTTAAGCTTTCAAGCTCTGTAATTCAAGTTTTTAGTGTGTAATAAAGCTTTTCTGAACATCAATTTCAGTTTTAATTCAAGTTTTCAGTTTATGCAAAATTTCCTTGTTCAAAAATCTCAATAAGTTCGAATGTTGTTTGTAGATGTTATTTTGGACTCATAAGATCACATAAGCTCCTATATAGCTTATGTAAGCTATTAGTAACCTTTAAAATCAGTTTAGAAGTAAAAAAGCAAAAATACCAAAAATACCAAAAAATTAGTGAAAAATAAAAAATCCATGGAAATGAAGGTTAAAGCTGGAGCAAGGTTGATATTGGATTGCCTTGGTTTAGTGCTTCTTGGGAAGCTATAGGTTGTGTTTGTGTGCCTCAGTTCTCAGTTTGGTGCTTGGACTCATCTTGTAAGCTTTTTACTCATTTTGGCATTTCACTGTTTGAGCCATTGATTAGCTTAAATCTCTGTGTCTTTATGTTCATTAGTTATAACTAAGTAGAATTAAGCATTAAAAACAGTCACTTGTTCTTTTTAATTTGTAGTTAATAAAAATCTTATTTTAAGCAGTTAATATAGCATAAGTGTAATTTCTTAGTTTTATGTTATTAGTGTTGTTGTTTAATGTTTATTTAGCTTCAGTATATGATAATATATGGTCATGAATCAAATGCATGGACTGAATCTGTGAAATCCTTTGAAAAGCTTCATAACAGTTTAATAAAAGGGTGTTTGGTTTTATTGTAAAAACTGTGTTAAAGGGAGTTTGGTGAGTTGGTTTTGTTTGATGCATATCACTTTAGTTCCTAATAACTCATTGCAAGCATTAAAACCAGTACTTGTTTGATAAAAAGTCAAAGTTATGTTTAATCTCATATTAATAGTTAACTGTTAGGATCTAGAGTGTGAAATTCATCATATCAGCTTAAAACTTGGTATTATAGCTTAATATAATCTTATCTTAGCTTAATATATCATAATCATTAAGTAGAATCAAGCCAAAGTTCATATTAGTCAATTTATTTGATTTTAATAAAAAGTCAAATTTTATTAGAAGCAGTTTTTGAATAAACTTTACAATTTTATTGTGATCTTACCATTAGGATTTAGGATTTAAGCTTTTGGGATATTAAAATTTTGTTGCTCATCTTAATTAGAAAAATATTAGTTTATCTCTGCTTAGCTTATAAAGTGCTTATTTCTCAGCTTGTTTTAGACACTTTTTCATAATCATGCCACCGTACAGTTTCATGAGCTCATTTCACAAGCTTATAACTTGCTTATTAGTAAGGCTTAGCTTGTGTACCTTAGCTTTTTGAGAAGCTCACCCAGCTATCTCAAAGTTCCAAGTTTAGTTTTTCCATTTGTAGCTTATTTGATAAGCCTGCTTATGGCTTTTTGTTTCTCCCATTCCATTCAGTACAATGACCAGTCATGGTTTTTCAGTTTCTTCATAAGCTTCTCACAAGCTTATTAGTGTAACCCAGTCTTTGTAATTTAGATTTTTGGATAGCTTAGCTGGTATACTTGCTAGTTCAATTGTTTATTTTCATTTCCTAGCTTATCTAAGTACTTAAAAATAAGTTAGAAAGTGTTTAAAAACCCAAATAGTGTCATGTTTAATCAGTTAAGCTAGTGCTTATTTGGATTTGTTTAGTGCTTATTTCTTAGTAATTATGCTTATTCGGTTGTTATATTAGCTTATTATCAGTGTCTAGCTTATTTTCAGTTAACATTTTGCTTATTTTCTAGCTTATTAGCCACTTGGCTTAATCTTGTGCTTATTCTAATTTTTGTACCACTGTTAAGAAATCTTAAGCTTATTCTGAGCTTATTAGTGATTTTCATAAAAAGTTTTAGTTTTATAAATTGCTTATTTCATAGTGCTTAATTAGTTTCAAAAGAAAAATCAAAAAATAAAAATAAAAAGACAGTCTTTGGGATTCGAACCGGCCACCCAAATTTCACCACGCACACACACTACCATCTGCCCTTGGGTCTTTGACTGGTTTAACTTTGCAACGTTTAATACTTAACCCCTTTTTGTCAATTTAGCTTATTCGTATACTTTAGCTTATTTACAGCTTATTAAAGCAAGATTTTTCAACTTTTGTATTTTTCCTAGCCTTGTATTAGTATAAAGTATTTTATAAAAAAGTTTCAAAATTTTCTTAATAGTTTTAGTATTTTTAATCATTTAATTAGTTTAAAATAGTATTTAATTCATAATAAAAATATAAAAGTCAAAAAAATATAAATCTTTTTCTAAAATTTTCTTTTGTCATATAGTAAGTAAGAAAATTGTTTTTACACTCGTAGGACTTTTATTTCATAAATTTTACGTTTTATCTTGCATCGCGTAATTTTACATATAACGCTCGTTTTCATTCTAGGTCACGTTTTTAGATAATTTAGGTTTACGTTTTAATTAAAATAGTTTATTTAAGTTATTTTGTTTTATAAATCAAGAAAAACATCATTTTAAAAATAGTGATAGCGTTTATTTAATATATTTTAGCTTTTTAATTTTCTTTAATTTGCATTTAAGTGCCTATAATATTACAAACTTTTTCTTTAGGTATAATTATTCCAAATCATAACTTTTTCCCATTCAATATCACTCGATCACTACACGTTTAGATTTAATCGTACAGCTCGTTGGGACTTAACGACCTGAGGTAACACTATACTCTCCTGGATCTAATTGCATTTCGTTTTCAGACTGTTTGGACTTTTTAGTACGGTTGACCATTCACAAGTGGTTGACTTGTGTGATAAAACCTGACGGTCTGGAGCGAATCAACGCTACTAAAAACATGCACAATTTGAGCGTTATCAAATTCCCCCACACTTAAACTCTGCTTGCCCTCAAGCAAATCTAAGAAAAGAAAATTAAAACTACATACCTAAATGACAAAACAAAAAGAATTTTTTTAAGATATAGAATATTTTTGGGTTTTTTTTTTAATCAAACATATATAAAAATAAGCGAAAAATGAGCGCAAACTCCCCCACACTTAAGGGTTTACTTGCCCTCAAGCAAATCTAGAAATTAAGAAAAATAAATCCCACATGGTGCATGAAATATGATGCAAATCTGCCAAGTACAAGTACGAGATAAGATTCATCGTTTTAAGCTTTTAGAGGTGAAAAAACGAGATGTTTAACAATACCCATAAATTTTCTTGCTTGATAACGTGGCTAAGCACCTCACAAAAAGGAACAGATGTATAATTCACTCAACACTCAATTTATTTAGTGATGGATAGTATTAAGGAATAGTACAATCATATTGCTCAGTCATGATCTAAATATTACCATAGGCTTGTACAAGAAACAAAACTCCACCGACGTGGCGTAAGCAATAAGTGTAAAAATCTAAAGAGGGCTTTTATTCGGGTTAGGCTTAAGGGTTTATCGGGCTTATGTTCAAACATTACGTACAAGAATATAATACATCGCTGGCGCGTATTCTTGATTAAGTCAAATAACGGATGGTCACTAGAGTATACCTCGGATCGCTGGCGTGTTATTTGCATAAAGGATGGTCACAAAAAATATGCACTAGATCGCTGGCGCATCATTCGATCCTTCAAGAACCGGATGGTCACTAAAAATATTCACGCACTTCATATTTTCACAAAGCCAAAAGAGAAGGGATAAGGCATGGGAATATTTATGAAATTGGTTTTAAAAGAAAAATAAGGATAAAGTCAAGTCTAATACCCATGTTGCTAGTCACCGGACAATCCGCAAACCGGAAAATGATTATAGTTACTAACTTCTCTTCACATATCAATCACCAAAAACATATATAATATCACTTCTTAGCACATTGGCTAATCGATATCTCAAACATACTTCATCCTTGTCATCACACACACACACACACACACACACACACACACACACATATATATATATATATATATATATATATTCATTTTTTTTCTTCTTTCGATGACTTATTTTTTTTTTCGATGACTTATTTTTTTTCACATTTTCTTTTCCGCATACATCACATCTCCCCCACACTTTGTATAAGCACACACCACAAAAATACAAATAAAAAATATGCATCTTTCGTCTTTGTCGAAATGGCACACACGAATGACAAAGTGCGGCTAACTCATAATCATAAAAAACAATCCAATCATACCAAGCAACTAGCAACCCACCATTTAGACTTTGACAAGGGGTAGGCTAAGGTTTAAAGTATAAAATATTTTTTTTGCTTTTTTAGGTGGATGCAAGAAAAAGAAAGGGATGGCTCAAAGGGTGTATCTAAGGGTATCTAGCGCTAAAGATAAGCGCTAACAAATGGGTCGATATAAAGGTGGTTAACTAACCGATGTGGTTAGCTAATATATCATTAGATGTAAGATGGAAGGCCATTTGGTTTTATTCCTTAGGTGCCTCTTTATCACGCATATACACTTATCTCACACGAATGTGATCTTACTGCGGTCTGGTAATGATTTACAAGTACAAGTTCTAGAATAAATAAAATCACCGGCACGCTCATAGCAAAAGATTCAAGTATAAAAGATGTATGCTATATATGAAACAAGCTCAAATCCTTACAATTTTTGTGGAAAGGGCTATAATATGTGCTAGCAAATGTCATCGATCCCAGAATGGATTGCAATATTAATCGGGACACATCTCAAGTTTTTCAAAATTACCGATTTCACCAGTGGGTTGATCCAGTTATTCTAATATATTATCCTATAAGCGTGAAAACAACTAGATCATACGGGTAAACATGTTCACAAAATTTAATTTTTGGCCCAAAAATTTGAAAATTTAAAAATGAGTTTCGTTTTTCTCATTTTACTTCCCCCCACGCTTAAGTAAGCACACAAAAGAAAAATAACTTAATGACTAAAAAAAATCTGCTATTATATTATTACTACGAGAAATTTGAAAAATAAACTAGTTACGACTTTTTTTTTCTTTTTCTTTTTTATTCTTTTTTTTTTAATTTATTATTTTTATTTTTATTTTAATTTAAAAAAAAAAACCAAACATGACTTATTCTTTTCCCACGAGTTCTTGGTAGCTCCATTGAAACGAACAAAGAAGCGGAGAAGCAGGTCAGCGCGAAGCATATTAAAAACCCAACTTCTTTAGGGAATTAGGGAGACCCGCCTTATACCTCTCACATAGTTTGTTTACAATGGGAGAGCCTTACTTTCGAGGGACTTAAAAAAGTCAATTTATGAAATAATTTACCAAAACCAAACAAAAACAAACAAGGAAAAAATAACAAGGAAACAAATAAATGAATAGTGAAAACTTCAAAGCATGTAAAATAGGGGAAAATGATATTATAAGTGTAAGTGAAACGGAACCTCCTGGGCCAAAGAAATCATGATCGAACTCCAAATGATAAGATGCTAAGAAAACTCTAGCATAAGCGCGTGAGATCAATCGATTCCTCTTTCAAACATGTCCAATCCCAAGTATAACGTCACCAACAATCCAATCAATCCATCCTACAAGAGCTTATTAAATCTGCAAAAATAAATTAAACTACAAAAACGCGTAAAATTCTAAAACTCACTTTCGTAGGCATCACCGTTGCATTTAGCGTATACAACAAGCCTTTAAACCCCTCGACGGCCCGAGTGGACGAGTTATAGTCTCGTGAGGGTTTCCAGTAAACATACCCACAAAGTTCGAAACATTTTATTTTTAAAAACATGT
Organism: Chrysanthemum makinoi; assembly: GCA_910596185.1. Taxonomy (NCBI): domain Eukaryota; kingdom Viridiplantae; phylum Streptophyta; class Magnoliopsida; order Asterales; family Asteraceae; genus Chrysanthemum; species Chrysanthemum makinoi. Next base: position 240,353,367 of record OU343221.1, on the reverse strand, counting down.
ACTTATTTATTCACAATGTACTAAAAATTAACAAAACTTAAAAATGGCAAAATGACAAATTTAAGTAGAATCAAAGAAATGATGCTCTTACAAAAACAAACAGACATTTAAACTTATTCTATCTAAACACAAACACAGAAAGTAATTTTTTTTAACCGATTGGTCCAGCCGATCCGGTTACTGGTAGTGACCGATCGGTTGGAAGCGATTTTTTTAATTTTTTTTAAATTTTTATACAGACAAGTTTTATTTCAAAACTTTTATTAATAAAATAAAACACGAACGAAGAAGGTTATGAACACTAAAATAAACACAAGTAAATAAAACACATAAACACATATTGATTACAAAAACATCAAGAACATAAAACGACACTTAAAACAAATAAAAGCACAATCACTAAAAAAAACGACAATCATATGGACACAAGAAAACATAATTAAGTACGTAACACAAATCAAACAAGATAATCTAAAATAAGATAATCTTATTTAAAATTAATACGAAACTAAAATAGACAAGAATAACACAAACAAAAATAACACAAAAACATGCAAGAGATCACATAACATATAAAACACAAACACACGAAACAAGAAACACACGGTCAATTTTTTGTTTTTTTTAACAGAACACACAACCGGATCGGCTGCGGGTGCAGGCCGATCGGTTCGTGTTGATTTATTAATTACGAGGCTTCCAACCGATCCTGTTGGAGTGTCAACCGATCGGTTGGTTGATTCGGGGTGGTTTTGGTAGTTTTTTCGCAAACGATTTCGAGCAAACTTTGAAAGCAATCATTGAAATGAGCATTTTTAAAAAACAAGAAACGAAATCCCAACATCAAAAACTTGATTTTGATGTCAAGATCAATTGAGCAATTATGAGAAATTAGAGATTTTAAGAAAAAGACAAGCATTCAAGCAAACATCATGAGCAAACATCAAGAGCAATCAAACAAGAGCAAAGAAACAATCATTCATGAGCAAGAGCAATATATCATTCGAACAAACTAGTAAACGAGCAATCAATTCAAGAAAATAATTCAACAAACAAACAAACACTTAAGAAAAAAAACCAAATCCCCGGCAGAGACGCCAAAAACTTGATGGTGACGATGCCGAAATTATCATGCAAGCAACCAAAGAAAATAGCAAACAAGAAACAATCAAACGAACAAACAAGTGCAAAACAAGTCCCTGGCAGTGGCGCCAAAAACTTGATGGGTTCCACCGAGCTTTAATTTGTAAACAAGAATTACCGGTTAACTAGGAACACATTCGGGCAAGTATACCCTAGTCAAGTTGTAGTATAGGTTTTGGTAAATCAAGGTCGTCCCAAGAGACTTGATTGCACTTCAAGTGTCGTTTGTTTGTTTAAGCAAGTAACAAGTTGATGGTTATGATTGTCACGAATCAAACCACATTAAAAGCAATATAAGAACAAGAACACAACGAACAAACATGTTTAGACAAATGATCACAAGTTATCATAAGAGCCAAACAAGTATCAAGACATTCATATTCATGGTTATTTCAATCAAACACAAAATCTCAACAATCGTATCAATAACAAACATAAGGAAATATAAAAGTAACAAGGTTTACCCAAATTATGAATTACAATAGGCAAAGATGAAGAATTATAGCAACCTTCAAGCCTCCAATCAACTACAATAGTGTTGATCCCAGTTGAGCAAACGATCCTTATAGAAACTGACTTAACAATAACTTGTTAAATACTACGCGAAATATAATATTTAACCTTAAGAAGAAGAACAGTAATAACACTTAAACACCTCAATTATATTAATAACGAATACTCTAAACAGTATTAGGGTTTTACAACCTTGAAGTGTATCGACCTTAGATATAGCAAAACACACGTATATCTAATCTAACCTAGGACCTCCTTTTATAGGCTAAGGAGTCCTTTATAGAATACAATACGTAACCTACAAGATAAATATCTTTTCCATATTTATCCAATACAAATATTAAACCGACTAAATAGACTAGCAGTGGTTACAATACATTAGCCGTGGTTATACAATACTACTAGCCGTGGTTTAACTCCAGCAGTGGATTTATTTCTTCTGGTCGTGGTTTCTTTTACTCTAGCAGTGGTTCCATACTTAGAATAATTCCTGATCAGTGGAACCTAAAACCTAACAATCCTCCCCTAAACTTGATAAATTCAAATAGAATTGTCAAGTTTCCTTAAAGCTCAAAGAATCTAACTTGGAGGACGTATCCAAACACTTACCAGAATGTAACAACATCTCAAATTTGCTTTTCAGTTTCTGTCTCAGATGTGTAATCCACAGCTTTAGACCTATCAACCTTCTTCTTCAGTCTTCCTTGAAGTTTAGCCTTGATAGCCAAAGGTCCTTGTATATCTGCAATCTTCTCAATCCTCTAGAACAGTTTATCAATAATAGGATGTGTAGCCTTTGTTCCCTGTGGAGTAAGTTTGACTTCCAACATTTTTCTGGCCACATTATTTGATAATGGATAATCCTTATCAACAAACATAAAGAACTTCACTTTTGTAGTCTGCACTGCATGAACTTTGCAATAAGAATACAATAGCCACTCAATCACCTCACAGTCTTCCCAAAATTCATCATTAGGATTAGGCTGACACAAGTTCTTTATAGAAGTCCATACAAATTTAGCTAACTCTCCATTTGGACCAAACTTTCCATACCTACATTCCATTACCTTCCACAGTTGTTCCAGATCATCTTTAGTCATACAGTCCAACAACAATCCAAAATTAAGATATGTACTTTTCCACCCATCAGCTCTTGTAATCTCAATTACTTCTTTACCATTCTCTATGATAATCTGCCAATCTTCTATAGGATGAATTTCTCTTACTAGAGTAGGATTAATAGGTTCAGGTTTTTCACATTCCAGAAGATAAAATTTTGTCCTTTCTTGTTTCTCTACCCCTTCATCCACTTTCTGCTTCTTGGAACAAGACTCCTCATTAACATCAGCTTTTCTCTTTTATTTATTCTTTAACCACTCAGCTTCTTTTTCAGAGTTCATAGGAAGGAAATCTTCATTTATTCTCATACATCTCTGATAAATCTCTAAAACTCTCTCATATTTACACTTTCTTAAATCTTCACTAACATACATGTCCATATTCCTTATAATCTTTATCATTTGATTTCTCATTTGACTCTTTGTAGGAGGTTTCTTCCTTTTAACTTGCTTTTTCTCTTGGTTTATCTTCCTTGCCCTTTTAGCCAACACCTTAGCCCTCTCATCAATAGATAACAGTGCCTATTCTTGAGTAGAATACTCTGTCTTTATTACTTCAGAGGCTTCAAGAACAAACTGTTGATCATTCCATTCTGCTATCAATCTCTGAGTAGCTTCTTCATCTTCTTTCTTTTTCTCTTCTTCAGCTGCTTCTTCTTCAGCTAGCAATCTTTCACCAAACTCCTTATCATAAGCAATCTGCTCTTGCCTATTCTTAAACTTCAATTCAGGCTCAGCAATACCTTTCCTCTTTCCAATGTCTGGTAGAATCACTTTGGTCTTCAAAGACTCACCAATTGTCAAACTTTTACTTAACGGTTTAGGTCCAGCAGGTTTAAGAAATAATGGAACAGGTGCAATAGTAGGTGTAGGATTTTTTGAAGTTTTGCTTAAATGGAGTAGAGTACCAGCAGCCTCTTTCTCCACTTCTTTAGATTTGGGTGGTGATATAACAGTGGTTGTGACTATGGTTGATGTGGTTGTTACAGAAGTGGGTGTATTTAAACTAGCAGTGGATATGCAGCAGTGATTACAATTGAACTAGCAGTGGTTGCAACAACACTAGCAGTGGTTGTTGCCTGCACCACTTCTTTCTCTTTATCTTCTACTACACACTTCAAGGTTTCAAGCACTGCTTCATTTCCATCCTTATCAGACACCACATAATCACCTCCTTGATCTTTACTATCCAAATCATCATTCATTGTCACAGCCTCCCCTGAATTTATGCACTCACTCCTCCCCTGTTTGGATGCATCCTCCAAATCATGTACACCAGAAGAGCTAGCCTTCTTATGCACCTTTCTAATTCTCCTCAAAGTAGCAATCCCTGGCCTTCTAACGTTCTCCAAAACAGACACCTTGTGCTACAATCTTCTAATATGTATTCCCTGAAATACTGCAAGCTCCTGAAGACCAGTGATAGTTTCCTCCATCTTGGTACACTTAGCCGTCAATTCATTAAATCGTTCAATAATATTCTCCCCACGTCGACCCGTGTTAACTGGTCCGAGAGGTGGTTCATTGGAAAAGTCATCATGTACCTGTTCAGGATCCGTTAATTCAATATCATGTTCCAAACTACCTCATCACCGGTAGTAACTTGCTCAGAGAGGTGAATCCTTGGGTAAAGAAAACCTAGCATCAGACCTATCCTGATCATCTATGCACCCTGAATTAGCCAGTTGGCTAGGGATTCCTCCACTTGTGTTGAGTTCCAAGGAACTTTCCATAATAGGAGTTGCCAAAGGTTGGGTCTTATTGATGATTCCACTGTCCTGACCAGCATCTAAGCATGAGTCAGTAGTGGAAGCCCTTCCAATCATGTCACCTCCTCTCCTTGTGACAGCCTCATTAGCTACTCCACTAACACCAACCAGAGGTAGCTTGGTGCCCTTCCTTCTCCTCCTAGTAAACAGAATCCTAGTTGGTGCAGCAGTAGGTTCAGGTTAAGTAGCAGTGGGTATAGGTGTTGTAGCAGTGGTTTCAGCTGTGTTACAGGGGTTTCAGCAGCAGTGGGTTGGGAAGGTTGTGGTTCAGGTACATCATCAAACTCAAGAATATCTGGCAAAGGTATCATATTAGGAAACAATGGGGTAACTCTTCCTGTGAAATTGGGATTCTTATGCCTCATGTTTGCAAAAATTTAGGAAGCATATGATGAACCTCATACTTCTTATGATGATCAATAGGTTCTACAATCTGACTATACACAATCAATTGAACAAACCTAGGGTACAAGTAATACTTACCCTTCTCCCTAATATTCTTCAAAAAGCTATCAAAAATCATCCTAGACCAATTAAATTCCCCCCTTCAGAAAGATAAATAATTTCAGTTTCAATTTTGGAGGGAAACTCATCAAACCCTGTGGTCTTATTACTCACACACATCAACAAAGTGTGGATCAAAAACTTCCACTGAGGAGAAAACATACCTTTAAGAAATTTAATCTTATCTCCCCTTCTTTCATAATCTAATCTTTCTAAACCTTCAAAAATGTCATCATTAGAAAGATTAACTACTCCACCAGCATCCTCTAGCTCCAAGACACCTCTAATTACATCCTCATTGACCAAAATCTCATGTTCATCCACTACAGTGCTAAGTACCTCTAACCCATCTCTCTCCTGGATCTCAGCATTCCACCAAAATTAATGAACATATGTTTGAAAGATTGTGGGTGCGACAGTTAATGCAAAGTGGATAGGACTATGGTTAAGGAAATCAATCATCTCATGAAAGCCTTCTGAGTGATTGTTCTTGATCAAATATGCAACTAGGTTATGGGTTTTGGAATACAACGAAGGCATTGTGATGAGTGATGTGATATGATGTGGGATTGTGAATTAAGTAGTTGGGAGTGGTTAGGGTTTGTGCTAAGCGCCAATTGGAAGTGACTTGAAGATCAATTAAATGATCTGGCAGTGATTTGGGAAAATAAATACGTGATCAACAAAGTTACAAAACAGCCCCTCAAGTATCCATCATCAGCAAAAACACTAGCAGTGGATTGAAAAATATTAGCAGTGGTTTGAAATGCTCTAGCAGTGGATACAACAACCACACTCCAATCATTTGACTAAGACTGCAGCAATCAAATCTAAGCCAAAAATAGTGATATCAAGCGTTAGTATGAAGGATTACAAAAGATTCTCACATTTTTTTATTATTATTTTTTTAAACAAGCACATCAACTGCTCCAAAAAGCTCCAATTTATACAAAAGCTCCTTTATACCTGCACATCACAAACACAAACCAAACACTTGAAACATTGTTAAGGTTAGTAGTGGTTAGAAAATAACTAGAAGTGGTTTCAAAAATTATGCTGGCACTAGTTAGAACAATACTAAACACCCAGTCAAATGGTCAACTCCAGGTTATTAAACGCTCACCAAAGTCAAAAGACTTCATTTACTCCTCAACAACTCAAACCTTCCCCACATTTAACTAACTGAGTTCATATTAACTCTATTAAAGACCATCTTACTCACATACCACACAGATTACTCACATTCCCAAAAATTCTCTCACTAAAAAGTAAAAACACTTTCAAAAACCATCTCACCAAAAATCACAAGAACAACATGAGCAACTCAAACCCCATCAATCTTTCACCCGACAACTCTTCCTCTAATAGTGTGTTGGAAGAGTTTTTAAAAACAGGTAGGGTTGAACAGGAAGAATCATCAAAGAAAAGATCTCACATTGTCATGAGCACAATCAACTGCTGGACCATCTTCCATCCAACCAAGGCCACAAAATGCCATCAAGAAAGGATCCAGTTCTGAGTTAAGCTCCTTGCCTAGCTATGTATCTCGCTATGAAGACACTGATGATGAGACCTCTTCAAGAGTCTTGGTTGTTCCTCCCCTTGCTTCAATACCACCACCAAAACCTATAACAGCTCCTCCTTTGCAAGCACTGCTTCCACCACCAGAGGGTCCATCATCATCATCACCACCCATCAGAGAGAGGGTGATTGGACTTGCATGCCCCAAAGTGTGGCATGTGATTGGAGGGCCAAGAGTGCAGAAGGAGATGCCAAAGTGGGCCATTCCAAAGAAGCCTTAGGTGGTGTTGGTGTAGGTTGTGAAGCTTGTGTCCTTAGATGCATGGTTTTTAAATAATGTTGTCTTTTGATGTACTTTGCTGGTAGTCTGTTCTCCATGGTTGTAACATCTGCATCTCAGTATGCAGTTTTATCTTATAAATAATAGTACCATGTTATGCTTTTAAGTCTATTGAATCTTGCTGATGATGTTAGACTTTCTTTGATCTGCAAAATAGTTAGTGGAAACACAAAGAAACAAGCAGTGGTTTGAACAAAACAAGCAATACTAAGACCAACTAATAACATTACATAACTTTTAGAAACTTTTGCAAAAAAAAATTTGAGACTTAGAGATTCATCATTCCAATACTGACTACAAGGTACTAAAATCTCCCCACATCAAAAGCTTTAGTGAGAAGATCAGCAATATTGAAATCAGTATGGATTTTTACCATTTTAATTAACCTTTTCTCATTACAATCTCAAATAAAATGATGCCTTATCTCAATATGTTTAGTTCGAGAATGCAAAACAGGATTTTTAATTATGCATATTGTACTGTTATTATCAATGTAAATCTTAGTATGCATAAAATTGTACCCAAAGTCCAACAATTAATTCTGAATCCAAAGCACTTGACCACATCAACTAGCAGCAGCCACATACTCAAGGTTGTAGAATTGGCCACAATTGTTTGCTTTTTACACTGCCATGAGATAAGTCTGCTTCCCAAAAACTGACATCCTCCAGTAGTAGACTTCCTATCCAAACTAGCTCTAGCATAATCACTGTCTGTATAGGCCACCAAATCAAATGCTGAATCCTTAGAATACCAAAGGCCCAATTTAGGATGACCCTTAAGATATCTAAAAATTCTCTTCACAGCATTCAAGTGTGTTGTGTTTGGTGTAACTTGGAATCTTACACACACACATACTGAGAACATAATATCTGGCCTAGATGCAGTGAGATACATCAAAGATCCAATCATGGATCTATACAACTTCAAATAAACTTTGGGACTTCCATCATCAGGTAGCAGTGGTTTCTGAGTCTCCATTGGTGTACTAGCACTCTTTACATCCTGAAACCCAAACTTCTTCAAAACATCTGCTACATACTTGTCTTGACTAATGAAAGTATCATCAGTCCTTTGTTGAACTTGTAGCCCCAAAAAGAAAGTGAGTTCACCCATAGAACTCATCTGAAACTTATCATGCATAAGTTTCTCAAAATCTTTGCACAGCTCCTTATTGGTTGAGCCAAAGATGATGTCATCAACATAAACCTGAACCAGCAATATATCATCCTTGAGCTTCCTTATGAACAAAGTCTTATCAATCAGTCCCCTCTTGAAACCATTGTCCATTAAATAAGTAGAAAGGCATTCATACCATGCCCTTGGAGCTTGATGCAAACCATACATAGCCTTTCTCACCCTGTAGACCTTATCAGGATGATCAGGATCTTAAAAACCAGGAGGTTGACATACATAAACCTCCTCATCAATAGTACCATACAAAAAGGCACTTTTAACATCCATTTGATACACAACAAAGTTTTTGAATGAAGCATATGCCAAAAAAATCTTATAGCTTCAATTCTGGCAACAGGTGCAAACACTTCATCATAATCCAAACCTTCAGTTTGTGTGTACCCTTGAGCAACCAACCTTGATTTATTCCTTACCACTATACCTCTTTCATCCTTTTTATTTCTGAACACCCATTTAGTTCCAATAGCCCTTTTTCCATTTGGAAGGTCAACCAATGTCCACACCTCTTGAAGCTTAAACTGCAATAGCTCCTCTTGCATTGATTCAACCCATCCTTCTCCTGATAAAGCTTCTTCAACTCGCTTGGGCTCCTTTTGAGACAGAAAGCAAGCAAACAAATAATTCTGCAGATCTTTATGACTGTTTCTTTTGTGAAGTGATCTGGCAAAGAAACCTTATTCAGAAAAGGTTTTATTGTTCAAAGCTCTGCTTCTTGTTTGAACTGGAGTATTCAGATCTCCAAGAATTTGCTCTTTGGGATGATTCTTATGCACTCTGGTAGTAGGAATTAGACTCTTTGTGATGACTGTGTCCAAATTTGTAAAATCTGCATCATTGAAATAGTCATCCAGATTTTCATCATCAGTTGGAGTATCCCTTTCTTCTAAATCAGGCATGTCTGGATCAGTTAGATACTCATCTTCACCAAATAATGGCTTAGCAGTGGGTCCAAAGAAAGTACTGCTATCAGAATCTGCAGCCGGGGTTGCACTTGTACTAGCAGTGGTAGAACTTGGCTTAGCAGTGCTTTCATTATGCTTAGCAGTGCTTTCAGAATTTTTCTTCTTTTTTCAATTTCTTTTACCGACACTGAGTTATCTTGTAACAACTCTTCCTTATCTTGATGATGATCACCCTTGCTTGCAGAATCCAAATCATCATCATCAGTGGGACTCTTCTTTTCAATGATGGGTGAGACAGGACCAGCTTTCCACTTCTCAATCAAATAGAACTCCTTTGAAGAATCGGCTTCCTTAGAATTTGCTTCTCTTTCAGAGTCCTTTTGAGTACATGCATCAATATTAGTGGATGTACCTGCAATGATAGGCTCATAATTCATAGATTTGGTTAGCATATCAATGTTAAAGAGCCACTCTGGTCCTTTTGTCTCTACACTAGGAGTCTTTTCACTAAACTTAACATGTAAGTTTTCTTCTACAATTCTGGTCCTCCTATTGTATACTCTAAAGGCTTTGCAATTGGAAGAATAGCCAAGAAAGTATCCATCATCTGCTTTTTCTTGAAACTTGCCTAGGTAGTCTATGGTATTCAAGATAGTAACAGGACACCCAAAAGGTTTTAGGAATGCTATCATAGGCTTCCTATCATGTAACAGCTCATAGGGAGTCTTGCTATGAGGCTTCACAACCTTGCTTCTATTCTGCACATAATATGCAGTTCCTACAGCTTCAGCCTAAAAGGTAGTTGGTAACTTAGATTCTGACAACATTGTTCTAGCAGCCTCAATTAGTGTTCTATTTTTCCATTCAGCTACACCATTCTATTGTGGTGTCCTAGCAACACTAAACTGTCTTTCTATACCCTTAACCACACAGAACTGATTCATCACATCATTTTTAAACTCAGTTCCATTATCACATCTGATTACTTTGACCTTATGGTTTCCTTGATTTTCTATGTTAGTAATGAAACTCTTGAGGATCTCACTAGTTTCACTCTTAGCAGCTAAAAAGTATACCCAAGAAAATCTACTATAATCATCAGTAATCACTAGGCAATACTGCTTATGGTTCAAACTTTTAACAAAGGTAGGGCCAAATAAGTCCATATGAAGCATAAACAGTGGTTATGTAATGGTGTTTACAGTCTTGGTCTTACAAGAGGCTCTATATTGTTTTCCTTTCTGATAAGCCACACAAAGTACTTTACACTCAAAAACCTTAGAAGGTAACCCTCTCACTAAGTTGCCCTTTACCCGTTTATTGATTGTTTTGAAATTAAGGTGACCTAGCCGTATATGCCACAATTTTGACTCATCAACAGATGCCTTAGCAAACAAACAAGTTAAGGACCTATTAGGAATTACATCTTTCATGTTAAAGCAGTATATATTTTCTTTCCTAGGTACTCTTAACTGCACATACTTTTCATCAGGCATCTTAAAATCAGGAGACAACACCACACACTCAGTTTCCCCAAAAAGTACCTAGTTTTTATTATCACACATTTGAGAAACACTGAATAGATTGTACTTTAGTCCCTGTACCAAATAAACCTTCTCAAAATCCAGCTTTCCTGTTCTGATAGTTCCTCTTCCAACTATTTTTCCTCCCTTTCGATCATTGCCAAAAGCCACATGTCCTCCATCATAAGCCTCAAAATCCTCGAGGTTGCTCCCATCCCATGTCATGTGTCCAGAGCAACCACTATCAAAAATTCCTTTGTCTTGAAGTTCATCTTGTAGATTTCCCTGCACATGAGCTAAACAAATTAGTTCCTTTTATGGACCCAAGCCAATACTGACTTGGGTCTGCCCTGTGCATCAAAATAATCAAATTTCTTTAGGTCCATTGATGCACTACTGTCATTGTGTAAAACCTAGGTCTTAGGCTTCCATTGCCAGCTAGCTGAGGCCTTTACAGCATAGAAATGGTTTCCAACCACTGTGTCAGTAATCACCTTTGGTACAGTTAAAACTTCTTTTGATTCAGTGGTGATATTCTGCTTAGCAGTGGAAATAGTTTGCTTAGCAGTGGATACGTTTTGCTTAGCAGTGGTTGGAACCCATTTGGGTGATGCAGTGATTATAGATTTTGTAGTTCCATTTTTCATTAGCACTGCTCTGGGAACCATGTTTTTGTTAGGAGCAGGGATTGTTTTATTTGAAAAGTTTTGATGATTTACCCTCCTTCAATGGCTCCAAACTTGTGGATAGTTTTTATAACAATTTCTCTGTAGATGCTCAAAACTACCACATTTAAAACAAACCTTCTTAACACATTGAAACTCATCTCCTAATCTGTTTGAAATTAGGCCATTGAAGTTTCTTTGATTGCCCCTAGGTATGTATCTTTTCATCTGTTCCCTAGATACCTCATTATAATCTACCACTTTCCTAGAAATTGGTGCTCCAAATCTAGGTACAAGGTTGGCTTGTTTAGAATCAACAAACTTAACATTTTCTACTTTATCAAAATGTGTTGATTCAGACCTATCTTCCTCAGAATCAGATTCCCAATCTTCAATAATTGGACCATCAGATGACTTATCAGAACCTATCTTAGGTGATTCAAACTTACTAATCTCATCTACAGGTTTGTTGAAACTAAATTCACTGCTAAATGACAGTTCTTTTGTTGGTGGTGCATGTTTCATAAGAAAGGGTGGTGGCATATTGTTGTAACCTATCCCAGAACCCTTTTTCATTAATTGACACCCTATTGATTTATGAACCAGATCAGAATCAAATATTGTTTTAGAAACCCTGACTACATGTTTCTCTTTATCTTCTAGGGCTTCTTGTTTTACACTCTCTGCTTCTTCAAGTTTTTGTTTAAGCACTTTAATTTCTCTGTCCTTAAGATCAATTTCACCACCTAGTATGTTAATCTTATCTACATACTCAAACTCACATTTAATACAAAATTTAAGTTTCTCTTCAACACTCTCAAGACCAACTTTATATCCTAAGTTATCTAATGCAAGTCTTTCTACCTCTTTTCTTAAACTCTCATTAATAGCTTTTAGTGATTCTAAGTTATCTTGACAGGATTTAAAAGAACAAGTAGAACTTTTAGAATCATTAGATACCTCAGAATCTGAACCAGAGGATGAAGCATAGGCCATGAGAGCAAAGTTATGCTCTTTTAAAGCTTCACTAGCAAGAAAAGCTGCATTAGGACCTTCTTCAATCTGATCACTCCAGTCATAATCACCAATACCATCCTGAGCAACCAATGCTGAAGAAGAAACAGGCTCTTCAGTAGCCTTCTTGATGCCTTCAATCCTCTTAGGAGCTCGACATTACCTAGCAAAATGACCCTTCTTCTTGCAGTTAAAGCACTCCATCTTGCTTTTGTCAAATCCAGCTCTTCTTTGACCATCATATTTGACCTGTCTACCAGTCCTCCTTAAGAACTTCCTAGCTTGCAGTGTTAACATTGCCATTTTCCACTGAAGATTGATTTCATCAAGATCATCAAGATCAATTTGATCCAGATCCTGATTTAGTACAGTAACACTGGTTGTAAGGTCAGCTAGGAAAGCACAGATGGCACCATCACTAACATTATCACTAACAGTGGTATTATTAGCAATAGCAGTGGATACTTCATAAGCAGCAGTGGAAACTTCCTGAGAATTCCTATGCCCTGTAGATAAAGCAATGTTATGTGTTGATGAGGATGAGTCAGCTATGTTCTTTTCAGACTCATAAACTTTCAAGTTGTTGTAGATATTGTCCAAAGTCATCTTTGTTCCTCCACACAACAGTATGCACAGCCCATTCAGGTGACAAACTTCTGATGAACTTGAGATTTATATCTTCTTGAGCAACTTTGTAGTCCACCAATTTCAGTTGATTGATCAGTTTCTGCAGTCTGTTATATGTGCCATCAAGTTTTTGTCCACTGAGTGCAGTGAAGTTTTCAAGCTGATGCTTGAGCATGTTTTTCTTGGATTTCTTGGTAGCTTCATTACTAGAAAATCTTGTTTCAATGGCATCCATTAATTCCTTAGTTGTCTCTGTTAGGATTTGGAAAATCTAGTAGTTAAAGTGTCGGTCACCTCAAGTATATGTAATCGTTAGAAAGCTCGTAGTTGTAGTTATTTTATGTTAAGTAGTATTTAGTTTAGTAACATCGTGGAGGACGGACGGGTCTTTACCCACTGTATGCCTGATCCACAGCCCGTCAGGTGGCATTTTATGTAATGACTATAAATACTCTCTACCTCCCAAGGTAGAGAGTTAGAGCTCATAATAAGATTTTTCTTTCTCTCACTAAAGTTCCCAACTCTTTTCCCTTTCTCTCTCTAGAACTTTCTCTCTCTAAACATAGTAAACGCCCCATAGTGATTATGGTTTAGTGTGTTTGTGAAATCCTATATGTTACAATTGGTATCAAGAGCCATGGTTTTTGGGGTATTAAGTGTTTAGAAGAGTTGGATTCATTTGGACAAATTCTAGTGTTAAAGTTTGATTTTTGCTTGTACTTTTGTGTTTAGGATCATCATATGTGTTTATGTTTTGAATTGGAAGGCTTAAATCATTGTGGTTTGGTTGTTTTTGATTGATAAAGTGGTTATTTTTGAACTTTGTACTAAGCGAGTTGTGTCTCGGATATTTAGTTCTTCAAAGCGATTTGCTTTGTTACTGGATGCGAGTTGATATTAATGCGACTTGGCTATTTAGCTAGTTGATTCCTTAAGCGACTTGTTCCTTTGAGCGAGTTGGTTGTTTAGCGAGTTGATTACTAAGCGAGTTGAGTGTTTAGCTACTTGTCAATTTAGACTTGTCACTTCTTCGTGTTACATTCTTACGGTTGTTTTTTTGGTTTAGTAAAATCCCGTGAAAGAATCAATTTCTCGGTTTAATCAAAGAATTGTAAAATCCCGTAAAACTTGTAATCATGGCAAACCTCATTCCTACTATTGTTTCTTCCATAGCTGAGGACGTTCAAGCAGCAGGGTTAGATACTCGTCCACCTATGCTTGACAGAACTGATTATGATTCATGGGCACAACGAATCCAATTGTACTGTTTGGGAAAAGAAAACGGAGTCAACATTCTCAAGTCAATCGATGAAGGACCTTATCAGGTTGAGACTACAAGAGACTTAATTGATACAGCTGCAGATGGAACTATGATCTATGGATTAGACAGACCAAAGATGTATGATGAACTTAATGATAAGGAGAAAAAGAGATTCGATCTGATATCGTGGCTTCTAACATCATACTTCAAGGTCTTCCAAAAGATATCTACAAGCTAATCAATCACAACACCGAAGCCAAGGCAGTGTGGGATAATGTCAAGATGCTTCTTTCTGGTTCTGAATTAACTATGGAAGACAGAGAATCACAACTCTATGATGAATTTGAGCACTTCAAGATGAAACCAGATGAGAGTGTCTATGAGTATTACGTGAGATTCCACAAGCTTGTTAATGACATGAGGAACATCGGAATGACTATGCCAAACATTCAGCTGAACTCAAAGTTTGTGAACAACATGAATCCCGAATGGCACAAGTTTGTCACCTCTGTGAAGCTAACCAAAGGATTGAAGAATACAAACTATGAGCAACTTTATGCCTTCCTTCTTCAAAATGAGAGACATGCAATGTTTGAAAAAAGGATTCTTGATCAGTTCAAAACCAACCCGGGAGAGACAAGCTCATCAAATGATTCAAATGCCTTCTACTCAAACATTGGGATTACCACTAAAGCATCTCAAGTTATACCCATGGGTAATGGTAATCACAAACTCATTCCCGATCCACGGTTCAAACAAGCTGATGCTGATGCAGCCGTTGGACACTTCATTAATCAACTAGCTCTCATGGTTAAACAAAACTTGACCCTTAGTCCACACACCAACAGTCTTCACACTAACAATGAGATCAGAACTGCATCCAATCTTCACAATCATGCTCTCATCAGAGATGGAAAAATTATGGTGCAACCAGTGCAAGGTAAACGATATGAACAAGGGATGGTTGGAGCAGGTTATGGTAATACTGGAGTAGGCGGAGGTCATGTAGCAAATCGAATCGGGAAGGAATGGAAATCGGGACAAGCTAAGCGGATCAAGTGTTACAACTGTGGAGGTGAGGGACACGTTGCAAGGAACTACACATCGCCAAAACGCCCTCAGAATGCAGAGTACTTCAGGGATAAGATGTTGCTTGTTCAAGCTCGGGATAATGGTGCAGCTTTGGATGAAGAAGAGTTGTTGTTTCTTGCTGAAGGAAATGCTAAGACATATGATGCGATGTGGATGAGCGACCAACTCAAGAGATAGGCCAGAATCATCAGAATGCCTTTCAAGTCGCTGATTGTGATGCATACGACTCTGACGTTGATGATGAACCTACTGTACAAAAAAATTTCATGGCTAGCATTTCTCCAATGGTCTCTCCTAAAGTCTCTTCATCACCACAAGCTGGTCCATCCAAAGACAAACTCATTTATGAGGTATTAAAACTATACGATAATGCTGATGTGCAAAAGATGCATGACAAAGTACAATCAACTGAAACTATTGAGTCAGATATTGAAAATGTGGGTAATATTAATGTTGTCCCATATGATCAATATGTGAAACAAAGTGAAAGTGAGGTAGTACCAAGTGATGCATCTTCTGCAGTCAATGATGACTATCTTTTTGATGAATACTCCGCATGTGCCACTGATGATTCTGCTATCTCTGAACTTAATGCCTATAAAGAACGAGTTGCCATTTATGAACAACGTGCTAAGTTTGAGTTAACTACTCGTGAGCAGGTGATAGATGACCAAATGCGTACAGTTATTAGAAAAAGTAACTTTAGAGAAGAAGTCTTAAAACAAGAGTTAAACTTCTTACAAAAAAAGCTTTCTAAAACTGCTAAGCAAAAACAGGAACTTCAAGAAAATGTTAAAATGCTTAAGCAAGAATTCAATGCTAAGGAATCAAAACTTTTGAATGAATTTTCCAATCTAAAAACTTTGAAAAACAAGCTTGAAAATAAGTTGTACGTACAAGGGAATACCATTCAGACTGCTCACTTGATCACTAAGCATAGAGTTTTAAGCGATAAGCACAGTATTCCCCTTGTTGAGGAACCAAATCCAGAGGTCATTAAAAAGGCTAGAGCTGCTAATAAGGTACTTTATGATGGTATTGAAATCCTTAAGCCTAGACAGAAACCTAGTTGCGCTGAGTGCACAGAGGAATATAAGAAATCAGATGAGGTCACTAGGGAGAAAATGAATAAAAAACTCAACAACCCTATATGTAAAGAGAAAAACATAACCATCAAACCTCATGATTACACTAAGGAAAATTGGATCTCCCTTCACATGTTTAAGCCTCAAACTCAATTAACCCCAGAACAGATTTTTTGGAAGAAAGATATGGAAAAGCAAAAAGCAGAGAACCTTGTTGTAACGAACCCTCCCCTTAGGAAAATGCCTGCAGCGACTGTGTATCCTCCAAATACACCAATGCATTTAGTCCCTAGGACTATTGCCACTAAGAGCAAGACCTTAATCAGTCAATATGTTATTTTTCTACTATTTGTCGATTTTGAGAAAACTTGTAAGAAAAGGATCACACCCACTGGGATAACAGAAGGGGAAAGGGGTTTTGAGCAAACAAAAGAATGTTATTTAACTGAGGTCATGCCTTTCTTTAAACAACTAAAAGATCATTTTGAGAGTCTTAAAAAGGGTATTGATTCTGACATTAAAGGAATGGAAAAGGAATTTGATGCAATGATAGTTGAGGTTAGTGACTATGAGCGAGCATTAAAATATAATGAGATTGAGAGGAAAAACTTGCATACTTTGAATGAGAATCTTATTTCTGAATGTATTGCTCAAGATGTGTTTTACACTGCTACGAATTGCTCCATTAATGCTTCTCAATTTCATGAATTATCTGTTGCTTTGAAAGTCTCACATGATTGTGTCATTGAGCTTGAAAAGATTAATTAGAAACTTAATGAGAAAATTGATCAGGATGATCACGATAATTTGGTAAAGCATCTTTCTAAACTAGAAGTTGAACATTTTGATTTGCAATTAAAATATCAACATCTGAAAGAAAATGTTAAAACCTCAAATATCAAGACATCCTTGGATGTTCCTGAATTTGATGCAGTCTTTGAAATTAGCAAACGTGATGAACAGATTCGAGCTCATTGTAACACAATCAAAAAGTTGAAAGCCCAAATCTCTCAATTAAAGGGTGAAAAGAACAATGTGATGGATCCCAAATGCCTCCTCATTTAGATTCTCAAGACTCTCAAACTTTTCAACTTCAAAACTTAGTTAATGCCTTACAAAAGGAAAACGAGAGTTTTCTAGAAGAAAATGAAAAAGTTAAACGACACTTTAAAGAGTTATATGATTCAATGAAAGTCACTCGTGACCAAAACAACGAAAAAATAACGTCTTTACAAAAGGAAATTGAGAATCTGAGAAGTCGGGAAAATGGGAAACTACCACTTGTTTTTAATAAGAATGTTGCATCAAAGTCATCCTCAGACTGCAAATATATTGTGATCAAGTAAATACATTCCTCCTCATCTTAGGAATAATGAACTTGCGTTTCATGACTATTGTGCTCACCTTAAGGATAGTCTAGAATGTCTCCGTGAGATTGTTGAAGAGGATTTCATTAACAAACCTCTTGATAGAGAAATTAGGTTTGCTTGCCTCCAGGCCAAACGATCTCAAGAGCTGCTAGAATGTGTAATTGCAACATGTCCTAAATCCTTAGGTGCAAAAGGCAAAGCGGTGATGCCTTGTTCTATGCCTAGTGCCAAGCATACAAATCATTCTATGCCTAGTTTCAAGAAAGTGAACACCAATGTGCCTTCTAGTAGTACAGACCCTTGCACATCTAGTTCAGAATGCAAAAGTAAATCAACAAACTAATGTTCCCATAATTCCCTCTACAGGAGTAACCAGTGACATTAAAGCAAGCGGGTCAAAGCCTTCAGGCAATACCAAGCAAGATAGGACCTCGCAAGCTAAGAATGTGCATTGGAAGAAAGTAGAAGACCAACCTAGGAACTTTAAGTTTGAGTTGAATAAAATGAATCGTGTTGATTCTAGTATTAGCCATAGGCGTACTGTAATTAATTCGAATTCTGATACTATGTGCAAACCATGTAATGATGTCTGTTTGAATTCTGTTGCTAATCATGATTATGGTGTGAATGGTTTGTCTAATGCTGTCAAATGCCCTGTTAAAATTGTTAATGCTAAAAATCATGCAAAGAAGGCTAAAAGGCAAAAACTTAAGAAAGTTAGAAAACAGTGGAAACCCACAGGAAGAAAATTTTGTAAGATAGGTTATCAATGGATACCTTTTGGCCATAAGGTCAATCAGTTTTTCCCTCAAACTGCTAAGACAATGCCCACTAGAAAATGGATGCCTACTGGTAGAACTATTCCCTTAAGAAGTGAACATATTTTGAATAGGTCAAATACAGACACCAGCACTGCATCTATTCCTAATGATTCCATTGCTTCTACTTCGGATATGAATGTTTCTATTTCTGATGTGGGTGTTCCAATCAATGTTACTAACCAAGTGGAACCCATTCTTGCATGGGGATCCCAATTATCCAGTTATCCATTCTTGTCTGTGTTCAACTGCAGATCGTTCAAATCATTATGTGGTACTTGGACTCAGGCTTTTCCAAGCATATGACTGGAGACCGGTCGCGGCTCATGAACTTCGTGAGCAAATTCATCGGAACTGTTAGATTCGGGAATGATCATTTTGGTGCTATTATGGGTTATGGAGATTATGTTGTTGGTGATAGTGTTATCTCCAGGGTATATTACGTAGAAGGTCTTTGTCATAACTTATTCTCTGTCGGACAATTCTGTGATTCTGATCTAGAAGTGGCCTTCAGAAAACATACTTGTTTCGTTTGAGAACTTGATGGTAAGGAAATTTTAAGAGGAACTCGTGGTTCTAATCTATACACCATCTCTATCGAAGATATGATGAAGTCTTCTCCAATTTGTTTGTTGTCAAAGGCTTCAAAAACCAAGTCATGGTTATGGCATCGTCGTCTCAATCACTTGAACTTCGGCACCATCAATGATCTCTCCAAAAAGGACTTAGTTGTAGGGTTACCTAGACTAAAGTATGAAAAGGATCATCTTTGTTCAGCATGCCAATTGGGAAAAAGCAAGAAGTATGCCCACAAACCTAAACCTACAAACTCTGTTACGGAAGTTCTTCATACAATTCACATGGACTTATGTGGACCCATGAGAGTGCAGAATATCTTTGCGAAGAAATACGTGTTAGTTGTGGTTGATGATTACTCTCGATTCACCTGGGTTAACTTCCTAAGGAAAAAGGATGAAACTCCAGATATCATCATCAAACTTATCAAACAGCTGTAGGTTCGACTTAACAAAACTGTCGAATCATCCAGAACAATGGAACTGAGTTTGTTAATAAACAACTTAGTAAGTTTTATGAAAGTGTTGGAATCAGTCATCAAAGAAGTGTTCCACGAACTCCTCAACAGAACGGTGTAGTTGAAAGACGAAATCGAACTCTTGTGGAAGCCGAAAGAACAATGCTGATTTACTCAAAGGTTCCAATGTTTCTATGGGCTGAAGCCATTGCCACTGCATGCTATACTCAAAATCGGTCCCTAATTCACACTGCTCATGGAAAAACTCCATATGAACTTGTCCACAATAGAAAACCTAATCTCTCATTCCTTTGTGTGTTTGGTGCATTGTGTTACCCAACTAATGATGGTCAAGACTTAGGTAAACTAAGAGCAAAGGCAGATATTGGAGTTTTTGTTGGTTATGCACCAAACAAGAAGGGTTACCGAATCTACAACAAGAGAACCCAAAATATCATGGAAACAATTCACGTTACGTTCGATGACCTGACCGGTCAAATGAATCCTGGACAATCCAATTCTGGACCCGCACTTCAAAACAGTCCCATTGGTTCATCCCTTGTACCAAACTCATTTCCAGCAACTCCATATGTACCTCCATCTGAAGATGATTTAAAGAAATTGTTTGATCCTATGTTTGATGAACACTATGAACCGAATGCTGATGAAATGTCAATTCCATCAACAGAGACTGCTCATATCCCTGTGAATGAAGTCAACCCTTCAGTCTCAATATCATTAAGTCAAGAAGCGCCTGATCACTCTGTCTCATCAACAAATCATCAATCATCAAATGTACATCATGGAATTGTTTTTGGAATCAATGAAGAAGTTAATCCCTTTGCTACTCCTGAAGATACTCCATTTGAAAATATCTTTGCTCCTGAATCTTCATCAGAACCTTCTTCATCAGGAGATATCGACTCTGCTACTTTAGTTCCACAACAACAACCACATGAACACCTCAGAAAATGGACACATGATCACCCATTGGACAACATCATTGGAAACCCCTCTCGCCCAGTATCTACACGGAAACAACTTGCAACCGATGCCTTATGGTGCTTCTTCAACTCCGTACTCTCTAAGGTCGAACCAAAAGACATTAAAACCGCCATGAATGAAGACTGCTGGTTCAATGCCATGCAAGAAGAAATTCATGAGTTTGATCGACTTGATGTATGGGAATTAGTACCCGCTCCAGATTGTGCTATGATCATTGCTCTGAAATGGATCTTCAAAGTGAAACTTGATGAGCATGGTGATGTCTTAAAGAACAAGGCTTGATTGGTTGCCAAAGGATACCGTCAAGAAGAGGGTATTGACTTTGAAGAATCATTTGCTCCTGTTGCTCGTATCGAAGCTATCAGAATCTTCTTGGCTAATGCAGCTAGTAAGAACATGGTCGTATATCAGATGGATGTGAAAACAGCCTTTCTTAATGGTGATTTGAAAGAGGTGGTTTACGTCCGCCACCAGAGGGTTTTGTGAATCCAGATCATCCTACTCATGTCTATCGCTTGAAAAAGGCCCTTTACAGTTTAAAGCAAGCTCCTAGAGCATGGTATGATACGCTGTCAAAGTTTCTTCTATCTTCGGATTCAAAGAAAGGAGCAGTTGATCAGACATTGTTCACCCGGAAGTCAGGCAAACATTTAATTCACGTTCAAATTTATGTTGACGATATTATCTTTGCCTCGACTGACCCCAATGAATGTGATCGTTTTTCAAATGAAATGGGGTCCAAGTTTCATATGTCAATGATGGGACAAATGTCATTTTTCTTGGGATTACAAATTTCACAAAGTCCCGGAGGCATTTTCATAAATCAATCTAAATATGCAAATGAGATTTTAAAGAAATTTGGATTTGTATCATGTGACACCGTTGACACTCCCATGATTGAACGTACTAAGCTGGATGAGGACCACTCAGGGATCATGGTAGATCGAACGAAATATCGTAGCATGATTGGATCCCTGATGTACCTCACAGCTAGCAGACCAGACATTTTGTTCGATGTGTGCATGTGTGCTAGATATCAGGCTAAGCCTACTAAAAAGCACCTTGAAGCGGTTAAACGGGTCTTTCGGTATCTCTAAGGAACCATCAATATGGGACTATGGTACCCGAAGGACACCGGTATGTCACTAACGGCCTATGCAGATGCTGATCATGCAGGATGTCAAGATACACGTCAAAGTACGTCCCGGAGGTGCTTAGTTTTAGGGTGATAAGCTTGTGAGCTGGTCTTCAAAGAAGCAAATGAGTACTTCTATTTCCTCTCTAGAGGCTGAATACATAGCCATGTCATCTTGTTGTGCTCAAATCCTTTGGATGAGATCTCAATTATCTGACTATGGCTTTGAATTCAACAAAATCCCTATGTACTGTGATAATAAAAGTGCTATTGCTCTCTCATGCAACAACGTACAACACTCAAGAGCAAAGCACATTGACATCCGACATCATTTTGTTAGGGAGCAAGTGGAAAACGGTGTGGTGGAACTCTATTTTGTGAAGTCGAATACCGTTAGCGTACATCTTCACCAAAGCTCTTTCGAGAGAACGTTTTGAGTTTATTATTCCTCGACTTGGCTTGAAAAGCCTTCAACCAGAAACACTCAAACGTCTTCAGGAGGAAGACGAGGAGTAAAGGTCTTTTCTTCATCTATATTTTGTATATATTTATTCTAAAAACCAAATACAAAAATATAAAACCAAGAAAAAGAAAATAGAAAAATATAAAACTTTCAAAAAATCCATAAAAATCTGAAAAATCTTGAAAATTCTCAAAAATTATTATCTTTTTGTCTTTTTCTTTCTTGATTCGATATATATCTACGGTCTTTGTGTTGTCAATCAAAGAGTGACACGGGACTTTTGATGTTGCTTGAATGCTTAAAAAAAAATCAAAAAATTATTTTTGGGAGAAAGTAAACAATGGTTTACTGTTATTTCAGGCAGCAACCCGCTTCTCAAAGAAAGAACAGAGCCATGCTTTATCTCATGTTTCAAACCTAATGCTCTGATTCTAAAAACAAATGTTTGTCATCAACAAGACAAATGTTTAATTTCAAATATTTTTCCTTCTAAAGATTCCTCTGAAAAATATTTGTAATCTTACGAAAACTCAATTGTTTTTGAAAACACTTCGGACTCTATTTTTGAAAATCAAAAGAACTTATCAAGTGTCAAAATCTCAATTCACCAATCAACGACTTTCGTCATTGATTGAGGGGGAGAATGATTTTTAAATTAAAAAGTGTTCTTTTCAAATAATTTGCACTTAAATGAGTAAGGTCTACTCTAAATGTTTTACAAAATGTTACACATATAAATCTCATTAGGACACTCTCAATGAAGACTCTCTGTTTCACACAATGTGGAAAGAGAGATTATATCTTATGAGTCCTACGCTTTATCCTTGTGGTATTGCCAGAACATCTAAGTGATATGGATACATATCCACGATGAAGATGGAAAGCCTTCTGGAGCCAACATCAAACAAGCTCCTGGTAGGTGGCATGTGAGATCTATCCAATAGATCAACCATGTGACAACTGGACAGAAACAATGGAGAGATTCAATCTTTTGAATCAATCCTGGTTCAGGTTATGGATTGACGGATACCTTTGAAAAACCGGTCATTGTGCTTAAAAACTCTTTTCTTTAGCACATCGACTGTGTACTTATTTCTCAAAATAAAAGGTGTTTATGATTGACAATGGAATTTCATTAAAACCTTCGTTGTATTGCAAAAATAATTTCTTTTGAGCAATACACGATTGTTTTTCAAATCTCTTTTCATCAATCAGTGAATCTCGTTTCGCCGGTTCACTCACTCCGTGTTGTCTTCTTTGAGACGTTCAGGTTTGAGAACGCTAGAAGCGTACCGCTAAACCCTGTCAAGGAAATTCTTCGGAATTATACCGGATCACAGGCAGCACTTGTACTGGTCAACGGGGAACCGTGGGTCGTGTACCTCAATTCAATGAAAGTGATCAAAGACACTTTCGTATGATTTATTGCTAACTGTCTTATGCAGGTACACCCCGACGTTTGCGGTGATCGAGAATGGAGCAATCAATCCATAGCCGCATGCTCACACAACACATTCATATCTAAAGAAATCATGATTAGTGCATCAATGACTCGAATATTTTCACTCCATGCTTCGCTACGCTACCAATATCATGAATCAACGAAAGCTTCCGCTACTCTGATTAGAAGAAATCATGATCCAGAATGTGAGCATGTCGGTCCAAAAGTCACAACATCACATAATACCAACACCACAATGGATGAGTCGGAGATTAATGTGGCTGATGATCTCAAAGCTAGCTCAAAACTCAGTATCACGTGGATCAGTTAAAGACCTCCACTTAGATTATCCAAAACATGCAAAGATGAAGAATCAAAGACTACGAGCTACAGAACAAGAATCTAAGAACAATCTCAATGTTATATCTGTTTGTTTTCTATGTAATTTAATGTGTGTTTGAGGTGACCTCCCTTAGGGGGAGATTGTTAGGATTTGGAAAATCCAGTAGCTAAAGTGTCGGTCACCTCAAGTATATGTAATCGTTAGAAAGCTCGTAGTCGTAGTTATTTTATGTTAAGTAGTATTTAGTTTAGTAACATCGTGGAGGACGGACGGGTCTTTACCCACTGTATGCCTGATCCACATCCCGTCAGGTGGCGTTTTATGTAATGACTATAAATACTCTCTACCTCCCAAGGTAGAGAGTTGGAGCTCATAATAAGATTTTTCTTTCTCTCACTAAAGTTCCCAACTCTCTTCCCTTTCTCTCTCTAGAACTTTCTCTCTCTATACATAGTAAACGCCCCATAGTGATTATGGTTTAGTGTGTTTGTGAAATCCTATATTTTACAGTCTCATACTGCTCAAAGTCCAATGCATACTCATTAGGTATTCCCATACTGAGAATACTATGAGCTTTAATCTCCAGCTTCCTTCTAGCCTTATCAACCTCACTAACAATGCTTATTACCATACCACCATCACCCTTCTTAGGAAGAGTGTCACCATTTTCAACAACATCCCAGATGGTGTAGTCAATCATGTGAATGTATTGCCTCATTCGCATTCTACAAACTTGATACTCACCCTGCTTCAGCATGGGTACCTTTGATGCAGTAACCATATGGTTTTACGACATCTGGAATAGCTTGAATTTGAACAAATATGAGTAAATACAACTTCTTCTTGATTACAGTTTCTAGATCACAAGCTCTGATACCACTTGTTGATCCCAGTTGAGCAAACGATCCTTATAGAAACTGACTTAACAATAACTTGTTAAATACTACGCGGAATATAATATTTAACCTTAAGAAGAAGAACAGTAATAACACTTAAACACCTCAATTATATTAATAACGAATACTCTAAATAGTATTAGGGTTTTACAACCTTGAAGTGTATCGACCTTAGATATAGCAAAACACACGTATATCTAATCTAACCTATGACCTCCTTTTATAGGCTAAGGAGTCCTTTACAGAATACAATACGTAACCTATAAGATAAATATCTTTTCCATATTTATCCAATACAAATATTAAACCGACTAAACAGACTAGCAGTGGTTACAATACATTAGCCGTGGTTATACAATACTACTAGCCGTGGTTTAACTCCAGCAGTGATTTATTTCTTTCTGGCCATGGTTTCTTTTACTCTAGCAGTGGTTCCATACTTAAAATAATTCCTGATCAGTGGAACCTAAAACCTAACAAATAGTTCTACCAAGCCGGAAAATGATGTCCAAACGCCTTCAACAACCCTTAAGCACACTACATGAATTTGGCAGAGGTTTGTGGTCTTTTGGGGAAGATAAGTTGGTGGAAATTCGTCCTTAAGGGTGGAGGCTAGAATTTCACACAAGTTGGGATAGGATAGTTGGTGGAAATTCGTCCTTAAGGGTGGAGCTCGAATTTCACACCTTTGGGGAAGGTAAGTTGAGAGAGGGATGGTGTAATAGGTGGAAATTTGTCCTTAAAGGTGGAGGCTCGAATTTCACACCTAGAGATAGAGTGGTGGTGGAAAGGGATGAGAAGGATGGAGAAGGATGATGAAAACATACACAAATGAGGTCCTATTTATACTACTTCCAAGGCTTAGGGTATTAAATGTTGAACTTGGCCTCCAAGGAGCTTGGAAGGGACTAGAAACTGAGTGCGAAGGACCTAGAATTTTTTGGGACAAGTTTGGAGTCTTAGTGATAAAGAAATAGCATAACCATGCCTCCCAGCCGAATCGGTCAGGGCTCCAGCCGTTTCGGCTAGTCTCTTGACTACTCTCCAACTGAAACGGTTGCGGGGCACTACCGATCGGTTGGAGCAAGTTGGCAAAAAATCATAAGCACCAAAGTTGTAGATCTTTCTCTTAGCTTTCCGTGGCCGTGAACTAGGGGTCAAACGGAGTCTGTATGCAAAAGTTATGGCCAAAATGGTGAAGGTGTGTCAGGAACAATGAGTCTTCCAATATTTCTTCGTTTGAGCTTCTTTTCTTCATTTCTTTCTCGTTTTCCTTCTTGAACTTTATTCTTGAGTCTTTGGACCACCATCTTGATGAATTTATCTTCTCGAATATACTCCACAAGTCTTGCTTTTGTCGAGAATTCTTCGTACATGGAGAAATCTTCGTATTTTACTTCTTTTTCCGTCTTTTTCTTCACTTTCCCGTACTTGGCTACAAATGAAATAGCAAACACACTTTTGTACGATTAAGCAACAAAATTATATGATTATAACTAAATAACATATATAAAAGCACGGATAACGCTACTAAAAACATGCACAATTTGAGCGTTATTAGATACTAATCTGGATTACAAATAAACCTAATAATTTAATTGATTGATTTTAAAAAATGATCTCTGAGAATTTAGAAAGAAAAAGTACTTAATATAATTATACAAATAATTTATGCATTAGGCATATATTTAAATTTGTATTGTAGGTCTAAATAGCATAACACTATTCTATAACTCAAACATCCAAAAGTTTAATAAAATAGATATGTTATACATGTTGCATCACATTTCATAGCAAAGACAGAAACTAAATGAATATTTAGACAAAATGAGTGGGAGGGCTAAATCCTTTTTGAAAATTAGTCATTAAAGACTTAATTTAAAAAAGACCGATAAACCCAAGGACTATTTTTGAAAATTAATTCTGAAATTAATATGTTTTTTTATGAAAAAAGCCCCTAAAATTCTTGGCGTGTTTCATCGTTAGTCCCCGAAGGACCTAGCTTGCAAAGACAGTTACATCTTAAGGACTAAATTGCACACGACAAATTATTTTTTCAACTGTATCTGCTACAGTAACGTTCCTTATCTTGAGAATATATATATATAATTTGAAGCATATAAAATGAAAATGACAGGCATATCAAATGAAAAGGGTCATGCTATTGAGGCACCCCAAAAGGCTATGGGGTGCTTGGCAAGTAGAAAATATGGGGTGCTTGGCAATCATTGGGTGGGAATGTTTTTCTCGATTTCCGTGCCAAAATATAAAAAAGTTGAGGTTTGGGTGCTTTGGGTGCTTTGGTTTGCGAAAATATAAAATACATTTTTTTTTTTTTAGTTTTACAAGTTTTTTTAGTTTTTTACAAGTTTTTTTTTGTTTTACAACTTTTTAGTTTTTTACAAGTTTTTTTTATAAGTTTTTTTTTGTTTTATAACTTTTTAGAAAAAAACGTAGTCGGAAAATTTTTGAGGCTCAGATTCGAAGGTTGCAAAGTGAGATTTTATCTCACTTTACCGTCCATTCGGTTTCGGTTATCATCATCGCCTCGGAAAATTTTAAGGCTAAAAAATCATCATCGCCTCGGAAATTTTTTGAAAAAGGCTCAAATTCGAAGGTTTCAAAGTGAGATAAACCTCACTTTGCTGTCCATTCGGTTTCGGTTATAAGTCTAACCAAGCACCCCATTTTCTACTAGCCAAGCACAATAGGTCTCAAAACTGCACAAGTTCACAACAGCAGTCTAACCAAGCAACCCATTTTCTACTAGCCAAGCACCAACAGGTATCAAAACTGCACTCAGTCTAACGAAGCACCCTATTTTCTACTAGTCAAGCACAACATGTCTCAATACTGCACAAGTCACAACAGGTCTCAAAACTGCACAAGTCTAACCAAGCACAAACACGTTTTCATTGTGCAAGAGGTACGATTCCCTTTCTGCAAAAGTTCACAAGAAAGTAAACAAGTGCAGGCATTCAGCCTTATAATGCCACAAGAAAGCAACAGTACCCAACAACTAGCAAGAAAGCAACAACACAACTAGCAATATCTCCAAAAACCACAACAAACAACAACTAGCAAGAAAGCAACAGGACCACAAGTGTCACAGTCCACCACAACAAGCAACAGCACCACAAGCAACAACACCACAAGCAACAACCATGTCTCGTTCACCATTTGACACACAAGAGGTAAAAAAGTTATCCAATAGGCTCAGATTATTAGCTTTTTAGCTCATGTTGGCTGCAAATTTGAATGTTGCAAAGTGAGGTAGAAACTCACTTTACCGTCCATTCAATTTTGCCATGCCAAAACTCTTAAGTTTAAAAAAAAAATCATCATTGCCTTTTTTTTTAAATCATCAGTTTTGCCATGCCAAAACTCTCAAGTTTTTTTCATTAAAGTTGCAAAGTGAGCTAAAAATGATCACTTTACCATCCAGTAATGAAACGGCATTACCAAACAAGACCAAATGGGGTGCTTGGCTAGAGTATCACCCCTGCAAGGGTCATGCTATTGAGGCACCCCAAACCTGCAAAACATAACCACAGAGTCTAATAAGCAACAACACCACAACATCAGAAACATCACCACAACAGATACCACTTTTTTCAGATCTAACAAGTTTTTAGATTTAAAAAGAAAAATCGGTCTTTTTCACATAAACATATACCAAATCTTTTATCTTTTTTCAAGATCTAAAAAATTTTCAAGATCTAAAAGCTTGTTAGATCTAAAAAATAATCAACGAAACCAACCCACAACATCAGAAACATCACCACAAAATACCACCTTTTTTTTCAGATCTAACAAGTTTTTAGATTTACAAAAAAAAAATCAGTCTTTACCACGTAAACAACACCAAATCTTTCATTTTTTTAAAGATCTAAAAAGTATTCAAGAACTAAAAGCTTGTTAGATCTTAAAAATAATCAATGAAACCAACCCACAACATCAGAAACATCACCACAAAATACCACCTTTTTTTTTATATCTAACAAGTTTTTAGATTTACAAAAAAAAAATCAGTGTTTACCACATAAATAGATACCGAATCTCTCATCTTTTTTCAAGATCTAAAAAAATTTTCAAGATCTAAAAGATTGTTAGATCTAAAAAATAATCAACGAAACCAACCCACAACATCAGACAACATCACCACAAGATACCACCTCTCTTTTTTTTTTCCAGATCTAACAAGTTTTTAGATTTACAAAAAAAAATCAGTCTTTACCACGTAAACAACACCAAATCTTTCATTTTTTTCAAGATCTAAAAAGTATTCAAGATCTAAAAGCTTGTTAGATCTAAAAAAATATTCAACGAAACCAACCTACAACATCAGAAACATCACCAGAAAAAACCCTAAAAAGTTTTTAGATCAAGATCTAAAAACTTTTCAGATCTATCAACTAATAGAGAGAGAGAGAGAGAGAGAGAGAGAAACGAGAGGATAGAGAGAGAAACAATTTTACGTGTGTGAGGATAGTGAGAGAGAGAAACGGAGATAACAACACCACGTGAAAATGCGTACACCGTAACACCACAAAAAACGAACGCGTAACACACTTTAACACCACACACGTAACACACTTTAATACTAAAAGTTTTTTAAATAAAAGTTTTATAAATAAAAGTTTTTTAAATAAAAGTTTTATAAATAAATGTTGTATTACATTTAAAAGTTGTATAAAGTATTATAAAGTATTATAATAAAGTTTTTTAAATAAAAGTTTTATAAATAAAAGTTTTTTAAGTTTTATAAAAGTTTTACAAAAGTTTTATTAAAAGTTGTATTTTTTAAAAGTTTTATTAAAAGTTATATTTATTATTTTTTAGGTGTTCCCTGATGAAGTTGTTTTAACTGATTGGGTGCAATCTACTGCTCAATCGAACGGTTTTCTTAGTGTTAAAGGAAGAACTAAAACATATAGGGGCTATAAGTACTCAATCGAATTTAAGAGTTCTAGACATGGGATGTCTCAGACGTGAAGGTTTAGAAGATGAACTTCAACGGCAGACTGGTACCGCTAAAATTAATTGCCCATTCAGATTACTGGCGAAATATATAAAAGGTCGAACTGGTACCGCTAAAACAAGTGGTTGGATCTTGAGGTTCAAGTGTCTGAGGCATAATCATCATTTTGTAGACTCGTTCCATGGTTTTTCGCATGCCATGTGATTAAAAGAAAGTGAGTTAGTTTTGGTGGGGCAGTTGACAAAACATCAAGTAGCACCACGAATTATACTTTCTTCACTAAAAGAGAGCGATCTGAATAACGTATCTAACATTAAAACGATATATAATGCACAAAATAAGATACGCGGCGCCAGTCGTGGTGATTTGACTCAGATACAACTCCTTTTAGTACATTTGAGGCGTAAAGGTTATACATATTACCCCAGGGTAAATGACCACACTGATGAGCTGGAGGAAATATTTTTTGTTCACCCGACGTCATATGCCATGTGGACAACATTCTCGGAAATCATGCTGATGGACTCCACATACAACACCACGTTGTTTAAACTGCCATTCTTTACAATTGTTGGAGTTACTTCAACAAACAGAACATTCTCAATGGCGTTTAGCTTTTTGAATTGTGAAAAAGAGCCAAATTTCAAATGGGTGTTGGAATGTGTTAAGTTGGTGATAGAAGAACAATATTACCCACGGGTTATCGTCATCGACAGAGATTTAGCGTTACTTGGGGCATGCAGAGCAGAATTCCCAAACGCTAACAAATTACTCTGTCGATGGCATATCAATCAAAATGTGCTCAAGCATTGCAGACACAAATTCGCTACGGAAGAGGAGTATGAGTCCGTTAGATGGAAATGGGATTTGATGGTTAAAGCTCCGACCGAAGATGTGTTCACGCACTATTATCATCACCTACAAGATTTATTGGTCCAAAAACAAGGTACTTACCCATTAAAACATTTTTTTATTATTATTTAATAAATAACTATTCGAATTGTTTTCTCACTTTATTAATTCATTGTTTTCTCAGATGTTTTAGGGTATTTTAATAACTGGTTGCAACATTACGACCGCATGTTTGTGTCGTACATTACCGATCAATATCGCAGCTTCGGCCAGACAACAACATGTAGAGTTGAGGGTCAACACGCGTTGTTGAAGTTATACTTGGGCTCCACACAGTCCAGCTTAGACACGTTGTTGTGTTCAGTCGACAAGATTATAACTGCGCAAGAAACTGCGATACGAGACTCTTTGAATACAAGCAAAATCAAGAAACTGCATTCGTGTAAGGGCACACTATTTAACGAATTGCGGTATAATGTTTCAAGAGATGCTTTACTACTCATACTCGCAGAAAGTCAACGGGATGTGGACCTACATGAATGTGGTCATCAGTTGTGGTTAGTTTATGGTTTACCATGCTATCACGAACTGTATTACCTTCAGATTCATGGTATGTATTTTAAAGAAAAAATTACACGTTTGGTCCTTGTGGTTTGCTCTGATTTCAAGTTTAGTCCCTAAGTCGTTTTAATTATACCTGTAGGACCACTAAGATATATCAACCTTATCACAAATACCCACTTAACGAACACAAGTATACCACGTTAAACCAACACTTTATGCGTAAATAATAGGAAAGGAAAAGATGAAGATAAGAACTTGGTGACTTGAATATTAATTCGTGTATGTTAGAGAGATAAAGGAAAGAAGATGAAAACAATAAGATGTATATTGCTTCAAGGAAAACACACACACACACACTTTCAAGCACACACCTCAAATGACATACTTGAGGGGTATTTATAGTAAGAGAGATGATGCCCTAAGGCTTGGCCATGGGCCGTGAGATGGGCTTGGACATGGATTGGGTTACATGACCTTATACAAGGCTAACTTAACTAAACGTCTAACCATTTAGCTTAGTCCAATCCATGAGCCCTTTGACTATTCTAGCACGATATCTAACACACGTTACAAAGTTCCTAAATGTGAATGACCATCACTTCTAATAAAAACTATTAAGGCTAACAATCTCCCCCTAAGGGGTGGTCATTCAAATGATGCTCCACTTGATTTGGTCTTTACTTTTCTCGAGCTTGAACTTTGTGTGTAGATAAAGAATAGTCTTGAATCTTTGTTCCTTCATGCTTTGTGATCAGATAATGTGGTTGTCTGTCGTTGTCAACTTCGTTGGTTAGGTATCTCCACGTCTTTCTCCACCATGCTCACACTTCTATTTGTCTTTTGGTTACCAATGATGTAGTTCTCGAGTCTTTAAACTTTGTAGATTCTTTGACATTGACGAAGAATCATCTTTAACTTTGAGTTGCCTTTGATTTTCATGAGAACTTTCATGTGTTGTTGGTATGAGCATGTGGCGAGTCTGCACGATCCATCCGCTCCGGAGCTTCCATAAGAAGAAAACATAAAAACAGTTAGTAATAAGCGGATTCCGGCACTTACAAGTTTGAATTTCGAGGGTGTTAACAGCATAGTGTGAAAACACATCTCTAATTCTCACAAGGGCAGTTCCTGAACTGGAGTCCCACAAGTGAGATAACGCGATATACCGAAGTACATCTACAGTTCAGATGAGTCGCTGAGGTACACCGAAGCATCACCTCACGACTGTAGACCGTTTGAGACACACTAAGCGTAATCCATGAAGAATTACCGAAGTGACCTGCTGTCAGGGCTGTTTGATGTTGACCCTGGCAGAAATTTCCATTCAATCACTGAGGATTACAGTTGTAACTCCCCTCATAAATGTTCTAGCAGATTGCTAAGATTTGCGTAGGACTCTATAATATATCACTTGTGTCCTTATTGATGAACAACAAGCGATGTCATGTCAAGTGTTCCTATGAGATCTTTTGATGAATCTCGTGGCTCTAGACTCAATAAGTGCATTTTGGTTTTCCTAAGCGGAGACTAGGGAGAGGGTCTCCTTCTTCAATATCAACGATCTCTAAGAGAAGGTCGATAGATTATGTAGGGTTCCCAGTGAGAATGAAACAAATCCTTTTTGAGAGGAATTGAGTGGCTAGAAGGTTTAGTGCAGTGCGTCACTGGGTCCATGACGTCTTTGTCTTCAATACCAGTGTCATCTAGTGACAACCAGTAGCATATGTATTGAACCCGGTTTCTGCCCTAAGGTTGAATATGGAGGGCTATTTCTTTTCACCCTTTCTTCACATTTCTTTTTAATTCTTCAACCCCTTCTTTCTCCTTTTTTCAATCATTCCTAAGGACTTCTAATACTAACTATTTGTGATGTCCTTGGGTAGATCCCTCCGGCTCTGGCGGATCATAGGACGGATTTCCTATCCTTAGACACCTTATAACTCCGTGACTGTCCTATTGTTGCCATAAAACCATTTTCTTGAAAATCTCACAGAGTGTTTATGATAGAAAACATGTTTGAGACACTCCGCGAGTTTTATATTTTCAGAAACACTCCCCCTTCACATGTGCTTATGAGTTTTAACAGAAATCTGCACATAGAGGGTAGAGTTTGCACTTTTGAATTGATCGGCTCATGATAGACAATTCCCCACCAGACACGGTTACGTTGCCTAGTTAAAGAGTTCCATTGTCAGTTTTTAGGTGACAACTAGCTCTAGTAACTAACTTGAAGTTGTAAACACTCCTTGAAAAGGAGGTTAGACCCATGAAGGTGCATATCTATCACAAGTTTCTCGAGATGGTACATATACTGAGTTTGATTCCCCGTCAATTCATTGGTTCCGTCTGAGTCGAGCTCATTGTGAGATTCAAACAACGATCATTAAAACTTTTTGATCACATTTTAATCACGTCTCCTCCCCCTCAAAAATAGCATATTCGTGATATTTTTTATATCAACGGATTAAACAACATTTTAGAATCTTTTGGGGAGACAAACGGATTTGATTTAAGCATGAATATGGAACATTTTGTTTTATACTCCCCCTTTAATAAAGCATGATCAATTAAAGGGTTTTAGAGGGAGTTATCTTGAGCACAAAATATTTTGAAAGATTTTGAAAAATCTTTTTGAACAATCTTGAAAAGGTGCTCAAGTTGATGATGATTTCTCACCATTTTTAAATGTACAATCTTTTTGAGTACACTACATTTTTCTTTGAAAACACGAGTTTTGATCTGAAATAATCAAAAGTCATCATTTTAGTCCGGGTTTCGTACTGAAGTATACAAAAGCCATTATTTTGAAGAAATTTTTAAGAAACGACATGTTTTAGAAAACATTTAAAGAACTCTCGCTCAAGCATCTGTACATGCCCGTATCATTGTTGAATGACATTTCTAGAAACGTCTGAGAATATCGATTATACGTGAGACATGTCGTGAGAAGAATATTTTTGGATTTTTGATTTTATATTGTTTTTGTATTTTTTGAAAGTTTTATATTTTTATATTTTGCTTTTGTTGGTTTTTCAAATTTTGTATTTTGTTTTTCAAAAATATTTACGAAGAAGATTTTAAGAAAGAGAAATTAAGTTGGGACAAGTAAAAGTGGAGTTAAGAGTGGAATAAGAAAAGGATTTCCACATGCGAATTTGGCATAAAGTTCTTCTTTACCACATGGGGTGTATGAACCTTCAACACTTTTACAAGTACCTGCATCCACAGAAGAAGAATTTTCACAAATAACAGTGTTAGAAGTATATGTTTCCTCACGGCGAGGGTGATCACTATCAACGGTTGTAGTGGATTCGACTTCCTTAACATGATGAGTTTCACTATTATCTGTGTTGGTGCAAGTATCAAAAATCTTTCTTGTGGGAATCCATCTAAGACCTATTTTGTTGAAAACTTTGCGTGGGTACTAAGGTAAGATCTAGGAGTTGTTTTCTCAAGACTCATTTTTAGAAAAACTACGTCCTGAAGAGATCATCCTATTAGGTGTCTTTTTGTTTGTCTTTTTATCAACGGGCTTGTTTCTATTTGGTGTCTTAGTGGATTGTGCCTTGGCACGAGAATTATCTTTCTTGAGATATTGTAAGGCACATGCATCATGATTAGCTGAAAAGATACATTTTTTACATGTAGTACAGACAAATTCAATATTCTTGTTTAAAATAGCAGCTTTAACTTTGTCACTACAGTCTTTTGGAAATTGATTTTGGTTCGAAAAAGACTTAGAATTCCTAGTGTTGTTTTCCAAGGGCATAGCATTTTCTTTTGCGCAACTACTCTTAGATGCAAGCCAATCCCTAGTCTTTTGTAGAGTGTTCCTAGGTAATGGTTTACTACTACTAGCAGTGCCTTGAAATCTTGTAGAATTCATCACCCTAGATGTTGCACCTAGAATTCCGTCTTTTCGAGTCTGTGCCTTTTTCCTAGCTTCTTCTAGATAGTGATTGTTGACCATGTCGTTAGAACCAACAGATTCTTTAACCGGATTTTTGGTCACATTCCGTGTACTATTCTTAGAGAGGCTAGGTGTAATCACTTTTGGTGTTTCAGCAACTGCTTTTCCTTTTTCAAAACTTTTGATAATTCTCTTTTTAATAGGCAGGGACTGTGGAGTGACTGGTTTTGACAAATCATTTTTCTCATTGACTTTTGGAGGAGGCTGAGAAATTGACATTTTTGGTTTAAAAACCGGTTTGGGAACCTTTGTTTTCTCCTCAGTCAATGGTTTTGCAAACTTAGTATCCACAGCCTTTCCTTTTGACTTTCCAATGAGCTCTCAAAAGATAATTTTGCTCTTTCATGTCCTTGTAGGCACGCTCATACGACAGTTTGTCATACTTGCATTCCTCAGATTTTCGATCAAGCTGTTTAAAATAGGACACGTTTTCTTTTTCAAGTTTTTCAAGAGCTTTTTCATATTTTGAAACAATTTCGGAGGTCTCAGACTGGAGTCTTTCATGATCTTCAACAGAATATGTTTGTAAAATAATGGACATGATATCGGTAGTCATAACATCTTCGAAGAGAGAATCATTGAGTTTTTCCAAAACTTTGATGTGTTCAATGCTTTCATTAGCTTGCTTTACCAGGGATTTATGGTCCTTGACAAAGTCACTCGTTTCTTTCAAAAGTGCTTGTTCAACATGAATTACCCTCGCACCGATGGCGTTAACGGAGGGGAAATTTGGGTTTTAAAATACTCTTTTGTTTCGTCATCATGACGAGTAAACCAGATGTTAGTTGTAATATTGGTTTTAGACTTGACAGTCTCTTGAAGATACCCAATTCTAGTTTTAACGTCATCTAAAATGCTTCTAGTATCACTTGTGTTAAAAGGATTGTTTGAAGACATTTGTTCGATTTTCGAAAGAGATTTGGAAACTAAAACTGGTTTTGGCAAACCGGTTTTGAAACTGGTGTTGACACTTTGTTTGAAACACTTGGTGTGGTGGAAAACATTGATTGTTCTTTTTGATTAACAAAAGTAATTCCATTAATTTTGTTCCATTTGTTATAATCAATCGGTTTAAGATCTGGATTCTTTTGTTTCATTTTTGATCTACTCTCCTCGGATAGTTCCAACGTTTCAAGAGAATCACGAACAATTATGGGTTCATGCAAAGGTTTTCCATTGTTCAACACATTCTGAGATTTCTGAGATTTCTGAGCTTTCTTGAGGAACGAAGAAGGGTCGTTACCAAGTGCCATTTTATGTGAAGTATGAAGACGCTGATTTACTTGGTTTGAAAGCATCTTGTTTGTTTTATCTGAATGACCCGTTGTGAGAAGCAAATTGTCCAAAGCTTTAATTGTCCAAAGTTTTGAAAAATCAGCAATCAACTTTTTCTTCTCTTTTTCAAGATCAGAAAACAGTGCTTTTTGTTTAGAAAGTTGGTCATTTAGATCTGAAATTTCCTTGTTTAAAGATTTAATTTTCAAGTGAGAATTCACATCAAGTGTGTTATACTTGATTTGCAATTCTTTTTCTCTTAAAACAGAATCTCGATAACCAATTTCTAATTCGGACATTTTGTTTGTATGAAATTCATAGGCTTTGGCGTGCTCCTTGTAACTCTCAAGCTCAGCGGTCAATTTCTTATTCGCGACCTTAACTTCGCGATTGACCTTACTCACTTTTTCAATTTCAATGCCACACTGATTGATTAATGATTCAATGTAAGCACGTGTTTCCTCATCAGTCTCAGTATTTTGTGACACACAGCCTCCATTAGGATCCACATATGGAGTTTCAGAGTTAGTATTGCTACAACTCGGATTGTCCATGTATGTATCGTAAGTAGGTGCTGATGTCACAGAATGCTGTTCGTCATGAGTAAACACATCACATATGACATTGTTATAGCATGGATCAATGATTGGTACCTTAGATACTGCATTGGCGTCATGAACAGGAGGTGCGTCAGAGTCAGTGTCGTACTTAGTCTCCTGAAGATTTGCCATTAAGACGCAGTTAGCATTTATGTCCTCTCAGTCTTCCAAATCATCCATAATAGCGAAAAAGTCATGTTCCTCACCACTCAAGCTGTAACCCGCTTCTTGCTTATCTCGCTAACAAAGCGACTTTCCGAAGAAAATCACCGTTCTTCTTGTGCGGCTTAGTGGGACAATTCCTTGCCATGTGACCCAGTCCTTGACAGTTATAACACTTAACCTGATTACCCTGATTCACATTTCCATGATTCCCAACGACTGGAGCTGCAACATACCCATTCTGATTACCCACTACTCTATTCCCAACATTCTTTCCCATCTGATTTCCAACATGCGACCGACCGATTACCCCGATACGGAACCGCTGATTACCGATGCGATTGTTAAAATCTTTATCCAATAAAGAAAATATCTTGCAAGGTCGCTTCGGGTCGTTTAGGATCGTGATTCCTTGTTCCTAATATTGTTGATCTGGATAGAATTGTTGTTGTGGTTGTGGAATGTATTGCTCCAAGTTGTTGTTAGTGGAAGATGATGAAGCTTGTTGTTGTCTATTCACCGGAGTTTGAGTCTTTGCAATAAGTGCCAATGGATCATGATTCTTTGCCAATCTTTCTTGCCTGACTTCATTCGCTTCAACTTGGTTTTGTTTCAGAAAATCATTCAGTTGATCAAAGTTCACCTGATGTAAGTCTTTTGTTTGGTTGACAATAGTGACATATCGTCCCCATTCTTCCGGAAGATTATTCAGAACTTGATGTTTTGAACGATAGTTCTGGTGCCAACTTGTTTCTTATAAGCTCATTCATCAAAGTGCAAAACCTTCCATAGTAGGATTCAATGGATTCTCATGGAGTTGAAGTAAACTTTTCCCATTCAGTTAGCAGCTTGTTCTCCATGTCTTGTTTACCAATTTCGGTTCCATAACATAGCCGTCTAACACGTTCCCACATATCGAAAGCAGTTTCACAACTGTCTGCAGCAGAAAAATTTCTATTGGTAAACCCAGTTGGATAATATGAATTGCCATGTCATCTGCATCGACTTGTTTCGATCCTCTTCATGTATTCGATTCAGTTTGAAGATGACAGGATGGTGGGATGGGAGGTGTTGCATCAGCATTTCCAGGTACATGGACTTGTCGAGGCTTGAAGGGTCCATCCTGAATGGATTTAATCATGAGTTTCCCATTAGGTTTGGTCTTGATGTAGCGGAGCATTCGACTTGTCCATTGAAGATAACCACCTTTTGCCAACATAGGAGGTCGGTTTTCGGCACCGGCTGCATGAATGTCTTGTTGAGTTGCCATTGATGAAGGTATGATATGATAAAGTTGATGTAGGATCGATTCAACGATAAAGGAGTTGTGGTTGATGAATATTAAGCTCGGTTGAGGTGTTTCTTAAAGTCGTACTCGTAACCTTGGTTCTTAAAAAATTTTCGCCCAAAATTTGAAATTCACTATAAAAATCAATTCTAAGGTCGTATGAAAATTTTGAGTTATGACAATTTTGACGCCAAATTTGACCCGAAAAATTTGAATTTAGGCCCAAAAATTTGTTTTGACCAAAATTTTCATAGTTAAACCAAAATTTGAATCTCGCGTAAAAATTGAACGTTTAGTCTCCTCAAAAATTTAAATTTTACTCAAGTTTTCCCGCCAAATTTTTTTTTTTTTTACCTTATGCGTAGAAAGAGCTTAGGCGTAGAGAACTGAAGTTACGAGTAGGAAATGGTTACGAGTAGGATGGCTTAGGCGTAGGATATTATGCGTAGAAAGCTTAGGCGTAGGATCTTATGCGTAGGATCTTAGGCGTAGGGTTCCTTAGGCGTAGAAAGTAACTTACGCGTAACCTTAGGCTTATGCGTAGACAAAAAAACTTAGTCGTAAAACCTTACGCGTAAGTGTGATCTTATGCGTAGAGTTCTACTCGTAAGAGTTTATGCTTATGCGTAAACTTAGGTTAAAAACCAAAAATCCTTTACACTGTCACAGCGTAAGGGATATCCACAAGTCGAAGTGTTCCACACACTTATCCAAGTGAGGGAAGCACTGAGTAACCGTTATAGCTCGAAGAATCTGCACCAAAAAGTTATGAGTAGAACCTTATGCGTAGTTTGACTTTCTTACGAGTAGAACTAGGGTTTTGACCTACTCGTAAAAAATTTCCAATGATTCAAACGATTTCTCTTGCACAGATAGCCTTAAAAACACTCGAATAACCCAAAAATGTTGACCTTTTTCACCCAAAGTGCTTAGAAAAGTTACGAGTAGAAATGACCACCTTCAAAAACACGAGTTTAAAACTTAACCAAAACGCGTAAAGCTTCGAACTTTTTGCAAAAAACTGAAACTTTAGCACCAAATAAACCTTAAACCACAAGAATCTTGAATTTTTGAGTGCAAAAATTAAAGCTTTAAGCGTGACAACGTTTATAACAAAGCTACGCGTATAGTACCAACCTTCAAAACAAACACAAACACTCCTAAACCATTGTTAGGCGATTGATACCAATTGTAGGACCACTAAGATATATCAACCTTATCACAAATACCCACTTAACGAACACAAGTATACCACGTTAAACCAACACTTTATGCGTAAATAATAGGAAAGGAAAAGATGAAGATAAGAACTTGGTGACTTGAATATTAATTCGTGTATGTTAGAGAGATAAAGGAAAGAAGATGAAAACAATAAGATGTATATTGCTTCAAGGAAAACACACACACACACACTTTCAAGCACACACCTCAAATGACATACTTGAGGGGTATTTATAGTAAGAGAGATGATGCCCTAAGGCTTGGCCATGGGCCGTGAGATGGGCTTGGACATGGATTGGGTTACATGAACTTATACAAGGCTAACTTAACTAAACGTCTAACCATTTAGCTTAGTCCAATCCATGAGCCCTTTGACTATTCTAGCACGATATCTAACACACGTTATAAAGTTCCTAAATGTGAATGACCATCACTTCTAATAAAAACTATTAAGGCTAACAATACCAGAGATACCTATTTTTGAAACCTTGCACTCATTAAGTCCCTATTTTGAATGGGCCGTTAGTTTCTCCGTTAAGTTTTTGCACCGTTAGTCCCTCTGTTAATAATTTTTGCACCGTGAGTCCTATTTTTTCAAATAATGGTTTTCGCCAGTTAGTCCTTTCGTTAATAACAGTTTTTGCCCATTTTTTTACGTTTTTGTCCATTTTTATCCGTTTTCGTTCGTTTTTTATCCGTTTCCCCCATTTGTTTATGTATTTCGTCCGTTTTTTACGTATTTCGTCCGTTTTTCACGTTTTTATCCGTCTTCGTCTGTTTTTATATGTTTTTGTCCATTTTTTACGTTTTTCTCCGTTTTAATCCGTTTTTGCATGTTTTTTCACGTTTTTGTCCATTTTTATCCGTTTTCATTCGTTTTTTATCTGTTTTTGCCTATTTTTTACGTTTTTATCCGTTTCATTTGTTTTTTTATCCGTTTTCGCATGATTTTTACGTTTTAATATGTTTTCGTCTATTTTTTTATGTTTTTATCCGTTTTCGTCCGTTTTTTACGTTTTCACCCGTTTTTTACGTTTTGTCTATTTTTATCCGTTTTTATCTGTTTTCGTTCGTTTTTTACTTTTCTGTGCGTTTTTTATCCGTTTTCATTCGTTTTTTATCCATTTGACAATTCTTTTTATGTTTTTATTCGTTTACGTTTACGGATAAAAAACAAATTAAAAACGGATAAAAAAACGAATGAAAACTGATAAAAACGTACAAAAATGTAAAAATAGGCGAAAACGGATAAAAAAGAACGAAAACGGATAAAAACAGACAAAACGTAAAAACAGGTGAAAACGGACGAAAACGGATAAAAACATAAAAAAATTGACGAAAACATATAAAAACCTAAAATCGTGTGAAAACGGATAAAAAAATAAATGAACGGATAAAAACGTAAAAAATATGGGCAAAAACAGATAAAACACAAATGAAAACGGATAAAAATATAAAAAAAAAAGGTCAAAAACAGACAAAAAACGTGAAAAACAGACAAAAACGCAAAATAATAGACGAAAACATATAAAAACGAAAACAATATGGGCAAAAACAGATAAAACACAAATGAAAACGGATTAAAACGGACAAAAACGTAAAAAGGGGTAAAAAACGGATAAAAAAACAGACAAAAAACGTGAAAACGGACGAAAACGCAAGAAAAAAACGGACTAAAACATATAAAAACGAAAAAACATGCGAAAACAGATAAAAAACGAATGAAAAGAATAAAAACGGACAAAAAAGTAAAAAGAATTGGCAAAAACGGATAAAAACTGAACAAAAATGTAAAAAACGGTCAAAAACGGATAAAAACAGAAAAAAACGGATTAAAACGGACAAAAACGTAAAAAAACGGACGAAAACATATAAAAACAGACAAAGACGGATAAAAACGTAAAAAACGGACGAAAAATGTAAAAGAACGGGGGAAACGGATAAGAAAACGAACGAAAACGGACAAAAACGTAAAAAAAAACTGGCGAAAACTATTATTAACGAAGGGACTAACTGGCGAAAATTATTATTTGAAAAAATAGGACTAACGGTGCAAAAAATATTAACTGAGGGACTAACGGTGCAAACACTTAACGAAGAAATTAACGGCCCATCCAAAATAGGGATTAAATGAGTGCAAAGTTCCAAAAATAGGTATCTCTGGTGTAATTAAAACGACTTAGGGATTAAAGTTGAAATCAGAGCAAACCACAAGGACCAAACGTGTAATTTTTTCTATTTTAAATTTATGCCTATCAAGTTATTCTCCTCGTCAATACCGATAATTTTAACTAGTCACTTTTTTTGAATACAGGATCGCCTATTCCGCTTAATGCTGTTGATAATTTTTGGAGAACACTAAGTGTTCTCTGGCCTAGAGTCCGACATACTCATACGCCAGAAGAGCCTCAAGGGCCTGAAGAGCCTCAATATTTTTCTTGTCAAGATGATGTAGAAAAATTCCAAAATGTTTTTACCAAAGCATCGTCATTTGTCAAGAAAAATATGTTAAACATGCTCAGAGGTATATACGCTCCTGAATCTGTGTCAACCCAACAACCTGCTGTTAAAGAAAGTACTCGTGGACGTCCGAGCGCAAAGGACAAAAAATCTAAGGCTAAACAAAATATCCCAGATTTGAACAAAGAACCCCCCCACAGGGCACCGCAGAAGCTATACAAAACCTAAAAAAGTCCGAGGCTTAAATAAAGAAACTGCGAGACATAGTTCATACGTGGGAGAGCCTTCTAACGTCCCAGACTTGAACGAAGAACCTAGCGAGGGCGATTTAAGACACGAGTTATACATTCCAGATGACAGTAGCGAATATTGTATGGCTCGAATTCCACCTCTTTTCCGACGGTGGATCCTAGGGATTGTTAACGTGGAAGGTGATGGAAATTGTGGGTATCGAGCTATTGGCGTAGGTCTTGGTCATCCCGAACGGATATGGCCCAGACTTCGAACAATTGTCAGGGAAGAGGTAGACAATCACCGGGAACTTTACATGCAAATGTGGGGGACTTTTTTTACACATATGGTCAACTCGCTGAATTGGTTTGAATCAGGTCGAGCACCCTACGATTACTGGATGATTATGCCAGACACGGGAGTGGCTATTGCTACAGCTCTTAACCGTCCAATTGTATGCATATCCAATTCAGCATCTACTATGTGTCTTCCGCTGAGAGAGGGTCCAGAGACAGCACAAATATTGTCACCCGTTGTGATTCTTCATGAGGGGGAAGACCGGGCTGCTCATTTCGTTCATGCGGTTCTGGATGAAAACTCACCACTCCCGTATACTCACCCACAATGGAGATGGTTCAGAAATGACTTGGCCGCGGGATGGGCACATCTGTTTGCTGAACGACAGAGCATGTTTAGAAGGACGTAGTATAGACATATGTTGCAAACGATTACTGATTTATAGAAAACGATTACTGATTTATATTGTAAATGACAAAACATGTATAGACGATTACTGATTTATATTGTAAATGACAAAACATGTATAGACGATTACTGATTTATAGTAAACGATTACTGATTTATAGTAAACGACTCCTCATCTTTGGTTACAGATTTCTGCTCCTGCTCCGGTTCTTCCTCATATTTTGTTACACGAATCGGATGACATTCAGTGGAGGGACATTCATTGTGTCAGCAACACATCCGCTCGTGTTGAGAGTCTAGATTATGCGCCTTCTTCTCCATCTTATGTGCCTCCCTCTCCAGTTATATCTTCAGCTGCAGACGAGGAGAATTTTATACATCGTCCTCCGGTTCTTCCTCATCTTTTGTTACAGCCGTCTCGCGTTGACGAGTACGAGCGAGAGATTGCCGGATTGAGGAGACACATTTTAGAGTTAGAGTTTCGTGTGGGACAGATGGCAGCATCATTGGAGCGACTACGCCTCGGGCGTGATTGATCTTAGTTTCTAGTTATATTGTGATTTTGTGAACCATGTATCAACTATTAATCTATAACAAGATTGGTTATTTATGTATTCAAAGCTTCTAATTTTGTGAACCATGATAACACTGATTTATGTTGTAAATAATTATACAAAATTTTTTGGCCAGATGCAACAAGAAAATCCTTTCTTGTGTCGTTGTCGACGGGGAATTATAATTGAAAGAACATCCCAAAAGCCCAATAGTTGTGGTCAGAAGCATTATGCAT
This sequence comes from Chrysanthemum makinoi, assembly GCA_910596185.1. Lineage (NCBI taxonomy): Eukaryota > Viridiplantae > Streptophyta > Magnoliopsida > Asterales > Asteraceae > Chrysanthemum > Chrysanthemum makinoi. Next base: position 240,309,491 of record OU343221.1, on the reverse strand, counting down.
GTCCTTTATCAAAGGTAAATAATTAAACGGTTGCTTATTTACGTAAATATATCAATAACTTGTTTGTTAAGAATACATTTCTTATAATTGTTTCACCATGTAACAGCCAGGGACTGAAGACTATGGGTGTCGATACTTTATGTGGAAGGATGTATTTCAACAAAAGTACTTTGGTCAAGGCTTTTCTTCAAAGCAGTGCTCAAACTGCGACACTAAAGTTAACACGATCAACATGCTATTGGCTCAAAACAATTTGTTGAAGGCAAGAATAAAGACGTTGGAGGCATCACTGGAATTGGCAAGAAATCCAGTTGATCACGCATGTCAGTCGAGTGGAATACTCTATGAACTTATAGATGACATTAATAATCTTCATGTGGAGTAGCATTTGTTGTTCTACTTGTTTAATGTTTTAATGTTTTAATTAAACGAAAACAAATACACAATAAAAAAAATAACGTAAAAACACTACACAAATAAATATACTTTACATATAAAAACACTAAACAAATAAATACACTCTACATATAAAAACACTACACAAATTAAATATAATACATAAATTAAACATTACACACTTAAATACAAAAAAAAAAAAATGTACCGCACGGTACCGTACGTACGGACAGGTACAAGCTATGGGGTGCATGGCTAGTGAAATATGGGGTGCTTGTGTAGAGTGAGCCAATGAAAATATACAAGTCTCGTTCTCTTTTTTTTTTTTTTTTTTTTTGTTCTTTTTCTTTTATATCACGTAACCTAGCTTGCAGTGTCTTCAGAAAATATTCGTTAATCATTGATGCTTACCTGGTTCCCAGAACAAAAAAATGTTGTTTTCAAAATAATATATACATCAGATGAACTATGATCATTATTGGGAGGGGTGCCAATTTCTGACCCGACACGAAACCCGATTTGAAATCCACACGAAAATTAACAGGTTCGGGTTGAGTCTAAATAGATTTTTGGTGGGGTTTGGGTCGACCCATCTAACCTGTTTATTCAGGTCTGGGTTGAAAATAAATTAATTTGATCAACCCACTAACCCATTTAAGATTTTTTTCTTAAATTAAAAATTATTTATATTTTATTATACGGGTTAAATGGGTTAAATGAGTCGATTCGCAAACCCATTTAACATGTTTAACTCGTGTAATGTGACAACTTTTGCATATAAGACGTGTTAAATGGGTCAACCTTAAACGCGTTTAACCTATTCAACCCACGTAACCTATTTAACCCGCAAACCTAGTGTATATATATGGGTTAAATGGGTCAGGTTCGGATTATGTGTAAACAGGTTAGGGTTGAAATAGCTGATCCGATGATTTAAATGGGTCAAGTTCGGATTAAGGTTTTCTGACCCGTCAACCCGAACCCATCAATCCCACCCCGACCCAAATTGACACCCATATTGGTGTCACATTTCTATCATGTAGTACCTTTTTCCCATTATGCAAAGTGCAGTAAATCATCATTTCTTTGTTCTAGCTTTATTGGCATGCCAATTTAGTATGTTTGTCCGAACTCCTAAGGCTACCAATTTAGGTTATTTTTTTGCATGTACTAAAATATTGAAATTAAAAAAATAACATTCATACTTGTTAAAAGTTGTTGGGACTTCACATTGAGATGGATTCCATTGTATCGGTACCTGCATCCCAGGTATGGCTAAGCATACTAATACACACCATTGACTGGGAGATAAATTGGTATTAAAGCGAGAGGGCCTTGAGTCAGTATTAATATTGACTTACACTTATTTTTTCTTGGAGCTTAGCCTGTCAAAAGATCGGTTATCGACATTTTGCAAGAAACGATATCAGAAAAACAACATTGATGCTTTGTATACGTGCGCGCGTTTGTATGTATGTGCCCGTATATATGGTTGTAAAGTTTTTATACATTAAGCAAGAAAAACAATTTATTTTGGGAGAGGAGGGGCAGGGCTGGCCTTTCAGGATGTAGGCAGAATAAAGGTGTAGAAAACAGTATTGTCCATATTGCTTTCATGTTTGACATTCTTTAACTGAAATACTGAATGGTCCATATCAATAACTTTTACTGACGAGAAAATGAAATGTTACCACTTCAACACTACGTACATCCACCACCACTACCCAGCTTTGAAGTCACAATATATAAGAAACCCTATTGTTAAATGATAAAACCACCATCTTATTGTTGAAGATTATTTATAGAGATAATATATACAAAATCAATTATAAAAAAAAACATTTCTCACGGTCAATTATAAAAATAAACACATTCAAATGCGTTTACCAAAATCGAGACTTCGAGAATTTGAGATTTGCTCACCCTCCCTTTTTGCTCGCCGTTTTCAAAAGAAGACAAAGGCTTTTTCGCTACAAGACAAAGAATATAAAGAGCAAATGATTGCTCGTCATTTTCAGCAACAAAACAAAGAACATGGAGAGCAAATGCTTGCTCGCCCCATGTTTGCTCGTCGTTTTCAGCTACAAGACAAAAAACATGAAAAGCAAATGTTTGCTCGTCGTTTTCAAATGAATGTTAGTATGTGTTTCATCATTTTAAAAAGGGACGAGCAAATGAACCAGTGAGCAAAGCCAGTTTGCTCGCTTCGTTGATTTTTGTAAAACGCGTTTAAATGGTTCATTTTGGTAAAGGTAGAGGTAAAGTGTTAATATATATATATATATATAAAAGATAAAGTCTAAAAATAAGATAAAGTCTAAAAAACCACTAAAACATTTATAAATAACAATTTTAGCAATAATACACATAAAAATAATATTTTAATACAAATTAACATTTTAACAACTAATAACCAAATGATACATGAGTTTGGATTAGTGATACACCTGATACACATTACACTAATAAACATTCCAAAATCTGATACACATACAAAAACCTGATACACATTACACTTCTAATCAAAGTGTATCATCTAGGTTTCGTAAATTTTAAAAAGAAATCTATCGAAACTTTAACAATTTTAGTTGTAGTTGATAAAAAATTTATTTTTGTTGTAAGGAGAGTGTCGCTTGTCAAATTTTAGTTTGATCTCATTTTAACAACTTTAAGTTTGATCTTATTTGATCTAGATTCTATATATATATATATATATATATATATATATATATATATATATATATATATATATATATATATATATATATATATATATATATATATATATATATATATATATAGAGAGAGAGAGAGAGAGAGATTGGATCATTTAAAAAGTTGATCTCAAGAGAAAAGTAAGAGAAGTGATCTCAACCGTTAGATCACCCCCTCTTCCCCTCCTTATTTTAGCACTAAACTACAGGGACCTGATTGTAACTTCCTTTATTCTTTATGGGAGTGTTTTGTAAATTCGCACCTTTCATATATAATGCATAATTTTCTCTCATTTTTTTTCTTTTTCTCCTTTCTATCAATTCACGCACCAATATTTTTCTATCATTTTATCTTATTTCTCTTTGAGTTCCTGATTTGTCAAATCAAAGATTAACAAAATCACATTCACGAAATCATCGCATCATGAAATCATATGATGTTATCTGATAAGATATCATGTTATTAGATTAAAAATGTCATCTCATCATAATCCATCAAATCGAAGATCAAATTAAGGTATGTAACTGATTTTGATTATAGTTATGCTGTTTTTGCTACTTAAAATCAATTATAAAGCTTATATATGTGATTGTTGTTGTTTTATCTGTATGAATTTTTGTTTTTTATGAATTTTGATTCGTTAATCATCATCTTTTTTTATATATGTAACGATTTTCAGAGTTTATTGACATGATTCATTGTATAGAATAGTTATTTTGAATCGAAATTGAGAAATAAATACATGGAATACATGATCACAAAAAACTGCACACCAAGTGTTTGATAAAATGTTTGAATGGAATTTTATAACTGCGATGCACTATTTTTACATTGTGGTTATATTACATCTTTCAATAGTGGAAACATATTCCAAATGACTGTGCCTATTTTGTTAATGCTGAATATTCGATTATACAAATATCTAGGATATGAACTTTGTGAAACACCCTCTAGAAATAGAGTATTATTGGCCATTGTTTATTTCTTATGGATAAGGTGTTAAATCAATTGATAAGCTGATGTTAGTGTTACTATATTGGCCTATTGGGATGCTTTTATATCCATTTGCCTTTGCAATGGTTTTTTGCATCCATAAGAGTTATGTGTAATAGCTTTTAAACATTAAAGTACAATGTTTGTTTCTTGACTGCTAAAAGTCAAAATGGATTAAAAAAGATAATAATCTATTAGAAAGTCATATGATATATATTTTTGAATTTTATAGATAATGACTGTTAATCTGTCAACATGTATGTACAATTTGTAACTTATACGAAGCTTGGTATTGAAGTCGTTTGCAAGGTTGTCTAACAAGATTTCTGGAACCTTTCAGGAATGAATTATAATCTGATAACGGAAAATCTAATTGTAGAGCGTTGGGGATTGGGCTTGTGTTCAATGATCTAACCTCGGGTATTCCAGTGAATTTCATCAGTTTGTAATCCGTGATAATCAGGTAGTGTTTCTTTTGCTTTATGTTTGAAATTCATTAAATTGACCAAACGGATGCACTAAAGTGACTCAAAAAGATGCACTAAAGTTCATCAAACAGATGCAGTAAAGTTGCATAATATTTTATCATGTTTCCCTTTTGTGTGTAATTGCCGTATTTTACGTATGTTTTCTACAGATGCATATAGTTTACTAATCTTGTACTTGTATGGGTATCAAGATGTACATCAGGATGTGGACTCGTTTGAGACTGATCTTGTTCGAAGTCTTGCGAACTTTATTCACTATGATTAGCGCCGCCCACAAGCAAATAGTCTTGAAGGTATCTGGTTAATTAAGGTTATTTTATACTTATATCTTTAGAATAAAAGATTATATATGATATATCCAACGTGAATTGATCTAAAAATATGTATGGTTCAATTCATGTAAAGAGAATGAAAAACAAAATAGCTAAAAAAGAAACAGGTCAAATGGGTTGAATGTCGCCAAAGTGTATATTTAATGTGCGAAAGTATTCCACATCTATATTCAATCGTTAACCAAATCTGCCAAACCTCTATATACCACCTTTACTTGTAGTATATGAAGATGAAAGAAGCGTACTTACACTATGGGCCCATGTAGGTAACGAGGATCATACATGTGCTTCAGATCGATCATCGGGTGAGCATAGACTAGCGGTGGTTGGAGACACAGAGTTCTTGAAAACCCCAGCTTTCGAGGTGGATGAAAACATGCAACAAGTACATTACAGTTACTTATGCCACGGTTGAAAAAGTTACCTATCAAGGTAAATATTAATTAATAGTGATAGTTTTTGTAATCCGTGATAATCAGCTAGAGCTTCTTTTGCTTTATGTCTAAAATTCATTAATCTAACCAAACGGATGCACTAAAGTGACTCAAACAGATGCATTAAAGTTCATCAAACAAATGCAGTAAATTTGCATCATATTTTATCATGTTTCTCTTTTGTATGAAATTTTCGTATTTTACGGATGTTTTCTACACATGCATATAGTTTACTGATCTTGTACTTGTATGTTTGACAGTGTCTGGAGCTGATGCTAAAGTGCATAACCTGATACCGAACACCATGAAACGTTCATACATAAAAGTTATCCCACTTATGAAACTATCGTAAAGGAATTTGGTTTTGAATAAGTGTAACATGTAAAGTAGATGATATTATTTACATGTTGTGTTGTAAACTCCCTGTAGTAAATAAGATATACAATTTATATAGATCTTGTATATATTAATATCGCGTTTAGAAATGTGAATTGACTTCAGCTTCAAGATTTCATTATAATAAAGTTCCATATTCTATATTTGTGGTTTTAAATCTATCTCTTTACCACATTCATTTCCTTGGAATGTTGTTAGCAGTGGATGATGTAATAGGTGGTATCTCAGTAGAGTCTTTCTTTGATGGCTCGTCAACTGAATCTTTGCTTGGTCGTTAACCATGTTTGTCTTATCCTTGCTTGGAGAATTCTTTTCGTCAATTTCATGAACCTAAAAGTATTGCACTTGTTTTGATTTTATGATACAAACGGATGCACTAAATACATCAAACGGATGCACTAAAGTTCCTCAAACAGATGCACTAAAGTGCCTCAAATAGGTGCACTAAAGTTATAGATGAGAATGAACACAACCATTAATGTAAATGATAAACAAATTCATTTACTAAATGTAATGGAGGTGAAGGGCAAAAGTTGTATATTAACAAAACATTTCTAGTGCGGTTGGGTGTAAAAAATATAAAGCTACAAATATAGTTGAACAAAAAGATAGCAATAAATATACTAAGAACTAGTCATGTTATGAATGAATTAATCTTATTATAAACTTAACTTGCATGTACAAGAGATGCATTTTTCATTGATGAGTGATGCTAAAATCATAATACAATTTCTTATATTATATAGTAAGGTAAACAAAAACTGTCAAATAAGATTTTTACAAGCTAAGCAATGACTATCTTCAAATTCTTGCAAAATCTGAAACATTCAGAGAATCCTCTCAAATCTTCTACCTTTCGATACCTATAAAGTCATCATCTTGTAACAAATCATCATCAACGTTCAACCAATAACCAATGCCATCTTCTCGTCTGACAAAATCATCTTCGTCACTAAAATTATCCATTCCAGGAAGTTGCATATGGGTAAGGTCAAATGTGTATTTGCTAAACATAACCAGAATTAGTTAAAACAATCATTATGAGTTGAAAAATCATTATGTAATATTCCATACAGATGCCTTATTTTTTAATACACATGCCTTAAAATGTACATAAATTAGTATATTGACAAACACCGTTTAGTAATCCTCATGCAATATTCCATACCGATGCCTTATTTTTCTAATAGAGATGCACTAAATTGTACAAAAATTATTATATTGCCAAACACCCCCAATGTTTACTACATCGCTGAATAATCCTTACGCAGTATTACATACACATGCCTTATTTTTTTTAAATATAGATGTACTAAATGTACACATATTAGTATATTTGCCAAACACCCCCAATGTATATTAGATGAATTCAATATTCCCGAACATACACAAATGTCAAATGATTTTGAATAATCCTTATGCAATATTAGTATATTGCCAAACATATAAAAATTTCAAATGAGTTTAATCCTTATGCTATATTTCATACATATATATTATTTTTTTTTAAAGAAGATACACTAAAATGTAAACAAAATTTTACTAACACTAATTCATATACTAGTTAGTTAATATGGGAAAAATGATAATAATATAAATTTTATAAAAAATATTATGGTTTGATTATATACTTACCAGTTACCACCATCAAGACTCTTGGCCCTCCGACACTTGAAGAGATTTTGTACTATTTGCGGGTTTTCTTCATTGTTTCCAACAAATACGTACACCAATTCATTTTCATGATGTCTTATGCATTCTTGCTGCACGACAGAAACTTCTGGTTGACGGTTTCGAGTTTTGGACACTCGCCGCTGATTGATAAAAACACTACAAGTAAGTTAAGTTTGAATTCTCTCCTATTATGATGTTCTTACAAGAGTTTCTGCACCACACTTTTTATGTATAACTGATATGTTCTTAAACACATATCTTTTGTTTATCAAATCAGACCCAAAATAACCAAGAAAGAGCCGTTTATCGTTAACATTTGCGTGTTTCTTGAGTTTGTGCTTGTGCAGGTACGGATATGTAAAAAACACACAAAAAGAAGCTAAATTAGACGAAAATCCGAGCACGAGAGATTAAGAGAGCTAAAGCTGAGCCGGAAGATCAGAAGTATGCGTTTGTGATGATTTCTACTCTCTAAGGATGATTTGTGAAGATTTGATCAAAGTTTGAAGAAATGTCAGAAACAGTCCCTGAACTTTCAACATATGACAGAAAAGACCCTTCAAGTTTCAAAAGCTGCAAAATCAACCCTTGGATTATTTGAGAATGACAAGATTGGTCCTTGAAAGACATTGTCAGATTTACTGTTTGGTCCCTGGAACTTCAGATTTTACACATTTAGTCCTTGAAATATTGCATAAGTCCATAGTACATCCTTAGTCCATTAATATCTCAAGTCCAATATCCAAAACTCACGGCCCAAAACCAAGACCCGGTCCAATCCTAACTATACCCGGTAACCACTATACCCAAACACCCGGTTAATATCCAACCCGTTCCCATTTACCCAAGTCAAACCCACCCAAACCCGGTCAACAACTCTCGAAATATATTAAACAAATACCCGCGCCAAATTTCTTCCCCAAATATCCCCAGCTAAGAACCCTAAAACACCCTTCGTTCAATTAAGCCTATTCACAGCAATTAAGGGTAATTCCGTCTATTACCTGACACCATCTGACATCAAGTGACACACGTGACTGCCAAGTCAGCTATCCGCGTGATAACATTCCAAACCCTGCCTTCTGATTGGTTCAAGGGACGTGGAGGCAACAATCAAGGGTTGAGATCAAGTGGGATTCGTAGAAGGTGATCCAAGGGACATAAACGATTCAAAGAAGCACACATTGGCTATTCTAGATCCTTCCTTGAGGCCAAGCTCGTGTATAAATACCTCTTCACTTTCATTGTAATAGAAAGTAGTTTTTCAGTAGCTTGTAGTCGTTTTAATTTACTTATCAAATGTTTTTCTATTAATTTCCATTGTACTCTTTAGTGGTAATCAAATTTTCAAATAAATGAAATTTTACTCTTAAGCTCAATTCTCTTAATATCTCATTCTTGTTTTTAACACTTATTAGTCTTGTCATATTGATTTTAGCTTATTACAAAATTACCTTAGTTTAATCCTTCCTTTAATCAAAAATATAAAAAATCCAAAAATAGTTGAAAAATATAAAAACATTTCAATCCTTCTCATAAGCTTTCATTAAGCTTAGCTACTGTTTACATAAGCTCATAAAAGCTTTATATAGCTTCTAGTGAGTTTATCTCTACCTTCAATTCATTTTACACAAATCTCATATCCAGTCAACGAAAGTCAACTGTATCAAGTGAAAGATGAAATGGTTTGATTTCTTTGAGATGGTGATGGAATTGGGTTGATATGGGCTGAGATCAGTTAGGATAGTGGTACTTTGATCTCAGTGGCAAGCCATAGTGGCTAAGGAAACAAGTGAGTTTTATAAATCATATCTGCATAATTACTTTAAGTTTGTGTTTGTTAGTTTTAGTTGTTAAATTTGCCTTAGTTAGCTCTAATTTTGATAGTAGATCATAGTTTAATTGCTGTCATAGATTGGTATTAAGGATAGGTAAGAATTAAGTGCATTTCAGTCTTGTAAGGAGTGTTTGGATCAGTGGTGCTAGTAAGCTTGAGGTTTAGTTTGTGTTTAAAATCTGTCACATAAATATTATTTAGGTTAGTTAGGTTCAAATCAGTCATTACTTAGCACTCTAGAACTCATTTAGTCAAAATCAACTTAAATCTGCTCCTAATTGTATAATTGTTGGATATTTGAAGATCAAAGGCTAAATCTATGTTTAGATAATGTTAAACTAGCTTGATTTAACTTAGTTTTAGCTTAAAACATAAAAATCAGTTCATCATTGGGATTCAAATCTCATTTTAGTCAAACTTTGCAAAGATTTTCAAAAGTCAAAAATTGCTTAAACTCAGTTTTCACAAAACTTTATGGATTTTTAGAGGATTCATTTTTTGTTCAAAGTTTTTGTAACTTTGGGATATTAAATTTCAACTGGTTGAGAAGTCAAAAGTGATTTTTGTGGAATTTTTAGAAATCGACTTAAGCACTAAATAAGCTGTTCTAAACATCTGATTTTGCCTGTTCACACTCAGCATAACTGAGTGTGAATCAGGCCAACTTGCAGGCCTTGCATAAGGTTCAATCTAGATCATTAGGACCTAAAATTTGGTTTAGTAGCTCTTTGCTTGGTGTACTTGAGTTCCACATTTCTAGTTTTCACTTTGGCTTATTAGATAAGCTGGTGCTTGGGCTTAAAGTAGGATGGTTAGGACTGTTTGGCTTGAGTAGTTAATTAGCTCAAATCTTGGTAGATTGCTTATTAGAGGTTAGGAGTAGCTTAAATTAGTTGATATTAGTTAGCTTTAGTATAAATTAGCCTCTGTAACAGTTTGGTAGCTCATTGTGCTTATTAGCTTATTTCCAAGTGCTTATTTAGAAACAGTTTAACATCAGTTTCAAAATCTCTCACATAAGCCATAGTTTTGATATTTTTCATAGATTTAGAATAATATTTTAGACTTTTACTGAATTTTTCATAATTTTTCATCATTGTTTAGTATTTTTCCAATTTAAAACAGTTTTTAGTACTTTTTAAATAGCATTTAATTCAAATAAATCAGAAAAAGTTCCAAAAAATAATTTTTCAATTTTCCCTGATTAAGAAAAATATAAAAAGCCAAAATAAATATTTTTCCAAATTTTTCCTAGTTTATTTTGTAATTTTTAGAATTTAAATTAGTTTAAATTAGTTTTTAATTCAAATAAATTTCAGAAAAATCATAAAAATTAGTTTTAATTCTTAGATAATTTTCTAATATCATTTTTAGTTAGAAAGTAATTTTAGATTAATTTTAGGACTTAGATTAGACGTAGTTGCTTTTTATTTACGTTTCTTTTAATACGTTTTAGTATAAATCGCGTATTTAGGATTTCCCGTAGTATAATTTCCCTTAATTAATTTCCCATTCCCCGTAGTTTTAATATAATCAAAAATCCAAAACATCGAGCATTTTAATTACGAACCTATAACGACGTTGCCCATTCATACCTCGTTGGGAAACGACTCGGATTTCCTAATCCGTATCACTATCACTCACGGGTTTTGATTCTTTATCCTTTTTCCTAAAGGGATTTTAAATCATTACTTGTGGTTATTTTTGATATCGATATTGTGGTTTTATCCATACACACACCCCTAAGCCTACAACATACGAGAATCAAATTTTGGCGCCGCTGCCGGGGAGGTTGTGTCGCGACAATATCGTTAAAGGTTTGACGATTAGTGACTCGAGAACCTTCCTTTGTGAAGTTCCTATTTTTTATAAAAATCAAAAAGTAAAAAATATTTTCCTTTTTCTTTTGTATATATATATATATATATATCATATTAAAAATACAAAAAGATTTTCTCTTTTGTTTTTGAGCTAAAATAGAATACATCAATTATATAACATTCTCAACGGAGGTGTTATAATTAGTAAGTTCCCGAACCAAAGATCAAAAACTTGCCTTTGTGTCGCTTGTGAGTCGATTTATTTCTATTTGATAAACAAACGGTGTGGTGGGTATAAGGACGGCCTGACATTAAATTGCGGCTGAAAAGAAGCGGGTTTTAATAAGCTTCGCGCTGACCTAAAAAGCTTCTCCGCTCGCTTGTGCGTTTGTCTTATAGAGGTGATTTATTCACTTGGGATTATTGGTTAAGTTCACTGTGTTTTCGAATACCGTTCGTTTTAATTGCCTTGGTTTTGAAAGTGCATGCGACTCGTTCCAACAACTACTGACCGATATGTGAAGCGCTACAATTCGAGAAGGCGAAATAGTCGTGCTCCATTAGTCGAACCCGAGATTCGAACTAATCCGACTCCGCCCATTGTCGAAATGGCGGAGGACAACCGATCTATGCTAGAGCAACTCCAAGCACCCACCGAGGGTTATGGAGAAGCCATCGTCGTCCAGGCAATCGTTGCCGATAACTTTGAGCTTAAACACGGATTGATAAATTTGGTTTCGTCAAGCCAATTTTACGGATTTGAGAGGCACGATCCTCACTCTCATATCCGACGATTCAACAAGCTCACGTCTACGATCAAGTACCGTAACGTTCCGGAAGAGGCTATCAAGCTACTACTCTTCCCATTTTCACTTGAGGGGCCGCCCGGATTTGGCTCGAGAAACTACCCCCTCGATCAATAACCACATGGGAGAATTTAGTGTCAAAATTAGTGAACGAATTCTTCCCACCGTCTAAAACAACAAGCTTAAAAATGAAATAACAAAATTCACACAAAGATTTGATGAATCATTTAGTGAGGCATGGGACCGATTCAAAGATTTGCTTAGGCAATGTCCCCATCATGGTTTTACGGAATTACATCAACTTGATACATTCTATAACGGTTTGAATGAGACTGATCAAGACTCTCTCAATGCCGCCGCTGGTGGTAATTTGTTGACCCGATCAACGAGAGATGCCTTGTTGATTATTGAGAACAAATCTAAAGTTCGTACCTCACGTAGCAAATCGGTTGCTGCCGAGTGAGTGTTACATCACCGTCCTCGTCTTACGAAAATACGTCTAGCACCGATGCTAAGATTGATAAGCTTACGGATATGATTCAGGCTTTGGTTAAGATTAAGACCGCTAAGGTTAATTCTTCTCCACCCGCTCAAGTCAAAGCGGTGGAAACGACTTGTACTACTTGTGGTGGCCCGCATGCCTACTACAATTGTACCGCCACCGATGGAAATCCTTTCGAAGCTAATGCCGTAACCGGAGGTAACCAATACCGTCCTCAAGTTGAACCAAACCCTCGTATTAGTAATCAAATGGTACCTCCGGGATTTTCTCAATCAAACAATCGACTCGTTTTAATCGAGTCAAGTTCGTGGACCAAATGTTCAAAACCAATTCAAAGCCCCACCAAATCAATACCGAATCAAGGAGTCAATTACAATCAAGGATATCCAAATTCAAGCTATCAAGCTCCACCTTTGCCTTCAAATGAATTCACGAATTACGTTCAACACAATAATGCTACCATCCAAACCATGCAAACTCAGATTTCAAGTTTGAGAAATGAGTTTCAATCTTCGTTGACTAGACAAAGCAATGAGTTTAGGAATGAGATTCGACTTCAGAACAACAAATTGGATGCTTCGCAGAATAAAATTGAGAATATGTTGAATGTTGTTTTGTGTAAGATAAGTCAACCCTCGAGTTCGGGATATCTTCCAAGTGATACCATTCCCAACCCGAAGGGTGAGTTAAAAGCTATAACCACACGGAGTGGTAAGGCTTATGACGAACCATCGTTTCCTACTCGTGGTGAGGGAGGAGGAACGAGAACCCGTGGTTATTGAAGAGAATGTGCAAACCGCACCCGTCCCATCTCCGGTCGTTCAGACTCCGATTCTGGAACCCGATGTTCCGAAGACTACTTTTAAACCCTCACTTCCTTATCCGTCTAGACTTCAAGATCAAAGGATTCGTGATAAAACCGAAAACCAAATGGAGAAATTTGTTGAGATCGTTCAATACTTGAATTTTAACATCAGTTTCACCGACGCTTTACTCCTCATGCCGAAATTTGCTGCCAAGATCAAAAATTTAGTGAGTAATAAGGAAAAGTTGGCCGAAATTGCAAAAACACCATTGAATGAGAATTGCTCGGCAGTGCTCCTCAAGAAACTTCCCGAAAAGTTAGGAGACCCGGCAAATTTCTTATCCCTTGTGAGTTTCCGGGAATTGTGAAATGCTCCGCCTTGGCTGATCTTGGTGCGAGTATTAACTTAATGCCTCTTTCGATTTATAACAAGCTTTCTCTCCGGGATCTCACTCCTACTAAGATGACTCTTGAACTCGTGGACCGATCAACCTCTATTCCGAAAGGAATCGCCGAGGATGTCTATGTGAAAGTAGGACCACTATATTTTCCCGCTGACTTCGTTGTCGTTGACTTTGACGCTGATTCCCGAGTGCCTCTTATTCTTGGGAGACCTTTCTTATGAACGGGCCGTGCGATGATTGACGTTTATGAAGGAGAAATTACTTTACGATCTCATAAAGAAACCGTCTCATTTAACATTAACCATCCTTCGAGATACTCCTCCAATTATGATGATGCTTCTATTAACCGAATCGATGTTCTTGATATTGCTACGGAGGAGTATGCTCAAAAGCTTCTTGATTTTATGGGTGGTAATCCCACCATTCCTTCTGAAAATGTTGAACCAACTTCTGAGCCTATAATTGCCGACTCTTCCCCTTCTCTTACTCCATTCGAGGGAGGTGATTTCGTTTTGGAAGAGGTCGATGAGTTTCTTGCTACTGACGAATCGATTCCACCGGAAATTGATGATGGTGTTTATGATTCGGAGGGAGATATCCTTTATCTTGAACAATTGCTGAATGAAGATCCATCACCGTCACTCCCTCCGAAAGAGATTACGATTGAAGAAATCAAATCCGTATAAATGTCTAATGAAAACCTCCGAACCCGAGCTCAAAGAGTTACCTCCTCATCTTGAATACACTTTTCTTGAAGAACCGAACAAGTTTTCCGTCATCATTGCTAAAAACTTGAAAGATGAGGAGAAAACCGCACTTTTGGAGATTCTTCGTAAACATAAGAGTGCCATCGCTGGCAAATTTCGATATAAAGGCATAAACCCTCATTTTTGTACTCACAAGATCTTAATGGAAGACGATTGCAAACCCGTTATTCAACAACAACGTAGGGTTAATCCGAAAATTCATGAGGTTATCAAAAGGGAAGTTCTTAAACTCCTTGGCGCGGAATCATTTATCCATTCTCCGATAGCTCATGGGTTAGCCCTATCCATTGTGTCCCGAAGAAAGGTGGAATGACCGTCATTGCCAATGAAGATAATGAATTTATTTCCACACGCCTCGTCACCGGATGGAGGGTGTGTATTGACTACCGAAAGTTGAATGATGCTACAAGGAAGGATCATTTCCCGCTACCTTTTATGGATCAGATGCTCGAACGTTTAGCGGGGAATGAATTCTATTGCTTTCTCGATGGTTTTTCCGGTTACTTTCAAATTCCGATTGATCCGCATGATCAAGAGAAAACGACTTTCACGTGCCCTTATGGAACGTTTGCTTACCGACGAATGCCATTTGGCTTATGCAATGCTCCCGGTACGTTCCAAAGGTGCATGATGGCTATTTTTCACGACATGATCGAAAATTCTATGGAAGTTTTTATGGACGATTTCTCAGTTTATGGAGATTCTTTCACTTCGTGCCTCTCTCATCTAGACGACATGCTCAAACGGTGTGAAGACACCAACTTGGTCTTGAATTGGGAGAAGTGTCATTTCATGGTTCGAGAAGGCATTGTCCTCGGCCATAAGATTTCAAAATCTGGGATTGAGGTCGACCGAGCTAAAGTCGACGTTATAGCTAAACTCCCTCATCCCACTACCGTCAAAGGTATTCGAGTTTTTGGGTCATGCCAGTTTCTATCGCCGTTTCATTCAATATTTCTCTAAGATAGCCCGCCCTCTGACCCATCTCCTCGAGAAGGATGCTCCGTTTATCTTCACCAATGAATGCGTTGAAGCATTTAATTTTCTCAAAAAGAAATTAACTGAAGCACCGATCTTAGTTGCCCCTGACTGGGATTTGCCCTTTGAGCTCATGTGTGATGCAAGTGATTACGCAATTGGGGCGGTCTTGGGGCAACGTAAATCGAAACATTTTCAACCCATACACTATGCGAGTTAGACATTGTCTGAGGCCCAACACAATTATACGACTACTGAAAAGGAATTATTGGCCGTTGTTTATGCTTTCGAGAAATTCTGACCCTACCTTGTCTTGTCAAAGACCATAGTGTATACCGACCATTCTGCCCTAAAGTATCTTTTGGCAAAGCAAGATGCTAAGCCACGATTACTCCGGTGGGTTCTCCTCCTTCAAGAGTTTGATGTTACTATTCTTGACAAAAAGGAGCAGAGAACTTGGCTGCCGATCACCTTTCTAGACTTGAGAATCCTCATCAAAGTGTGCTCGAGAAAAAGGAGATCACGGAAACATTTCCTCTTGAGACACTTGGGATGATTGCTAAAAAAGACTCAAACACCCCATGGTTTGCCGACTTTGCAAATTACCATGCGGGCAATTTCCTCGTAAAAGGGATGTCGTCCCAACAAAAGAAAAAGTTTTTCAAAGATGTTAAGCATTATTTCTGGGACGATCCCTACTTGTTTAAGATTTGTGCGGATCAAGTAATCCGACGGTGTGTTCATGGCCAAGAGGCCCTTGATATTCTCAATGCTTGCCATAACGGACCCACTGGTGGCCATCATGGTGCAAGCTACACCGCTAAGAAGGTTTTTGATTCCGGATTCTATTGGCCTACCATATATCGAGATGCTCATGATTTAGTTAAGTCTTGTGATTCTTGCCAACGTCAAGGGAAGATTTCACAAAAAGATGAGATGCCGCAAAATGCTATTCAAGTTTGTGAGATTTTTGACGTGTGGGGCATCGATTTTATGGGGCCATTTCCATCTTCTAAGGGTAATAAGTATATCCTCGTGCCGCCGACACTTGTCTAAATGGGTTGAAGCAAAGGCGCCCCCACCAATGACGCTTGAGTGGTTGTTAAGTTTCGAAGAATTTGTTTTCTCGATTCGGAGCACCTCGTGCTATCATCAGTGATCGCGGTACCCATTTTTGTAATGAACAATTTGCTAAAGTTATGGCTAAATATGGAGTTACCCATCGTCTTTCTACCGTGTATCACCCGCAAACGAGCGGACAAGTTGAGGTCTCGAATCGTGGTTTGAAAAGGATTTTAGAAAGGACCGTAGGAGAAAATCGAGCTTCATGGGCCGATAAGTTAGATGATGCATTATGGGCTTTCCGCACCGCATACAAGACACCCATCGGTTGCACCCCATTTAAGTTGGTGTATGGAAAAGCTTGTCACTTGCCCATCGAGCTCGAACATAAGGCATTCGGGGCCTTGAAACATGCTAACTTTGATCTTAAGACCGCGGGTGATCACCGGAAAGTTCAATTGAATGAATTAAATGAGCTTAGGGATCAGGCTTACGAGAATTCTTTGATTTTCAAAGAGAAGACTAAGAGGATTCATGATTCTAAAATCAAAAACCGCTTTTTCAACGTTGGTGATCAAGTTCTCCTTTTAACTCTCGATTGAAGATATTCTCGGGCAAACTCAAAACCCGTTGGTCCGAACCATTCACCGTTGCTCAGGTTTTCCCGTATGGAACGGTAGAGCTTTCTCAGCCCGATGGCCCTAATTTCAAGGTGAATGGTCATCGTGTGAAACATTATTTTGGAGGGGACATCCCATCTATGGTTGTCCCAGATCTCCAGACTTTCCCCAAGGACAACTGAATTCGGGGACCGAGTCAGGCTAGCGACTCATTGACCAAAAACAGTAGCGCTTCGTGGGAGGCACCCCATGCTTATCCTTCTATCTTCTTTCTATTTTCTAATAAGTGACGTGAAGGGGTTAGCCTCTTCGATTTCTCGTGTTTGGTTGTTTGTGATGTTGTGTAGGATTTTCCGATATGAAGACTCTCGTGCTCGAAGTTTGTCATTTTCTCTAACTCGAGTTTCATGATCGATGCTGATGGAAATCCGATATCCAAATCTTATCGACTAACGTTTATCTTTGAGCATACTTAATAAACGGCTTTTAGATTTTCGTTGATACCCTTGTTTTAAACATTGAGGACAATGTTTCGTTCTAGTCTGGGGTAGGGTAATCTTCGATTTGATTTGACCGCACTTGCTTATTTTTGTCGTGTTTCTCTCGCAACCCCGTTTTTCCTTAGAAAATGAAAAAATTGTGCAAAAATGTGAAAAATTTAAAAAATTTTAAGCTTTTGTTAAGTCTTTTTGATTGAAAAGTTTGCTAGTCTCTTAGACAAGAAGCTATAAAAAGCGAATTCTAGCTCACAAAGCCAAGAATTTGCAAGTTTCCCTGAGTGATTTTAAATATGCATGACTTGAGATTATTTAGACAAAGCATTTGCTAAGTTAATATATGTTTTGACACCTTGTTGACTTTCCGCTGGTGAGAGTAGAAATGGAATTCTGACTTGACCGGGCGTGTTGAGCCCTAGCTTGTTCCTTTAACCATAGATAATCTAATTATCGGCTAAGCATCCGCGGATCTCATTATTTGGGATTTTAAATTTGCGGAGATCGAGAAATGATAGAGTTACTTATGAGTTTAGATGCTAAGCGTGGATTAGTTGGTTCTCTTTAGAGCCCATCGAAGGTACTTATGGCTTTTTGTTCCCACAAAATTGTTTCACCCCATATCTGTTAAAAATAATTAGAGATGTTGAGTTTTTGACGATAGTTAGTTCTTTATTCTTCTTTAGAGAATCTTTGCCCATGAGAATTAGGTACACATCAAGGTACTGTCAGTGTTGCGGTGTAATAGACAACTGATTCCTGATAGTTTGCTGCTATTGTTTCTATTGTTATAAAAGCCGTAGGATTCGGAGTTTGGCATAAAAATTAACATGAAATAAAGCCCAAATGTATTAAAGTTGAAAAATCCAAAGCTATAAAAGTTGTCTTAGACTTCTATAAAGGCAGAGGAAAAATCCAAAGTCATAATAAAACGGTAATCCCGTTGAGTTAGTGGTTGAAAAGACCAAGGGCCTGAATTGCAAAAAATGCAAATGTGCTGAAATAAGTGTTAAGCCAAACTTTGAATCCGGGAGTTATTCCTAAATCATGTTAAATTAGGACCTTGATGTGGACCTCATTCTTGTGTGCAGTGGTTTTCGAGGGAAGATGGATAACTAATTAGCGACTTAGCTTTATATCTTTATCTGAATAAAAGTTATCGAAACGAGAATTATGAAGAAATTCATTTCTCACAAAAATAAAAAAATCTAGAGGCAAATAGGAAAATGGGAGCAAAAGGTAATTACACAAGTAACTTCCATGGGTAGTGTTAGCATCTAGAGTCATATTTAACAATGATTTCGATTTTACGTTTAGTTTGGGGACTTGTGAAAAATCAGGAACGATGTATTCTATCCATATGGTCACTTCACGCTGTGTTGTGTTTTCTACTCAGTGATCCTAACGTGTTGATTGAAAAATGTTGGAGTTATTGATCGACATGAAAGTTCAGCAAACCGTCACTCATAACCGGAATATGCTTAATCGTAATATCTACTTGTGAATTAAAAGGTAAACGGGGCATTTTTAGAATTAAGGTTTTCTTAATCTCTTTTGAGGAATCTTTGCTACTTCTTCATAGGTTTAGTAGAAAGTGATTGGAATCCTTGGTTTTAGAAGCGTGAGTTGATTGGATTGCGTGGGGACACGAAAATGGTCTCGTCTGGGGTATTTTGATATGTGCTTAAACACATATCTTTTGTTTATCAAATCAGACCCAAAATAACCAAGAAAGAGCCGTTTATTGTTAACATTTGCGTGTTTCTTGAGTTTGTGGTTGTGCAGGTACGGATATGTAAAAAACACACAAAAAGAAGCTAAATCAGACGAAAATCCGAGCACGAGAGATTAAGAGAGCTAAAGCTGAGCCGGAAGATCAGAATTATGCGTTTGTGATGATTTCTAATCTCTAAGGATGATTTGTGAAGATTTGATCAAAGTTTGAAGAAATGTCAGAAACAGTCCCTGAACTTTCAACATATGACAGAAAAGACCCTTCAAGTTTCAAAAGCTGCAAAATCAACCCTTGGATTATTTGAGAAT
Organism: Chrysanthemum makinoi; assembly: GCA_910596185.1. Lineage (NCBI taxonomy): Eukaryota > Viridiplantae > Streptophyta > Magnoliopsida > Asterales > Asteraceae > Chrysanthemum > Chrysanthemum makinoi. Next base: position 240,289,925 of record OU343221.1, on the reverse strand, counting down.
GACAAGATTGGTCCTTGAAAGAGATTGTCAGATTTACTGTTTGGTCCCTGGAACTTCAGATTTTACACATTTAGTCCTTGAAATATTGCATAAGTCCATAGTACATCCTTAGTCCATTAATATCTCAAGTCCAATATCCAAAACTCACGGCCCAAAACCAAGACCCGGTCCAATCCTAACTATACCCGGTAACCACTATACCCAAACACCCGGTTAATATCCAACCCGTTCCCATTTACCCAAGTCAAACCCACCCAAACCCGGTCAACAACTCTCGAAATATATTAAACAAACCCTCGCGCCAAATTTCTTCCCCAAATATCCCCAGCTAAGAACCCTAAAACACCCTTCGTTCAATTAAGCCTATTCACAGCAATTAAGGGTAATTCCGTTACATTACCTGACACCATCTGACATCAAGTGACACACGTGACTGCCAAGTCAGCTATCCGCGTGATAACATTCCAAACCCTGCCTTCTGATTGGTTCAAGGGACGTGGAGGCAACAATCAAGGGTTGAGATCAAGTGGGATTCGTAGAAGGTGATCCAAGGGACATAAACGATTCAAAGAAGCACACATTGGCTATTCTAGATCCTTCCTTGAGGCCAAGCTCGTGTATAAATACCTCTTCACTTTCATTGTAATAGAAAGTAGTTTTTCAGTAGCTTGTAGTCGTTTTAATTTACTTATCAAATGTTTTTCTATTAATTTCCATTGTACTCTTTAGTGGTAATCAAATTTTCAAATAAATGAAATTTTACTCTTAAGCTCAATTCTCTTAATATCTCATTACTGTTTTTAACAGCTTATTAGTACTGTCATATTGATTTTAGCTTATTACAAAATTACCTTAGTTTAATCCTTCCTTTAATCAAAAATATAAAAAAAAATCTTAAAAATAGTTGAAAAATATAAAAACATTTCAATCCTTCTCATAAGCTTTCATTAAGCTTAGCTACTGTTTACATAAGCTCATAAAAGCTTTATATAGCTTCTAGTGAGTTTATCTCTACCTTCAATTCATTTTACACAAATCTCATATCCAGTCAACGAAAGTCAACTGTATCAAGTGAAAGATGAAATGGTTTGATTTGCTGAGATGGTGATGGAATTGGGTTGATATGGGCTGAGATCAGTTAGGATAGTGGTACTTTGATCTCAGTGGCAAGCCATAATTAATTTAAGGAAACAAGTGAGTTTTATAAATCATATCTGCATAATTACTTTAAGTTTGTGTTTGTTAGTTTTAGTTGTTAAATTTGCCTTAGTTAGCTCTAATTTTGATAGTAGATCATAGTTTAATTGCTTTCATAGATTGGTATTAAGGATAGGTAAGAATTAAGTGCATTTCAGTATCTTGTAAGAGTGTTTGGATCAGTGGTGCTAGTAAGCTTGAGGTTTAGTTTGTGTTTAAAATCTGTCACATAAATATTATTTAGGTTAGTTAGGTTCAAATCAGTCATTACTTAGCACTCTAGAACTCATTTAGTCAAAATCAACTTAAATCTGCTCCTAATTGTATAATTGTTGGATATTTGAAGATCAAAGGCTAAATCTATGTTTAGATAATGTTAAACTAGCTTGATTTAACTTAGTTTTAGCTTAAAACATAAAAATCAGTTCATCATTGGGATTCAAATCTCATTTTAGTCAAACTTTGCAAAGATTTTCAAAAGTCAAAATTGCTTAAACTCACACAAACTTTATGGATTTTAGAGGATTCATTTTTAGTTCAAAGTTTTTGTAACTTTGGGATATTAAATTTCAACTGGTTGAGAAGTCAAAAGTGATTTTTGTGGAATTTTAGAAATCACTTAAGCACTAAATAAGCTGTTCTAAACATCTGATTTTGCCCTGTTCACACTCAGCATAAACTGAGTGTGAATCAGGCCAACTTGCAGGCCTTGCATAAGGTTCAATCTAGATCATTAGGACCTAAAATTTGGTTTAGTAGCTCTTTGCTTGGTGTACTTGAGTTCCACATTTCTAGTTTTCACTTTGGCTTATTAGATAAGTTGGTGCTTGGGCTTAAAGTAGGATGGTTAGGACTGTTTGGCTTGAGTAGTTAATTAGCTCAAATCTTGGTAGATTGCTTATTAGAGGTTAGGAGTAGCTTAAATTAGTTGATATTAGTTAGCTTTAGTATAAATTAGCCTCTGTAACAGTTTGGTAGCTCATTGTGCTTATTAGCTTATTTCCAAGTGCTTATTTAGAAACAATTTAACATCAGTTTCAAAATCTCTCACATAAGCCATAGTTTTGATATTTTTCATAGATTTAGAATAATATTTTAGACTTTTACTGAATTTTTCATAATTTTTCATCATTGTTTAGTATTTTTCCAATTTAAACAGTTTTAGTACTTTTTAAATAGCATTTAATTCAAATAAATCAGAAAAAGTTCCAAAAAATAATTTTTCAATTTTCCCTGATTAAGAAAAATATAAAAAGCCAAAATAAATATTTTTCCAAATTTTTCCTAGTTTATTTTGTAATTTTTAGAATTTAAATTAGTTTAAATTAGTTTTTAATTCAAATAAATTTCAGAAAAATCATAAAAATTAGTTTTAATTCTTAGATAATTTTCTAATATCATTTTTAGTTAGAAAGTAATTTTAGATTAATTTTAGGACTTAGATTAGACGTAGTTGCTTTTTATTTACGTTTCTTTTAATACGTTTTAGTATAAATCGTATTTAGGATTTCCCGTAGTATAATTTCCCTTAATTAATTTCCCATTCCCCGTAGTTTTAATATAATCAAAATCCAAATCATCGAGCATTTTAATTACTTAACCTATAACGACGTTGCCCATTCACACCTCGTTGGGAAACGACTCGGATTTCCTAATCCGTATCACTATCACTCACGGGTTTTGATTCATTATCCTTTTTCCTAAAGGGATTTTAAATCATTACTTGTGGTTATTTTTGATATCGATATTGTGGTTTTATCCATACACACACCCCTAAGCCTACAACATTCGAGAATCAATAACATATCATCTGGATATTCATATTTACTCATAATTATTATTATAATTATTATAATATAGATGCACTTAAATATTCCATAAAGATGCATTAATCTTACACACAGATTACTTAAGACCTGACCCGTTAACCATTAACGTATAACCTTCCACAAACACCTGATGCACCAACCACTAACATGTAACATAATGCACCTAGTGCATCACTATGTATAATATACTGCATCAAACATACATCTGCACATACAATTTTTTGTTTTGAAAATTATAACTAACTTACGCATAACCTATTCCTAATGCACTAATTCTGAAAAACGAATGTCTTAAGGTGTGTTGTGATTCACGAATCACACAAATTGGTATCATAACATGTAAGTTGATGCACCAAACATGAAAATAGACTCATTACTCTTACATACAGATTCTCTAATACCTGGTGCACCAACCACTAACATACATGTAACATGATGCACCTAATGCATCACTATGTAAAATTTATTGCAATAAACATACATGCGCACATGCAAAAACTTTTTCAAATATAAAACTAGGATATACATAACCTAATTGAACTTTATATGGCATAAATAAACACCGAAGCATAGATGCATTAATCTTACACACATATTCTCAAAGATCTGATGCACCAACCCTGAACATGTAACCTTACACAAGTATTTTATGCACCAACCAATAACATGTAACCTGATGCACCTATTGCATCACTAATTAAAATCTACTACATGAAACATACAAATGGACATACATTTAACCTGGTGCGCTAACCACAAACACAAATGCACTCATATGTGTTATAATTCAATAATAATACATTCTCGTGCCCTAACATTGAACCTCATGCACTAAGCATAATCACAGATGCCCTAAGATGCAATTTGATGCACTGATCTTACACACATTTAACCTGATGCAACAACCATAAACACAAATGCACTAATACAAGCTGGTGCCCTAAGATTGTGTAATCTGATGTTGCAAATATACACACTGATGCCCTAAGATGTCATATAATTCAACATTAAACACATATGATGCAAATTAGTGCATCACAATTATAAATTCTTATTCAAACATTTTATCAAACACCTAGTGAACACTTTTAATAAACACATTTTTTATGCATTTTTTTTGTCAAATTTGTTTCATATGTGATAGAAAAACATGATGATATTATGATAAACTTTCAACAAAACCTAAAAAATCATTACATAATTGATTTTAACCTGATCACTTGACAAAATTATTGCACTTACAAGTGATGGTATGCTAATCAATGAACCAGAAATATTAAGTTAAACACATGAATGAGAAGATCAATTCGTGAAGAAAACTAACCAGGAATATGTTGTGGTAGAGGTACAATATTGATGTCGTTGTGGTGTCGTGTTGATTTCGCGGCGGTGCAGTTGTTGCACGACGGTAGACGGTGGCGGCGATGGTGGTGGTGGTGGTGATGGTGAGTGTGTGTGTTTGAATCTGGAGTGTGTGTGTATGTGTATGTGTGTGTTTGAATCTAGAGTGTGTGTTTGGATCTCGTATTCTGCAATGTCGATTCCTCCTTTTCTTGTGTTTTTTTTTTCTTTTTTTACCCTGAACTTTTGATTGTTATCAAATTCTACCCTATAACTTTTTTTCTCACTTTTCTATCTAATTACACTTTTCTCTAGAACCGGACTCTATATATATATATATATATATATATATATATATAGCTGACACTCGTCAAGAGGAGAAAGGGCGTGTTTTGATCTAGTCGATGCTTACAGACATAGATATATATATATATATATATTTATATAGGCTCCGGTTCTATTGAGAAGGTTTTTATTTTGAGAAGATTGAGAAATCTTTGTTTGAGCAAATTGATTCATGTTTTTGATTTGATTCACAAGTAAGCATCATTGTTTGGTGAATCGAATCTATAAATCACAAATTTGATTCACAAATCATTGTTAAAATCGAGTTATGATAATGATTCATTAAATTTGTACAGATGATTCAGTATTCTACATATATCGCAAAATCGAGAGATTTTTAACATTGATTCAAATTTTTTTTACACGTTTTGAATTTTAATCACATTAAAATGAGTTTTACGCTTGAAAAACATGAATCAAAGTTAAAAATCTATTGTTTTTGAAAACCTTCTCAATCTTCTAAAAATAAAAACCTTCTCAATCGATCTGGATTATATATATATATATATATATATATATATATATATATATATATATATATATATATATATATATATATATATATATATATATATATATATATATATATATATATATTAACTGAAAAACAACCGACGCCAAAAAATTTATTCAAGATCACTACTCATCGGAGAGGTAATTTCCACAAGAAAGTTTACATCCCAAATAAAATTTACAACATAATTAAAAGCTACATGCGCCACTGTATGTGCAACACGATTACACGTATGAAGAATCCATGAGAAACGCAAATTTATTTGGGGTGACCAATCTTTAATGTCATCAACAATAACAGCAAGTGACCAAGAGGGTCGCACTCGGATGAAGCAAGAGAGATAGCAAGCTATGAATCAGACTCAATTATAGCGATGTACCACCTTTTCGTCATTACAAGACTACACGCACTACGTAATGCTATAAGCTTGGTAGCAAGTGCTAATGAAGCATGCCATCTTTCTCCAAGACATAAAAGCAAGGACCCTTCACAATTTCGAATATGCAATACCAACAACACCTTGGTTCAATTTAAAAGCTACGTCACAATTAAGCTTTACAATGTTAGAAGTAGAGGGGGCCCACTTACGTGAACTTTCTTGAAAGGAGCCGTGAAGAACCAAAGAATTAGACGCTGGGAAGTGTGAAATAGTTGAATCTGTTTCATGTATTATAATGTTAGTGGCAGAAATTACTTGAACAAGGCAAGGTTGAGCATTGTGGAATATGAATATGTTTTTATACTTCAAAATATTCCATGCGATAGCAGCAATGAATGCAAGTAACTTCTTGCATTCCAACTTCGAGTTTGCTATGTTTAATATGTCGGAGATGCAAGAATTAATGTTACCAGAGAACAATTCAACCCAAAGCTTGTAACTTAATCCAAACCACACTGGTTTTGTCCAAGGACACTCAAATAGTAAATGCCCACATATTGTTTTTAGCCATAACTTATCAACCGCTTGGAGTTAACTAACGTCGTCAACACCGTTCTCTTCAATTCAATTATGCACAAAACCTAACCTAAATCACTACCACGGAGGCCAATAAAATAAATTGGTAAAATGTAACACCCTAAAAATCGGATCGCAGCGGAAGCATACAAATCATGGGTGCTACTAAATTGGTATCACAACACAAAGTATAAAGAATGATTTTACCTCAAACATTTAGAAGAAATTTCATAATCAAAAGTATTAAGTTTACATCATTCAAAAATATTTCAGAAATACAGGTCCATAATAATAAAGAGGTCCCAAATATTCACCAGAGTAATTTATGACCATGCTGTGGAAAACTAGAAGGGGGGGGGGTTGAATAGTTTTGCCAATTAAAACTTCCTTTTAAACTATTTAGATCGACTTATGTCAATCTATTTGGATGTGTGTGTTGGATGTTGATAAACAAGCATATAAAGGTATGTAATGAAAGATAAGAGTAAGAAGCACAAAACCACAACGCGAGTATTTATAGTGGTTCGGCTACAAGGACACCTTCCTTGCCCTACTCCACTCCCCGAGTCACCTACTCGAGAGTTCGTAATCACTATACCAATCTCCTTATGGTGGAGAATCCTTCACAACGTCGCCTACCCTTTTTCCGGTGCTAGGCTAACCACCGGGTTCTTTCACTCCAAGGCGAACCACACCTACACAACGTCGCTTACCCTTTATAAGGTACTAGGCTAAGTACCTAGTTCTTTCACACCAAGGTGAACCACACCTACACAACGTCGCCTACCCTTTATTAGGTACTAGGCTAAGCACCTAGTTCCATTGCAATGGAGGAACTACTACCCAACACTACACCAACGACTAATCCCAAAAGAGATCAACTCCTTTACAACATCATCAAGGATATCAATATGCTTGAATATAGTACTAATCTATGTTGTACATCGAAACACACCTTATCAAATGTACATCTAAGGCACCTTTCATTAATGCCTTTTTACTAGATCTTCAAGACACCCTTCACTAATGTCTTGTGTCTTGACTTCTAAGAACTCTTCAATAATGCTTCTAGTCTTGACTTCTAAGCACCTACCATAAGTGCTTATGATATGGACGATAGATACCCTTCACTAATATCTTCGTCTTGACACTTGAGACACCTTTCACAAATGTCTTCAACACTTCTTAGGAAAAGAAAAACAATCACCAACAAGAAGACTTCAGTAGTCTTGATGATGAGGAAGCATGGCAACTCATGGACTTGAGCTTGCTCGACTTCAAAGGTGGTGATCTTGCCTTTAAGAGGAACCTAGAAGATCACACAAAAACAAAACTACAAACATAGATCTCTTGGATCTGAGGTTAGAGAGTTTTTAACTCTAGGGGAAAGTATGTTAGAAAGGGGTGAGAAATAATGAAGAAATGACTCACTATTTATAGAGGAAAAATTCTACTTTTCCCCGGATCCCACGGATCCCTTCCATAAGGGGTCCGTCTAGCGTAAAGCTAGGGATCCGTGGGACGCTCCTCTTTACCCATGGGTATTTTGGTTATGGGTCATGGGTCATGGGTTGATCCATGGGTCTTTAGCTAGATACAATGTATCTCTTGAGTGCAATGCACCTAGTCACATGGGTATGGGTCAAAACCATGGGTTATGGATATTATCCATATATGATATAAGCATGATGTCATGCAATGGGTTATTGGTAAAGCTCCATGGGTCATGGGCTTTGGGTTTTACCCAACTACATTCAATGTATTTGTCCAATGGGTTATGATACTTAAGTTTCTACCCATTTATATTACCCAATATACTACATACTAGTTATGTGTATATTTTACCCAAATATGTAAACACTAGTTGTTGTACATATGTAATATTAAATCATAAAATCACTTATACTTGTTTTAGTGTTTTATGTGAAAATGTGAATATGTTAGAAACTATTAGTTCAAACCATTTACGTATTTTATTCGTTTCGTTAAAATGATTTTACGTTTGTTATCGACAAAACATTAGAAGATTGTAAAATATAAATAAACGTTTTTACGGCTTATTTGTATTAACAATCTCCCCTTTTGTTGATGACAAAACATAAAATTATTTTAAGGAAAAGCTAAAATTCGTAAAAGTTTGAATTTGTAGTTTTTACTTTCTTCTCCCCCTTTTTGTCGAAACAAAAAGAGCTTCGAAAGGAAACTAACACATTGTTTTAGGAAAAACATGTGAAAGAAATAAGAAAAAAATAAAGAGCAAGTAACGGGAAAGGATCTCGTCTTTACTCCCCCTTGACGAGTCCATCCCTATGTAAGGGCGTCAAGAGACTAGTACTAAGCTAGTTTATTTGCAACTAAATTTGCAAAAGATTTCGTCTATGTGACGAATGTGCTCCCTCTTGTTGATTGCAATTTTGCAAGGGGATGTCAAGAAATGTAATCCTAATATTGCAAGTAATTTGCAATGTATTGCTTTGACACAAAGCTCCCCTAGCTTTAGGATGTCAAAGTCTTCATGTATAAATTGAATAACTACAAAACAAAGATTAGAAAACAAGTATAATGCACAATTTCCTGCAAATGTGGTCCAAGTTAGTAGAAAAATAGTTTTCTGTATCACGGATCCCACGGTTCCCTCCTAGTAGGGATCCGTCTAGGTAAATTAGAGGGATCCGTCTGGCTGATGAATAAATTCAGCAAATGGTGGTATAACAAATAATGTTATCACAAAAGTAAGATATGAATACAACGTAATCATATACTCAAAAATATAGCAAGTAGCATGTAATTTCATTTAATAAAACTAGAGTTATGATATACATGACTCTAAAAACTAAGAAAATAAAAAATACATGACTAGGAATTTCTAGACCAACTATCGCTTGATGCTAGGACACCACTAAAATCTTCTAGCTCAAGTTTTGTTTAGGTTTAATCTCATCGAAACGTTCGAGGAGATGATAGAACATGAAACATTGGTCTTCTCATACTTCATGTATTAAACGTTCAACATGTTGACAATGATAACAATCTTTGTCATGGCTAGGTAGTGGCAGTGGAATAAATGAAATGGCTTGATGCGAAGGATCAAGTGAATCGGCTTGTGGAGCTTCAAACGACGGAGGGATTGGTGGATGCGCATTTGAGAATGGCTCGACCAAGAATGATGGTGGTGGTAGAGAAGTGTCAACTTCCATATGGTCGGGTGGTTGACTTTGATGATTTCTCATAATCCAAATGGGATTATATGATGGAAACATCGAAAAGGAAGCCGGAGCTAATGTTGACTGAACACCTTGATTTTGTACCATTATTCCTCCTAATGAGGAGAATGTTGTCGGCGGAGGCGGATGAGACGGCCTAGGAGGCAAATCCTCTAAATTGTAGAGATGTGGTGATGATAGTGGAGATGTAAAAGAAATAGCTCTAGGAACCAATGGTGATGGTTTAGTGGAGATGATATTGTTTGGCCTAGGAGGTATGGTGGTGTTTGGCATATGTAGTTTTGTGGGTACTATCCTTTTAGGAATTGGTTTGATTGGTTGAGAAGAGATTCTTGCATTTGTTAGCTTGAAGGGAGATGATTCGGTTGAAGAAATTTCGTGTACAACACGAGCAATTTTCTTGGGTGGTTCTTTGGTGGATAAGTTACTACTTGGAGTTTTCCTCATGATGAGATGATTTCATGAAGTTTGTAAGGGTTTCTTAAGTGCTAAAATTTAGGATGAAGATGATGACTATGGAAGTCCTAACAATGTGGTTTATAAAGCAAGAGATTTGGCAAGTGCATTTAAGCCTTAAGCCACTAAAATTCATTTGAATGTGATTATTAACATGCACAAGAGTCAACTTCAGAGTTTGTACTGATCTAGGAACTCATTTAAGATGAGATGGAGTGTTTGAGTTAGAAAGATGAGTTGAAATGATTGTTTTAGCAAGGTTTGACATAATCTGTCATCCGGATCCCACTCCGTCTAGGCTAATCCTAGGGATCCGGATCTCAGCAGCTATGAAAGAGTAGAAATGATGTTTCTAAGGTCTAAGATCTATATCATCTTGAGTGTTTCAGTCCTCCTAAGTGTCTTAAATGCAGGGGTGCTTAAGTACTTGAAGGTAATGAGTGATGTAGCTAATGATTGCCTTTTATGGAAGGAATTGGAACTTTCATGAGTACCAATGAATGAACAAGGATGACACTAAAGATGAGAGTGTCAATTGAGGCTAAATGATCCTAGTGACTTAGATTAATCCTTTTGGAGAATATCCTAAAGGCTTAAGATGGAAGAACTAGAATTTGATCAATTTCGACCAATTTTGACGTAAGGATGATTATGATCAATTTTGCTATAAGAGGTTTCCAACATTTAGATATGAGGGATCATGTGAAAAACGACGTGTGAGCTTGAGAGCGGAAGAGTAATGGATTAAAGTGAAACGATAGATCTTCAAGCGTCTTTGAGTGTGACCTAGGTGAGTTATGTGTGAGTAGGAAGGATCTACTTAACTTAGTAAGGACTTAATTTGCCTTAAGATACTATGTCAAGCTTAGTGTGAGGTGTTCTAAGGATATGTTTGAAATACAATGCTTGCAATTGCATTTTCTGTTTGCCGAATCCCACGGTTCCCTAAATGTAGGGATCCGTCTAGCACAAACTTTGGGATCCGTCCATCTGCTAAGCAGAACCTTTAATAAAGGTATGCAATGATCTTGACAAGGCATTATATTCTAAGGTTAGTTTAAAGGGGTTCTAACACTAAGATATCAAATGTAAGATGTTTTATTTCATGAGAGAAATTGGATTACATTGATAAAGCACGAGTACAAAAGGATTGATCCTATTTGAAAGACTACTAAGTTCCTTGAGCATTTTCGCTAGAAGGATCATCACGTGGTTGATGAATGTTGGGAAATCAAGAATGAAGAAAGTCTTCAAGAGAGATATGTTTAGCGGTTCCATTATCTGGTTCACAAGTACGTACAACGGACTTTGAAATTGAGGATGAAAGTGCATAACGTTATGATAGAGGCGTGTCAAGAACATTCCATAAGGGATGAGTTTATTCTTGGAGCTTTGAAGATTTACAATTCGCCTTGCGAAGAAGTAGGCGAGATTGTATGGTTGTTGTGTTAGCAAACAATACATTATGTGAGCACAACAAGAGGGAAGGATTTCTCGATTTCCCCTAAGACTCCAAACATTTTCATGTAGGATGAGTGCAAGGGGCTTGTACTCTTCTCGGATATCCCGTGTGAAGATAATGTTTGGATCGGAGTAATATGGTCGGGGTTTGCATATTATGCGATGTAAATCTTCCGGGGAGGGTATGTGTGAACAATATGGACTATTTTCTTCATGAAAGTTGAAGAGAGAATCAAGAGACCAATCTTCGGTGAAGGCACATTGTCCATGATTTGGAATTCGGAGGATGTGAGCAAAATGCCCAAGGGTTAAAGTAAACTTTTGGTTTTTGATATAAAACCAAAGAGATAGAAAGCGATCCTCGTTACGAACGAGTTCAACTTGACGGAAGAATTCCATTATGAACCTTGGACATATCTTCTCATTGATTTCAAGAAGACATTCTAGTCCTATGGCTCGGAAGGAGGTATTGATACCTTCTTCGAATTGTAGAGAGGTTTCTACAATACGTCCTTCGTGGAAGTGACGGTTTTCGAGATTATTGAACCCACGGACATGATTGCCAGGTGTGTTGGGCTCAAGGGAGATTTTTGGAGTGTAGACGCTAGTGAGTGAAAAATCAAACTCATATTCATCCGTCATAGTTGAACCTATAGAAATGATGAGTTAATAGAAAGTGATGTTTGTGGCAAATAATGATTATCTAATGTTTTTACTAGATTTTTATTAACAATGGTTTTTTAACAACAATGACACTTAACTCACTTATGGTTTTGACATTCTAATGGAGTATTACTTTTTAGAAGAAAAGTGGTTTTTAATTTACATGAAAAACTGTTCTCCAGTATGACGGATCCCATGGTTCCCTTTGAAAAGGGATCCGGCTAGTACATTTCCAGGGATCCATGGATCTGTAGTTACAGAAATAGATTTTATGATGAAAAACATAGGTTTTTAGATCTCATAGTTTTATACCAAGATAAGTGTTTTAGCCTACATTTTTATTTTAGCATGCATACATGACTTCTAATGTATCACGAAAAAGTAAAAGGAAATGATAAACACATTATCACAATAACCTAGGTAAACTAGATTATTAGTAATATTTCATTTCAATGCTAAGGATGATACAAAGGATTGGGTATATAACCCCAATGTAGATTAACAACACAAAGTATATGTCTCCGTATGTGAACTTCATCATAGGGAACATAAGTGCGATGAGTGTTCAGGCGATGAGCACGAGAGCGATGTAAACCATGTTGAAGACGATTCTTCTTGGTTTCGGTTGAGATGAAATGGAGAGGAGGATGAAGTTTTGAGTGAGAGGAAATTTTTGAAATTGGAAGATTTGAAAAAGTGGGGATTTGATAAAGTGGGCGTCGAGTGATTTATTTATGGGGAAGGAGAATTTTTGAAATTTCTGTTTTGTTTTATTATTGGAACATAAGTTTTATATACCACAACTTTAGACAAGAAAAATAACACGTATGTGAGAAAAAGGCTTCCTAATGAAGCTTCATGTAAAAACATGTATATGCACAAAAGATAATCATATAAATACCTAAATAGGCATACTTAATTATCAAGCAAATGTCAAAGAAGAAAATCATACCTCCAGCGCACTTAGGAATGTCTTTACAAATGACACAACAAATGTCACTTAGACGATTCCGGCTCCTTTGTGTTTAAGATACCTTCTTAAGGAAGGTATTCTTGTTACCAAGCGATTCTTATAGCTTGGTGGGTATGAGCTTTGACTAATCAACATGACACAGAAGATTAGTCCAGTTTAAATAGGAAATAACTAATAAGAAATGTTTTCATCTAATCAACATCCAAAAAAAGAGTTTTAAAAGACATGGTGTTTGTTTTTATAAAAAACCTTCTTTGTAGTTTTCAATTAACTATGGATTGTATCAAGTTTTTAAAGTACAATATACTTCAAGAAACATGGTAACGAAGCTCTGATGCCAATTGTGGAAAACTAGAAGGGGGGTTGAATAGTTTTGCCAATTAAAACTTCCTTTTAAACTATTTAGATCGACTTATGTCAATCTATTTGGATGTGTGTGTTGGATGTTGATAAACAAGCATATAAAGGTATGTAATGAAAGATAAGAGTAAGAAGCATAAAACCACAACGCGAGTATTTATAGTGGTTTAACTACAAGGACACCTTCCTTGCCCTACTCCACTCCCCGAGTCACCTACTCGAGAGTTCGTAATCACTACACCAATCTCCTTATGGCGGAGAAGCCTTCACAACGTCGCCTACCCTTTTTTCGGTGCTAGGCTAACCACCGGGTTCTTTCACTCCAAGGTGAACCACACCTACACAACGTAGCCTACCCTTTAGAAGGTACTAGGCTAAGTACCTAGTTCTTTCACACCAAGGTGAACCACACATACACAACGTCGCCTACCCTTTATTAGGTACTAGGCTAAGCACCTAGTTCCATTGCAATGGAGGAACTACTACCCAACACTACACCAACGACTAATCCCAAAGGAGATCAACTCCTTTACAACATCATCAAGGATATCAATATCCTTGGATCTAGTACTAATCTATCTTGTACATTGAAACACACCATATCGAATGTACATCTAAGGCACCTTTCACTAATGCCTTTTTACTAGATCTTCAAGACACCTTTCACTAATGTCTTGTGTCTTGACTTCTAAGCACTCTTCAATAATGCTTCTAGTCTTGACTTCTAAGCACCTACCACAAGTGCTTATGATATGGACGATAGATATCCTTCACTAATATCTTCATCTTGACACTTGAGACACCTTTCACAAATGTCTTCAACACTTCTTAGGAAAAGCAAAACAATCACAAACAAGAAGACTTCAGTTGTCTTGATGATGAGGAAGCATGGCAACTCATGGACTTGAGCTTGCTCGACTTCAAAGGTGGTGATCTTGCCTTTAAGAGGAACCTAGAAGATCATACAAAAACAAAACTACAAACATAGATCTCTTGGATCTGAGGTTAGAGAGTTTTTAACTCTAGGGGAAAGTATGTTAGAAAGGGGTGAGAAACAATGAAGAAATGGCTCACTATTTATAGAGGAAAAATTCTACTGTTCCTCGGATCCCACGGATCCCTTCCACAAGGGATCCTTCTAGCGTAAAGCTAGGGATCCGTGGGACGCTCCTCTTTACCCATGGGTATTTTAGTTATGGGTCATGGGTCATGGGTTGATCCATGGGTCTTTAGCTAGATACAATGTATCTCTTGAGTGCAATGCACCTAGTCACATGGGTATGGGTCAAAACCATGGGTTATGGATATTATCCATATATGATATAAGCATGATGTCATGCAATGGGTTATGGGTAAAGCTCCATGGGTCATGGGCTTTGGGTTGTACCCAACTACATTCAATGTATTTTCCGAATGGGTTATGATACATAAGTTTCTACCCATTTATATTACCCAATATACTACATACTAGTTATGTGTATATTTTACCCAAATATGTAAACACTAGTTGTTGTACATATGTAATATTAAATCATAAAATCACTTATACTTGTTTTAGTGTTTTATGTGGAAATGTGAATATGTTAGAAACTATTAGTTCAAGCCATTTACGTATTTTGTTCGTTTCATTAAAATGATTTTACGTTTGTTATCGACAAAACATTAGAAAATCGTTAAATATAAATAAACGTTTTTACGGCTTATTTGTATTAACACATGCCATGCCATTTGCCAAGCGCCTCCAAAAGTAAGTTATGCAGCAATAAAGATCAGACACCTGAGATAAAATATGCTAAAAAGTCAACACAAATGTTGATTGAATTCATAGGTTTAGTAGTAAAACAATTGATCACAAGATTTTAAGTTTAAGAGACAGTGGGTTACGTTGTTATACGCCCATATTCAAAAGCATATATTATTGTATCTAAGCTCATGGAACTCAAAGGGTTAATAAAGTATCAACAGTAATTGATATTGAATAATGTAACAGTTGCCCCAAGTAGGTAATTGCCAGGTACCTAGGAATCTCAAATATAGTACGCCGGGTTGCCTTTCTGGCCAACCAAGCGGGACACGTCAATCCTATAGGCCTATTTACTATATTCCCATTCACTCGCAAGTGATTAATGGTCCATGACTGGGGGAATTTTGGAATAAAGATACTTAGACACCCGCAATGATATATTCATTTCAGAACACAGTTTTCAAACAATTGTGATCATAATAAAAGTAGTAGCATGTATCTCACCCCAAAGTAGTTTATAAAACAAGTAAAAGTAGGGGCTATGAACTCACCTCAATATGAAGAAATGCAAGGAATCACAACTGGCATCGAGAAGCAAAACACAACGGTATCAAAAGTAGTAGGGCACAACGGTACGAGATCGTCACAACTTAATAAGTATATAGCTATATCATGATACGTCTCGTAAAGTAAATGGGTTTTGTTAGGTTCCCATTTATGTAACACAAGCATCAATATAAGAAGTATAGATTAAGAGAGATCGGTTGAACAAGATCAAACCATACGCGTATGAATATTATAAAGGATATGCGTGAGTATTGAATGAAAGTGAACAACCAACCCCTAAATGGGAGTTTACAAGACTATTTATAGGAGAGGGAGCTAGGGAAACACACCTAGTCCCTTCCTTTCCTTATTAGGCTTGGGCCAAGGCTTATGGGCCTTCTACATAAGCCTTAGCATTAAAACAAACATAAAGGCCTAATTAAGCTAACTATTACATATTAATTACTAACACTTGTAATCTAGTTTAGGAGTGATTCCAACAATCTCCCCTAAGTGTTGGTGATTAATGATTTGAGTGATAACGTTGTAGGTGCTGATGTAATAGTAGCTTTGACGTCTTCTGACATTCTTCTTTCTTGTGAGAAGAAGTGTCTTGATTCGAACAATCTCCCCAGTGTAGGGATCTTGTTTACTTTGAAGTTTTTCAACTTAGACGTCTTCATTTTCTTTGTTCTTTGATCTTTGTGATGGTAGTGATAGTATGTTGTGGTTATCTGCATCAGGTCCGCTTCGTTGCTTCAGTGCCTCCACGTCTTTCTCCAACATGCTCACACGCTCTTTAACGTTGGATCTCACTACTGATGTAGTTCTCTTAGTCTTTAAATTTTGTAGATTCTTTGGCTTTGACTAAGAATCATTCTGACTTTGTGTTGCATTTTGAGAGAACTTCAATTGATGTTGGTATGAGCATGTGGAGAATCTGCACGATCTTTTCCACCCGCAAGCATCCATAAGAAGAACACATAAAACATGGGTTAGAAATAATACAGCGCTTACAAGTTTGAACTTCGAGTGTGTTAACAGCATAGTGTGAAAACACGACTCTAATTCTAACAAAGGCTGTTCATGAACTGGAGTCCCACAAGTGAGATAACGCGATGTACCGAAGTACACCTACAGTTCAGATAAGTCGCTGAGGTACACCAAAGCATCACCCCACGATTGTAGACCATTTGAGACACACTAACCGTAACCCATAAGGAGTTACCGAAGTGACCTGCTGTCAGGGCTGTTTGATGTTGACCCTGGCAGGAGTTTCCATTCAATCACTGAGGATCACATGTGTGAACCTCTCATAAATGTTCTCGACAGATTGCTAAGATATGTGTAGGACTCGATAATGGATCACTTGCGTCCTTAAAGTTGAACGACAAGTGATGAAATGTCAAGTGTACCTAAGAGATCTTTTGATGAATCTCGTGGCTCTAGACTCAATAGTGCGCTTTGGTTTTCCTGAGCGGAGACTAGGGAGAGGGTCTCCTTCTTCAATACCAGCAATCTCTAAGAGAAAGCCGATAGTTTACGTAGGGTTCCCTGTGAGAATGAAACAAGCTTCTGTTGAGAGAAACTTGAGTGGCTAAGAAGGTTTAGTGCATGCGTCACTGGGTCCATGACGACTTTTAATCTTCAATACCGATGTCATCAAGTGACAACCAGTAGCATATTAATTTAACGCGGTGTATGCCCTAAGTTGAATAATCTGGAGGGCTATTTCTTTTCACCCTTTTCTTTACTTTTCTTTTTAATTCTTCAACTCCTTCTTTCTCCGATTCTCATTTTCTCCTTTTTATAATCATACCTAAGGACTTCTAATTCTAACTATTGGTGGTGTCCTTGGGTAGATACCTCCGGCTCTGGCGGATCATAGGACGGTTATTCCTAACCTTAGTCACCTTATAACTTCATGACTAACCTATGTTGCCATAAAACCATTTTCATGAAAAATCTCTCAAAGTGGTTATGAGTAAAAACATTTTGTACCACTGTGAGAGTTTAATGTTTTGCAAAAATACTCCCCCTCCACACGTGCTTAACTATTTTGACAGAAAATTGCACGGTGAGAGAAGAGCGCGCACTTTTGAATTGATCGACTCAAGATAGACAATTCCCCGCGAGACACGGTTACGTTGCATAGTTAAAGAGTAACATTATCAGCTTTTAGGTGACAACTAGCTCCAATAACTAGCTTGAAGGTGTGGACAAACCTCGAAAGGTTGTCAAACCCGTCAAAGTTCATGTCTATCAAGAGCTTCTCGAATAGGTACATTTTACTAGGACAAGTCCTTTGCGAGACACGTCTACATCACTAGGGAACTAGCTTGAAATTATTACCCGTCCCGAACAAGTCTTTTCGAGTTACTAACATTTAAGATCTCGTCAATTCATTTGTTAAGTCTTTAGTACGACGATTCATTAGCAATTCACAACATGTTTCTTATCACATAATTTTTCTCCCCCTAAAAAATGGAATATTAATGTTATTTTTGACAAAATTTTGATATCGAATATGTCCATTTCGAGTTTTGTAGGAAGATTACCACTGAGAACAATTTTGTGAACAAAGTTTTGTTTGTCAAATACTCCCCCTCAACAAGTGAGGTTTTTGAAAAATCATAAGGGGAAGTACTTGTTCTTTTGAGCAAAACTTTGAAAATGAAAGTTTTGATAGTTTTACTCAAAAGTAAGAAGCTTTCGCTCCTTTTATAGGATTGTGGCACTGATGCGTACCACAGGGTCCTTTCATTACAAGTACGGGTTGTACACTGTTATGTGTGCACAAGCCATTGTCAGAAATAAATCATGCATCCAAATACTGATAAGAGAAACAGATCAAGGGGTACCAGGAGTCTCAGGTAATCCAGCAATAACTCCAGGAATGCGTTCTGGACGTTGGTAGCCTGTGAGAGATATGCTTGGACGACCGCCTACGAAACTCTCCAAAGTTCTAATTTGATCCCTTCTGAACAACCTTTCATCAATCCGCGTGATGATCTTCTTAACATCCCTCTTATCCCTTGAATTCCATCTCTTCTTCGACCCTATGCCTTCATGAATCTCCTTTAACCGATAAGCTAATCCGTCCCTGACTTTCTTCAATGTATGATCCCCAAACTTGTGAAGCTCTTTGCACGCCATAAAGCAATTGTGAAGTAGTTCATTTCGGTAGACTACACCAAATGGCTTCTTGGTGAGGGTGTACTGAGCAAGTTGGTTTATGTCAAGAAGGTCTAGCTGAGGTTTTGTGAGGTTAACACGCTTCTGATATGATTCCACGGCAAGTTGAATATCTTCTACACGTTCTTGGATCATGATGCTGCGGATGAATATGAGTAATGACTTGATGTACTCGCGTTGAATGTGCGTTGAGAAGTGTCGCATTCTTCCTTGTACCTTGGCCAGATACGTATCTTCAATGTCATTGAGCAACAGTCTCGGGAAATCTGCTTCAGAGAAATCATATTCCTTTTCGTCTTGTCGTTTGACCATGATCTTCTTTAGGAATGTGTAGTCCCACTTTGACGAAAGAGTAATATGTTGAATTGCAACGATCCGTTTGTCATTGAACACTTCCTTTTTAGACTTAAGCACCTGGCAGCTCCTGTAGTAGATTCTTCATCTTTTAGGCCAATGATGAATCCCATACAGTGCATCGAGGTCATACTTTTCCACATTGTCAGCAAACATGTGTGTGGCGTCTTCCTCGATGGCTATGCTGTTGGAGCATGTTGCTGCCGGGAAAGGGAGTGTGAGTGATGTAGCATATTTCTTGGAGACATCGCTATCGTGTAGAAGAAACTCGAGGTCGTTGTTGAAGAAATAGCGGAATGGAATCTTGGGTTGATCCGGTCGGCCAATGGTAGGTAGAGGTTTGGTCCAGTCAGTGTAGTATGGAGCTTTGTCTTTTTTGGTGAATTCGATGTTTGCTTCAGGGTTGAGCCAATCGATGTTGTTAGACATGGCTCGTGCAATGTTGTCGAGTTGATATTCGACTTCAATTGCACTGTCTGAGCTGTCTTTAAGTAGTTGAAATGCATCATTATTTATTCGCTTCAACTCTGCTTTGGCCATTTTCTTTACTTTGAACTTTTCTTGTAAAAGCTTCACATGCTCCATTGTACGACCATCTACCATTTCTTGACCTTCTGGTAATGAGGGGGTGGCATCAGCAAGTCTAGAAAACCAGTCATATTCTTTGGTTGTATCGTCATCTAGCCATGAGACAACAGTAGTCTTCGTCTTCTTTTTGTTTGGCTTTGATGATGATTCTGGTTTCTTTGTTGTGGTAGAAGAGGTGGGTTGTTGTTGGGGCTCAGGGATATCTTCATCGTCACCACCAATGTATTCGAAATGATCACCGGTTTTCTCAGTTTGGGGTGGTAACTCAGAGTCCTGAGGTTTCTCAGTAGCAGCAGAACGTGGAGGAGATCTTCTGTCAGTGGAGGTCCTTTGGGGTGGTGGTGGTATAGAGGAAGATTCGCCAGAGTTCTTCTTGTGTTTTGGCTCTTTATCTTTATCCGCTTCATCATCATCGTCTCTTGGATGCTTAGCCTTGTCAGCTGGCTCCTTGCATGAAGTCTTGAGTTGATATTCCAGTAATGCCTCAAGTAGTTTACTTTTGTCAGAGGTGAACATTGCAGATCGTTTAGACAATTGTAACACCAGCTTGGAAATCAACTCTGCATCAGAGAGAACTGCAGGCTCAATTGGACTGATCGTCATAGTTACCGGAGTAGATTTCATTATTTGCTTGACCAATTTCATGAGATTCGGATAGAGTTGTCTGGTGAACATCTCCCTTGTCACACCAGGGACAGTGTCGAGAAGAAACTTATGAGTATAATCTCTGGCCGTCTTTTCCATTTTCCCTTTGATATCTCTGTTAAGAAGCTGTTGAATTTGTTCCCTTTCTCCCAACATCTCGTTTATCACTTTATGAAGTAGATTGATTCTGTCCGCAAGCTGATCCAGTTTCTTGTTGACCACATTCTTCTTCCTTGCTTGCCTGACAGCTTTCAAAATCTTAGACTTAGCTCGTGATTCCCAAGTGTCGGTAGGTTTCTTTACTGATTTGGATGCTGATCTTGTGGTAGCCTGTGATGGTGGTGGTGAGGAATGAGAAGATGAGTATGATGATGATGATTCATGAGGAGGCTCAGGGTCCTTTGGTGGTTCAAAAGTTTGGTACTTGCTACGTGCGGGACTATCTAGAAGATAATCTTTAGCTTCTTTCTTGGCTTGAGTCTTTTCTTCT
This sequence comes from Chrysanthemum makinoi, assembly GCA_910596185.1. Lineage (NCBI taxonomy): Eukaryota > Viridiplantae > Streptophyta > Magnoliopsida > Asterales > Asteraceae > Chrysanthemum > Chrysanthemum makinoi. The sequence continues at coordinate 240,269,045 of OU343221.1, read as the reverse complement.
GCCTTAATACGAGCTTCTTCTTCAGCCTTAGCACGAGCTTCCTCTTCAATCTTAGTTCTGGCTTCTTCTTCTGCCTTAACCCTAGCTTCTTCATCTGCTTGAGCTTGAGCTTCATTTTCTTCTTTTTCTTTAGCTGCAGCCTCAGCATCTTCATCATGAGTTTTCTCAGTTTTCTCCATTTCTGGTTCTTCAAAGTCATAGATGATAGAATCCTCAAGTTGCTTTTGTTGTTTTTCGTGGGTGGTGGTACCAGTTCCCTTATCGGGTTGATTAACCGCATCGGAAACTGGTGTAGTTAGTGCACCACCAATTGATCCTCCGGGGCCATGAGTTTGTTCACGGTTAAATTCCTGAGCAACATGTTGTAGTCGGAGATTCTTCACTTTCTTTTTGAAGTCTCTTTCTTCATCCAGTGGATCTTCTTCTGAGCTCTCTTCTTCTTGCTCAAGCACTGGATTTTTCCCTTTGTCAGACTTGGGACTAAGAGGTTTTGCGACTGTTTGAGTATCATCAGTTGCAGATTCCGAGTAGAAAATCTCTTCATCTGTTTCAGTGTCCTCTGAGTCCTCGTCCATTAGTTTTGGTTCTGGTTTGGGAATAGGATGGCTTCAGAAGAGGAACTCTCTTCTTGAGTGTGTGAGTTCTCTTCGGTACCTTCTCGTACTCTCGTGCTCGCAATACTTCCAGACGGCCTCTTCTGGGTCTTCCTAACAGGTGTACCAAGACTTACCATCAATGAAACCTACTTTGCCTGCTTCAATGCTACCGTGATATCGCTTTGTACGATTGAAGTCCTTTGATAGCATCAGTAAGAAGATAACTGCAACACTACACCCGCTTCTTCGAGTTGATTCCTTAAATCTGACCACATTGAGTGTGGGTTCAAGTAGCACGGAGTGATGTTTGGGGTCTTCAAGTCTTTGGGGAAAGTCTGGATTGGTTTCAAGAATCCTTTTGATCAACAATTTTGTGTATCTGACATAAGGGATCTAGGAGCCAGGCCTTTTAAGGTAAGTCATCATGTCGTCCCAGATCAGAGCTTCAAATTCGATGTGTTTCATGTTGACCATGCCCCAAAAGATTTGAAGTTCCATGAGCTTTGGATGCTCATAGCCACTGTCACGTCCGGAAACGGATTTAGCAATCATAATGTACAGTGTTCTCCATGGTTGAGGAATATTCTTGAGATCTACTGAGGAGTGTTTTGTGATAACTCCAGCAGCTTCATCATAGCCGATGTCGACCACGAATTGGAGAACGACCTCTTCCGTAGGAGTAGCAGAGAATTCAGTAGGCTCGATGGTTGGAAGAAGAAGAAAAGCCCTTAAATCTACAGGTGTGATGGTGACTTGTTTGTGGTTGAGCGTCACCGTCACAACACTTTGACCTTTGACCTTTTGTATCGTGTGCCAGAATTGGTGAAGATAGATTTCCGGCACAGTAGCAGAATTTGTGAGCATGTTTTGGTATAGGTGAGTCTTCAGAATATCCACTGCAATCTGACAAGAAGACTCAGAGCAAGTGAAGTTGTCGAAATCAACTCTGAGGTTATTCTTTCCAATCTTCATTGTGTAACCGTCGGGAAAGATGTCTTCCATAGAGAGAACATTTGGTGCATCAACGTTTTCCATTTGGACGTCCATATCATGATCTGAAAGACATTTAACCAAAAGAACCAACATATCGAAAGACATTATCTTAGTTAACAGTTGATTTTATTGTCCAATTATTGAATATGTTATGTTAATGAATGTTACGAGTCCAACGTCACTTGTTTGTCCAATAGTCCAAAGTAGTCGTGATAAGTTTCGTGAGTTTGTTAATTTTGATTTTTTCAAGTCCAAATTTTAACGTATTTTCACAACATATTTACCATTTAAGCTTATTAGTGACATTTTGGTTTCGTGACGTTATGATTTATTTATTTACAAGTATGTAAGCGTAACAATTCATAATTTTGGTTAAAAATTTGGCTCAGGCGTAGGATTTGCAAGCTTATGCATAAAAAGTATACCATACGCGTAGGTATAAGCTTATGCGTAGGATCTTGACTTACGCGTAAGAAATATTACGCGTAGGAAAAGAGAGCCTTAGGCATAGAGCTTATGCGTAAGCGTATGTGGGAGCTTACGCGTAAGGTTTACTCGTAAGAGTGAACCTTATGCGTAAGACTCACTGTTTACACATATCCTTCACAGGATACGCATAGTCCCCTCTGTAGAACCTGACGCGTAAAGGTTACGTGTAACACTTCTCTTACGAATAACACATTACACGTAAAGTGATCCTTATGCCTAGGTATGCAATGGTTAACCTTGATTCTGAATTTTCACGCGTAATAACCTGAAACAAATTCATCATAACACTTTCATTAACACCACGTTCAATCTCTTTCAGTCTAACGTGAAGTCTTAATCAAAACTGGTTACGCGTAGGATATGCTTACGCGTAAAAACTTAAACCCTAGGATTCAAAAATTACGAGTAAGAGTTTTAGCCATAGAAATTGCACCAAACTTTTTCTGGGATATCTCAGAAGCCTAATGAGTTGTTTTATCCAAGTTTTAACATCAAAACCCATGCGAATCAAAATTACCCAATTCCTACGAGTCTAAACCCTAGTTTTCAATTTCTTAAGATTTCTTATTTCTGGGCAAGATTCAAGCAAGGTTTAGGTCAATTAATCATGTATACAACATCATAAGAACAGCTAATAGTCCAGAAACACTCTCAAACAAAAACTCCCAATTCCACGCATAAACCCTAAAACTTGAAAGTGATTCAAAAACGTTTTCTGGGTAGATTTCAAGGTTGGAAATGTTTATAAAACTTGTTTTTAAGCATTTTGACTCAATAATAATCATCATAAACGTTCCATTATGATCTTGTGTTCATACGCATATGCATAGAACACAAAATCACTCCAAACTCAATATCCAACTGTTGGATTTGTTTAAAATTCAAAACCAATGTTTAGAAAAACACTATGAATCATAAAACACTTACAAATTCGAAGATTAAAGCACAGATTTGAGGATGGTATGTTAGGCGTAGGATTTGGTAGATGAGATATTAAATGGTGTAATAAATGATATGAAAAAGTTGGTGAAAGGTTTTGTTAAAAAATAGTTTGAGCTTTTGACAACTTCAGTCCCTCCACCTTAACCATTTTCATCCAACGCCCATAACTTCCATTTTGGTTACGTAAAGCATGATATTTGGAAAGAAACTTGACGACACTCCCCCTTGACTTTAGAAATAAATAAATTTTATGAATTTGAGTCCGGGGAGTGTCAGTGAACCAGAAATGTGACCACCATTATCAAAGATACTACCGGAATAAGATAACATGCAAGTACAAGGTTTTATGACACAGAAAATATTTACTTTCTCTCCCTCAACACTTAATCGAAAAAAATACTGAATTTTGAAAGAATAAAGTATTGATGGAATATTTGTACTTGCCATGTTGAAAGAAATTTGGAAAGAAGAATATTTTTGAGTTTTAAAAGATTTATATTTTTGTATTTTGTTTTTGAAAATATTTACAAAAGAGATTTTGGTGTTTGACTGGTTTTAAGATTGTTTTAAAAGTTCATCCAGTTCCTCTGGAGTCAAACACCGCATACCAATCTGGTAGACTAACTCAGTAAACCTAGCAGGAGCTAAGGCTTTGTTGGTATTCAGTACCCACGAAATATAATTCAACAGTACCCTTTTACACATGCTCCTTGATGAAATGATATCGAAGATCGATGTGCTTTGATTTCGAATGTTGAACAGAGTTGCACGAGATCGCAATAGCACTTCGATTGTCGCTGTACATCGGAATTTTGTCAAATGCGTAACCATAGTCTTTGAGTTGTGTTCTCATCCAAATGACTTGAGCACAACACGCCGACATGGCTACATATTCTGCTTCTGTGGAGGACAGCGATGTACAATCTTGCTTCTTCGATTGCCATGACACCAGTTTATCACCAAGAAATTGTAAGGCTCCTGAAGTACTTTTCCGAGAATCTATGCAACCTGCGTGATCAGCGTCTGAAAAGGCTATTAGTTCAAAACCAGAATCCTTCGGATACCAGATTCCGAAATTAATGGTTGCCTTGATGTATCAGAGGATTCTTTTAGCCTCAAAGAGGTGTTTCTCAGTTGGTCTTGACTGATAACGGGAGTAAGGATATACTGAAAATACAATGTCGGTCCCATGGCTATTAGATACATGAGGGACCTAATGATACTTCGGTATTTGGTAGGGTCAACCAGTTTCCCATGTAAATCAGCATCCAGTTTGTTGGTGTGTGCCATTGGGGTGGCATAGGTATCACAACTTGTCATTCCATGTTTATTTAAAATTTCAAGGGCATATTTGGACTGACTTAGGAAAATACCACGGGGTGATTGATGAACTTGTAGTCCTAGAAAGAACGTAAGTTCACCCATCATGGACATTTCAAAATGTTTCTTCATTAGTTTTGAAAAAGCGTTTGAGTATTTTAGATGTGTTGACCCAAAAATGATGTCATCCACATAAATTTGAACAATTTAAATGTGTGCCCCGTGATATTGTATGAATAGTGTAGGGTCGACCGAACCTTTGACGAAATTATTGGCGATAAGAACGAATCCTTCTGGGTGGCTAACATAGACCGTTTCTTTCAGTTGTCCATTGAGAAAAGCAGTTTTGACATCCATCTGAAAGACCGTGATGTTCATGTAAGCCGCAAATGCCAGAAAAATCCGTACAGCCTCAAGACGAGCAACCGGAGCGAATGATTCTTCAAAGTCAATACCCTCTTCCTGTCTATAACCCTTAGCCACCAGACGTGACTTATTTCTGAATACTGTTCCTTCAGCATCCAATTTATTTTTCCAAATCCATTTGAGACCAATGACGAAGACCCATGTTGGTCATTCAACCAATTCCCATACTTCAAGATGTTTAAACTGATTGAGTTCTTCTTGCATGGATTCAATCCAGTTGTCTTTGGTCATTGCATCTTTAATGTTTTTAGGTTCAGATTGGCAGATAGTGAGTGCATAAATGCAATGTTCACCGTCTGTGTGAAGACGTTGTCTAGTTATGACTGGTTGATTCGGGTTGCCAATAATGTTTTCAAGAGGATGGTCTTTCGTCCAACGATGTGTGGAATGTTGATGTTGAAATTCATTCTGCAGATTTGGAGGATTCAAATGGCATGTAGATGATTCCGCAACATCAGGTGTGGCAGTTTCATTAGCAAACAGATTAAAGAACGCATTTAGATCATAATTTGCAGGTGGAGGTACTTCATTGTTCAGAATATCATCAGCTAGTTCAGCGTCGTTGGATGCGGTTTGTTCGACTGTTGTTGTAGAATCAACTGGTGGTGCTTTCTCAATAGTAGTTGTTGTAGCAGGTGTATCAGGTATTGTATTTTGATCGGTTGAGCAGAAACATTTGATACAACCGGAGCACGTTCATCAATATCCTCACTAAACGAGGAGCAAATAGTCGTTCCATTTGACGTCGAGTTAGTTGTAAACAAGGTTCAGCTGATGATGGGGTTTGAGGGAAGTTTAAACGGTTATGACCGTGTTCCAAGCTGTTATGCTCAGAAGCCATTTCTGTAAGCTCATCAAAATTTGCATGAATCGTTTCCATAATCTCCCTTGTGCGACGATTCCAGATCCGGAAACCCTTAGAGTTTTCACAATATCCAACAAAGACTCCAATGTCAGCTTTGGCTTTGAGCTTACCAAAGTCATCACGATCATTATTCGGATAACAAAGAGATCCAAATACATGAAAGTGTTTGAGATTCGGTTTACGGTTATGGATAAGCTCATAAGTTGTTTTGTTGTGGCGTTTGGTAATCATTGAACGATTCTGAGTGTAGTATGCAGTTGACACGGCTTTAGCCCACAAGTAATCTGGAAGTTTAACATTAATTAACATTGTTCTTGCAGCTTCCACTAACGTACGGTTTCGTCTTTCAACTACTCCGTTTTGTTCTGGTGTACGTGCAATAGATGTTTGATGCTCAATTCCCACTTTCTCATAAAATGCACGAAGAGTTTGATTCACAAATTCAGTTCCATTGTCTGTTCTGATTTGTCTGACTGTGTTCCGGAGCTGAAATTGAATTTTCGTGAGAAAGGTGATGATCATCTGTGGAGCTTGATCTTTACTTCGAAGAAAATAAACCAAAGTCCATCTTGAGTAGTCATCTACAATTACCAAGATGTAGCGTTTGCCATTAATTGTTTGCACGTGCATCGGGCCACACAAATCCATGTGAAGAAGATGAAGCACATGCTTTGAGCTGTGTTTCACCTTTGAAGGAAAGTGAGCACGAGTGCTTTTCCCTTGTTCACAAGCTGAGCATAGGTGATCTTTAGAATACCAAAATCTTGGGAGACCTTCAACAAGTTTGTACCGTGCAAGATTGGTTATGGTTTGAAAGTTTAAATGTGAGAGACGACGGTGCCATAGCCAGGACTTTGTAGATGTAGCCTTAGAAAGAGACAGATGGGAGATGAAGCAATCATGTCTTCCATTGAGATTGTGTAGAGACTGGATGTGCGTTGACCGAAAAGCAACTTCCAAATCTCCATCACAGAACTGACCAAATGAGAAGAGATTGTGAACGAGACCTTCCACATAATAAACCCTGCTAATTTCAATGTTGCCATTGATGTAATCTCCGTAGCCCATGATAGTTGCGAGAAGAGATCATTCCCAAACCTGACAGTGCCAATGAACTTTGATATAAAGTTTGACAACAGTTTGAGATTGCATGTCATGTGCCGGGAACATCCGCTATCAACAACCCAGAAGATGATCTGTATCACCTGCATTACACACAGATGACACAGATGGAATAGAAGTAGATGTGGAACCCAAAGAGTTAGAGGGTTCCGAAGCAGATTTAGATGAAACACACATATTCATGATTTTTGGTATCCATGTAAAGCCAAGTGTATTATGTAACCATTTCTGCCATCTCCAACTAGTCTTAGCTTTGGTCTTAGTGAATGCACTAGGTGATAAATGCTTCCTAGGAGGTGAAGTGGGTTCTAAGGGTACATCAATGAGCGTAGTTGGAACACTAGAGGGTGGTTTACCGAGCACATACTTAGAAGCATTAGTGGGCCTAGAGGTATTCCAATTTCTATTATTCCGCTTACGATTCAAGATAGCCTTAGTAACACATTTATCATGACAACCAGACAACATGCTTTTACGACAACCAACACAAGAGGCTTCAAACAAAACATTCAGAGTACTTAAAGATTCAGCATTTGCTATATCACTTTGTTCATTACATTTGTCAGACGCAATATCTAAAGTGGGTGCAACTTTAGTTTTATTCAAAGTCCTAGGGTGTTCTTCTACTTCAGCATTCTTTATTGTTCTTTTCTTACATCGCAACTTCCTATTCTTCCTTGTATTGCTCCTAGGCTGTGAAGTGCGGGCGTTGGGAAAAGAGGCAACTATTCCTGTTTCAGTAGAGGGAAGCACATTAGTTTCTTGTGGTTTGTCATTAGATGTGCTAGAGTCATTTTGAGTCTTTGTAGGTGCAGTTACTATAGTTTTACTATCCCTATCTTGCTTAAGTGTTACCAACTCTGCTTTTAGATCATGGATTTTGTGTAACAAATCTAGATTTTCAGTACGAGTGAGTACATCTCGTCGTAAAACATCTTTGGTGTAAGCAAGATGATCATCAAGGTCTTTTGACGCTTTAGCATGAGTCTTTTTGAGTAAATCACATATGACACTATATTCCTTTTTAACTTTTGAAATTTCTTGTTCATATTTTGAGATTTGACACTTCAAAGACACATTTTCATCATCCAGTTGCTCAACTTTTGGATTAAGAGTTTTGGTATGCAACTGGTGGAGTTTGTTTTGCCAAGCGAGTTCACGAGTGTGACAAACTTTTTGACACCATTGAAGACGACGTTTTGCATTTGAAAGCTCGTTTAACAATCGCTCATTTTCAACTTTTAAGGACTTGATTTGTGATACAGTATCAGTATTCTCAACATTTTCAACATAATCAACAGAATCAGCAGAGATATAATCAAATGCATATGCAACAGAATGTAGTAACACAACATTATGGATATCAGCACAGATAACATCTTCCAAGAGTCGATCAACATCTTTTCTCAACAATTTCTATTTACGTTTAGTATTTGAAATCGATGTTTCTGTTTGTTCAAAAACTCTTTTCATAAGTCTAAGTTCCTTGTGAAAATCCCTTTCCCAATATATCGCATAGTTTTTTAAATTAAGAACATGTGGTAAAATTCTTTTCTGAAAAATATCTCTTTGGGCTCGCGCTTGAGGCGATTGAAAATGTTCAACTTTTATGTCAGAATAGATTTCAATTTCATGTTCCAAAAGTTTGATGTCCGATAAGAATGTTTCAAAATATTTTATAACTTTACATTGTTCGGCTAATGGCTTTATTTCACTAAGTGAAGGCAAAGGACCATTAATTTTTGCAGTGTTGGAAAGGTGACCCTCATTAGAAGACTCAGAAGTAGGTGTGATAACCCAAGGTGTGTTAGAAAAATCCTGTTGAGTGACGAAAGTGACAGCTTTTGAATAGTTAAATGGTTTGTTGTAAACAACATTTTCCAATTTTGATCGACTCTCGTCTTCTGCATCTAATTCCTCTTGACGATTATATTCAACAACACTCATAATGGAATCATCAATTCTATGTTCTGCACTGTAAACTTCAGGATTTGGTTTGAATACTCTATTTGAAAACTTTGGTTTGTAATCAGCAAGATTCGGTCCAAATCCATTTGGATTTGGTTTAAAAGTAAACTTTTGAATAGTTGTGATTGACTCACCATGTTTATAAACAACATTTCGAAACTCTTTGATTTTGTTTTGTAAGTCGACAATTTGTTCAAGATAGTTATCTATTCGTTTCGTTGAATGTTTTTTGTACTCAGAGAACTGTTTTTGACAATTTAACAACTCAGACTTGGCTTTTTGAATTTCCAAAGTGAGAGCGTTAAGTTGTTGTTTATGATCATATTTCAGTTGTTCTATTTGAGACATCAAAGAATTCTTAGATGCGACTAGATCACGTATCTGTTGTTCTAATGATTTTTTGTTTTGGTAAGATTTAGCAAAAGCGACTTCAAAACCTTTTTCACGTTTTCTTGAGTTTGAAAAATGTTGAGTTGAAATTTTAAGCATTCATAATCCTTAGTTAACAGTGCATTTTTGTATTTTAATTGCTTATTGACGTCCTTGAATTTTTGCAGTCGGGATTCTTGGTCTTTAAGTAAGGTCATGAGCTCAATATCTAGATTAGACGAAAGCTCAGCTTGTTCAATGTGAGTCTCAACATGATCATTATTCAGATCCTCAAGTATAACCACGGAGTCAACTTGATTATCAATGGTAACCGTAAGCTCATCTTGATCGTCAAATATATCAACGGGATCTATTTGATTATCTTCGGAATGAGATGTAGATGGCTCATGTTGAACACTCTGATCCTTGTCGGATGCAGATGTTGGCGGAGATATCAAATGAGTAATGAATATAGTTTGATCCGGTACCTGAGACAAGCTATCAGTGTCATACACTGGGCCTGTGTCACTCATGTAGAGTTCTTGCATGTTTGCCATTAACATCACAGCTGCATTAGCCTGCAAGTCCTCCATATCATCATCTGATTCTGCATTGGCCATAAAGCTGTGTTCCTTGTTGGTAAGAGTTCCACCAGCTTCATCCTTGAGAGCCAAGAGTCAAGCCTCCTTGTGATAAGTGATGCCTCTTGTTCTCGGCTTTAGGTATGCATTAGCCAGATGACCCTTCTCATTACAGTTATAACAATGAAGACCATTAACCCCATTCTGAGCATTACCCTGTTCAACCACTTGAGCCCTTTATTGTTGTGGAGCACCCATGTTATTCCTACCCATTGGATTAAATCCGTGACCACCGCCCATCTGACGAACATTACCACGATTCTGAACTTCAACACGTCCATTGTTAACAATAGCCTGATTCCTTGTGTTTGATGAGGTGCGAATGCGATTGTTGGATTTGTTTAAGTAGCGGCCGAAGGCTCTAGCAATCATGACAAACCCTTGCTGCAATGCATCGAAAGCTTATGTATCCTCATTAGATTCACTATAAAGTGCTTGGTCATTGTTGTTGTTGTTGTATGGAACCAATTAAGTTTCGTGAGATTTGTGCTGTGACGGATCATATGGTGTAATTGTTGCAGTTGGTTTTGGAGGATTTGTGAAAGTTGTTGGCAAATTTGGGAATTGAGGATAGCATACTTGAGCCGACAAAGCTAATTGTTGATTATCCGGAAGTGAAGGTGAAACAGTTTGTCCATGGATAACCCTTTCTTTGTCAACTTCTTTTTGATGGGGCTTCAAATAGTCGTACAATAATCCGTATGTATCATGATGAAGATTCTTAGCTTGACGGATGAAAATGACATACTTTTCCCAATCAGGACCAAGACTACTCAGGAACTTAGTGTTGACAGCAATTCTTGGCATAATGATGTTATGTTTGTCCAAGTCATTGATGATATCTGATAATCGATGATGACATGACTCTAATGTCTCCCCTGGTTCAATCATGAAGTGTTCATAAGCCAAGTAGATTTTGGATTCCATGTCTTCTTGATTGAGTTTTGTGCCTTCCATGAGAAGATGAATATGCTCTCACATTGCTTTTGCAGTCTTTTGAGCATCAACATTTCGAAATATCGGATTAGGTAATCCCAAAAGGATGTATTGCATTGCCAGTTCATTGGCTTCAAAGTGTAGAAGTTGATCAGTAGTGAGTTCATTAAGACTGACAACGTTGGTGACATCACCTCTTGGTGGATTAGCATTTGGATCTCCGGGTGTAGTCACAGTAGGCATCTGAAATGGACCTTCCAGGATGACCTTCTTCAAGAACTTTCCATGTTGCTTCTTTAGATCACAAAACCTAAAGAACCGTATCACCCATTGATCATAGTTTCCGGGAGTGAGCATTGGAGGTCTATCAAGTGATCCAGCTTCATGTATAGATTGTTGGCTACTTAAAGCTTCACACATCTTTGCAAACCAAGACGGTTCCTTCATAGTATTCCTGGATGGATGTTGATTGTTAAAGTTTGTGTAGGGTTGTACTTGATGACTAGATGGTGGTTGAATCATTTGTGGTTGAATTGCTCCTTGAGGAAATTGTTGTTGTTGTTGTTGTTGTTGTTGTTGTTGTTGATAAAATTGTTATTGTTGATTGAGTTGTTGTTGTTGTTGTTGTTGAGGATATACATGAGGGAAGTAGCTAGAGTATGGTGGTTGAGACATCTTGAAACTTGTGTTGTAAAAAATGTATCTTTTTAGTCGAATGAACCGTTGTTGATGAAGAGTACTTATGCGTAGAAAACCAGCTTAGGCAAAGAAACCTTATGCTTAAAAAAACCAACTTTCGCGTAAGAAGATAGCTTACGCGTAGGATTAGCTTACGTGTGGTGTTAAGGATACCTTAGTTTATGCGTAATCCAAAAGCTTAGTAGTAGAATGCTTATGCATAAGAATTGCTTATGCGTAAGACAAAGCTTAGGCGTAAGACAATGTTTAGGCGTAAGTATGCTACGCGTAAGAATTAGCTTAGGCGTAAAACTAGGGTTTTTACCCAAAAATCCTTTACACTTATTCCAGTTTAAGGGATATCCAAAGTCGAAGTGTTTTCAGGCTTATCCAAGCAAGAAAAACACTGAGTAACCAAGAGCACTGAAGATCAAACCTTGAATAGCTTACGCGTAGGATTAGGGTTTACCTATGCGTAGACTTAGCCAAAACATAACCAAAACTAATCTTTAAGCACAACAATGTTTCTGAACTAGATTTTTATGATGAAAAAGCTTCAATATCACCAAAATAACACAAAAGTGTGAAACTTGATGATTTAAAACACTTTTTACTCTTACGCGTAGAAAGAGCTACACGTTTTAAACCAAGCTTAAAAACAACTAAATACACGTAAAGTTTCAAACTTTTTGCCAAAAACTTAGACTTTAACACCAAATAACCTTTAAAGTACAAGAATCTTGGATTGTAAAGTGTAAAAAATAAGTTTTTAAAGCGTATGAAGATTTTGAAACCGAGACTTACGCGTAGGAAAGAAAACCTCAAAACCAAATTCGTTCACCCAACTATTTGGCGATTGATACCACTGTTAGGTTCCCATTTATGTAACACAAGCACCAATATAAGAAGTATAGATTAAGAGAGATCGGTTGAACAAGATCAAACCATACGCGTATGAATATTATAAAGGATATGCGTGAGTATTGAATGAAAGTGAACAACCAACCCCCAAATGGGAGTTTACAAGACTATTTATAGGAGAAGGAGCTAGGGCAACACACCTAGTCCCTTCCTTTCCTTATTAGGCTTGGGCCAAGGCTTATGGGCCTTCTACATAAGCCTTAGCATAAAAACAAACATAAAGGCCTAATTAAGCTAACTATTACATATTAATTACTAACACTTGTAATTTAGTTTAGGAGTGATTCCAACAGGTTTTTAAAAGACAAAGCATTTTAGTTTTCGTGAAATAATCGTATCAATGATTGTAAAAAGTTTAGTATCAACGTTTCGTGTGGTGGTGAGAAAGCACGGACTAAACATGGAACTCATGCCAAAACAAACAGAAGTCGGAAAAGTAACGGAAAAGACAATGAGGACAAAATAAAAGAATCAAATAAAATTATTAGAAATGAAATAACCAATGATCGGTTTTGGTGTTTACCATATGATCCCAAATGGTTGGTAAAGTCATTCTTGTTTAGGAAAGAGTTATAATTTATAGACAGAATAAGTAGGTTTTATAATAAGGTTTATAAGTTTACAGATCCAACAGTTTTTTTACTCGTCAGGTTTTATAAAATAAAGTAGTTTTAAAATAATAATAGAAGTTTTAAAAGGTTTTATAAATTTTCGGCATGACGCGTCCATTTATATCATGTTCACAAGTCAATCGTGACTTTTATTGAATCAAATGTATAATTACATTGTTTATAAGTTTTATAGTTCGTTATCATTCTCGTAATTATTAGTTTTGGGTTTATTGAATATTTTGTGTTTGTTCTGTGTTTAATATATTAAATTCGTTTTGAGTTTAATATATTATACCGTCTAGTCCCAAAATGTCCAATAAGTCCAACGTCTAATATCGTAAATCCAATAACGATCCAAATATCTAATGTCCAATAGTATTAGTCCAGTGTTTATCCCATATTGTCTACTCAATGTACATGGTGTTGGAATCACTCCTAAACTACTTCTCAAGTGTTAGTAATCAATATGTAATAGTTAGCTTAATTAGGCTTTTATGTTTGTAATTATGGCAAGGCTTATGTAGAAAGCCCATAAGCCTTGGCCCATATCCAATAAGGAAGGAAGGGACTAGAAGTGTTGCCCTAGCTCCCTTCCCCTATAAATACCTTTGTAAACCTTCATTTGAAGGTTGGTTGTTCACTTCTAATACATTCCTACGCCTAAACCATTCTCTCTTTATATTCGTGTGTGTATTAGTGTGGTCATCCGATCACCTTATCTTCATTTCTTTCATATTGATGCTTGTGTTACAATATGGTGACCTAACAGTGGTATCATTCGCCAAATAGTTGGGTGAACGGTTTTGCTTTTGAAGTCTTAGTATCTACGCGTAAGTTTCGGTTTATAAACATTCATACGCTTAAAAGCTTTAATTTTTACACTTTAAAACTCAAGATTCTTGTACTTTAAAGGTTATTTGGTGATAAAGTTTAAGTTTTTGGCAAAAAGTTTGAAACTTTACGTGTATTTCATTAGTTTTGAGCTTGGTTTCATTCGTGTAGTCATTTCTACGCGTAAGGTGAATAAGTGTTTTGGATCATCAAGTTTCACACTTTTGTGTTATTTTGGTGATATTGAAGCTTTTTCATCATAAAAATCTGGTTTTGAAACACTATTGGGTAGAAAAATCAGTTTTGGCAAAGTTTGGTTAATCCTACGCATAGTAAAACCCTAGTTTTACTCGTAAGAATTCAAAGTCTACGCATAAGCTCCTCAACGTTTGATCTTCAGTGCTACTGGTTTACTCAGTGTTTTCTTACTTGGACAAGCCTAAAAACACTTTGACTTTGGATATCTTTTACACTGGAATAAGTGTAAAAGATTTTTTGGGCAAAACCCTAGTTTTACGCCTAAGCTAATCACTTACGAGTAGAATTCTTTACGCCTAAGCATTTTCTTACGCCTAAGCCTGTCTTACGCATAAGCTAATCTTACGCATAAGCATTCTACTACTAAGCCTTTGGTTTACGCCTAAGATAAATGTTTCTCAAGTCTAAGCGTAAGCTATTCTTACGCGTAAGTTGGTGTTTTTACGCATAAGGTATTTTCTTTGCATAAGCTGGTTTTCTACGCATAAGGACACTTCATCAACAAAGTTTCATTCGACTACAAAGATCCATCATCAACACAAGTTTCAAGATATCTCAACCACCATACTCTAGCTACTTTCCTCATATGTATCCTTAACAACAACTCTATCAACCATATCCTCCACAATCACCACAACAGATGCAACAATTTCAACAACAATTTACTCAAGGAGCTATTCCACCACAAATGATTCAATAACCTCCTAGTCTACAAGTACAACCCTACACAAACTTTCAAAAGCAGCATCCATCCAAGTATGCTATGAAGGAATCGTCTTGGTTTGCAAAAATGTGTGAAGCTTTAAGCAGCCAACAATCCATTCATGAAGCAGGATCACTTGATAGACCTCCAATGCTCACTCCTGGAAACTACGATCAATGGGTGATAAGGTTCTTTAGGTTTTGTGATCTAAAGAAGCCACATGGAAAGTTCTTGAAGAAGGTCATCCTTGAAGGTCCATTTAAGATGCCTACTATCACTGTACCCGGAGATCCGATTGCCAATCCACCAGGAGATGATATCACCAACATTGTCGGTATTGATCAACTTCTTCACTTAGAAGCTGATGAACTTGCTATGCAATATATCCTTTTGGGATTAGCCAATCCGATACTCCGTAGTGTTGATGCTCAAAATACTACCAAAGCAATGTGGGAGCACATTCATCTTCTTATGGAAGGCACTGAACTCAATCAAGAAGACATGGAATCTAAAATCTACTTAGCCTATGAACATTTCATGATTGAACCAGGAGAGACATTAGAGTCACATCATCATCGGTTCTCAGACATCATCAATGACTTGGATAAACACAATATCATTATGCCAAGAATTGCGGTCAACACAAAATTCCTAAGTAGTCTTGGTCCTGATTGGGAAAAGTATGGTATCTTCATCCGTCAAGCGAAGAATCTTCATCATGCTACGTACGGATTGTTGTACGACTATTTGACGCCCCACCAAAAGGAAGTTAACAGAGAAAGAGTCATCCGTGGAGCTCCTGTTTCACCTTCACTCCCGGATAATCAAACTCTTGCTCTATGGGCTCAAGCTTGTTATCCTCAATTTCCAACCTTACAAACTGTTTTTACAAATCCTCCACAACCAACTGCTCAGATCACACCAAACGATCCCTCACAGCAACAACAATCACAAGAAACTCAATTGGTTCCATACTACAACAACAATGCTCAAGCACTTTACAGTGAATCTAATGAGGATGCAGAATCTTTCGATGCATTGCAACAAGGGTTTATCATGATTTCTAGAGCTTTTGGCTGATCAAACACAAGGAATCAAGCTGTTGTTAACAATGGACGTGTTGAAGTTCAGAATCGTGGTAATGTTCGTCAGATGGGTAGTGGTCAAGGGTTTAATGCTAATGGAAGGAATAACATGGGTGCTCCACAACAACGAGCTCAAGTGGTTGAATAGGGAAATGCTCAGAATGGGGTTAATGGTCTTCGTTGTTATAACTGTAATGAGAAGGGTCATCTGGCTAATTCATGCCCTAAGCCGAGGATAAGAGGAAGCGCTTATCACAAAGAGGCTTTACTCTTGGCTCTCAAGGATGAAGCTGGTGGAACTCTTACCAACAAGGAACAGAGCTTCATGGCAAATGCAGATTCGGATGATGACATGGAGGACTTGCAGGCTAATGCAGCTGTGATTTTAATGGCAAACATGCAAGAGATCCACATGAGTGACACAGGCCCAGTGTATGACACTGACGACTTGTCTCAGGTACCGGATCAAACTATATTCATTACTGATCTGATATCTCCGCCAACATCTGCATCCGACAAGGGTCGGAGTGTTCAACATGAGCCATCTACATCTCATTCCGATGATAATCAAATAGATCCCGTAGTTATATTTGACGATCAAGATGACCTTATGGTTAATATTGACAATCAAGTTGACTCCGTGGTTATATTTGAGGATCTCAATAATAATCATGTTGAGACTCATGTTGAACAAACTGAACCTGTGTCCAATCCAGATATTGAGCTCATGACCTTAATTACGGACCAAAAATCTCGAATGGAAAAGTGCCATGACATCAATAAGAAATTACATGATAAAATTGCACTGTTAACTAAGGATAATGAATGCTTAAAGTTCCAACTCAACATTTTTCAAACAAAAGAGAAACGTGAAAAAGGTTTTGAAGTCGCATTTGCTAAATCCTACCAACATGAAAAATCTTTGGAAAAACATATATGTGATCTAGTTGCATCCAAGAATGCCTTGTTGTCTCAAATAGAACAATTGAAATATGATCATAAACAACAACTTAACGCTCTCACTTCGGAAACTTAAAAAGCCAAGTCTGAGTTGTTAACTTGTCAAAAACAGTTCTGTGAGTACAAAAAGCATTCAAAGAAACGAAAAGATGACTATCTTGAAGAAATTGTCGACTTACAAAACAAAAGCAAAGAGTTTCGAAATGTTGTTTATAAACATGGTGAGTCAATCAAAACTATTCAAAAGTTTACTTTTAAACCAAATCCAAATGGATAAGGACCGAATCTTGCTGATTACAAAACAAAGTTTTCTAATAGAGCATTCAAACCAAATCCCCAGGTTTACAGTGCAGAACATAGAATTGATGATTCCATTATGAGTGTTGTTGAATATAATCGCATGGAGGAATTAGATGCAAAAGACGAGAGTCGGTTAAAACTGGAAAATGTTGTTTATAACAAACCATTTAACTATTCAAAAGCTGTTACTTTCGTCCCAAGATAGGGTTATTCTAACACACCTTGGGTTATCACACCTACTTCTAAGTCTTCTAATGATGGTCCCCTTTCCAATGCTGCACAAATCAACGGTCCTTTACCTTCATTTAATGAAATAAAGCCATTAGCTGAACAATGTCAAGTTCTTAAATATTTTGAAACATTCTTATCGGACATTAAACTTTTGGAACGTGAAATTGAAATAAATTCTGAAATAAAAGTTGAACATTTTCAATCGCCTCAAGCGCGAGCACAAAGAGATATTTTTCAGAAAAGAATTTTACCTCATGTCCGAAATTTGAAAATGTGTGCAATTTATTGGGAAAGGGATTTTCACAAGGAGCTTGGACTTATGAAAAGAGTTTTCGAACAAACTGAAACAACAATTTCAAATACAAAACGTAAAAAGAAAATGTTGAGAAAAGATGTTGATCAACTCTTGGAAGATGTTATCTGTGCTGATACCATAAATATTGTGTTACTTCATTCTGTTGCATATGCATTTGATTATATTGTTGTTGATTCTATTGAAAATGTTGAGAATACAGATAATGTGTCACAAATCCAGTCTTTAAAAGTTGAAAATGAGCGTTTGTTAAACGAGCTTTCAAATGCAAAACGTCGTCTTCAATGGTGTCAAAAAGATTGTCAAAATCGAGAACTCGCTTTGCAAAACAAAATCAACCAGTTGCATACCAAAACTCTTAATCCAAAACTTGAGCAACTGGATGATGAAAACGTGTCTTTAAAGTGTCAAATTTCAGAATATGAACAAGAAATTTCAAAAGTTAAAATAGAATATGGCGTCATATTTGATTTACTCAAAAAGACTCGTGCTCAAGCGTCAAAAGATATTGATGATCATCTTGCATATACCAAAGATGTTTTAAGATAAAATGGCAACACTCGTTCTGAAAATCAAGATTTGTTACACACTATCCATGATCTAAAAGCAGAGCTGGTAACACTTAAGAAAGATAGGAATAGTAACACAAACGTTATTGCTCCAGGAATTCTTAGACTGCCTAATGACACATCACAAGAATCTAATGTGCTTCCCTCTACTGAAACAGGAATAGTTGCCTCTTTTCCCAACGCTAGCACTTCACAGCTTAAGAGCAAATCAAGGAATAATAGGAAGTTGCGACGTAAAAAAAGAACAATAAAGACCTCTAAAGTGGAAGAACACCTTAGGACTTTGAATAAGACTCAAGTTGCACCCACTTTAGACGTTGCGTTAGACAAATGTAATAGAAAAAGTGATGTAACGAATGTTGAACCTTTAAGTACTTTAAATGTTGTGTTTGAAGCTTCTTGTGTTGGTTGTCGTAAAAGCATGTTTTCTGGTTGTCATGATAAATGTGTTGATAATGCTATCTTATCTCATAAGAGGAACAATAGAAAACTGAATACCTCTAGGCCCACTAATACTTCTAAGTCTGTGCTAGGTAAACCGCCTTCTAGTGCTCATGCTTTAATCATTGATGTACCCATAGAACCCACTTCACCTCCTAGGAAGAACTTATCACCTAGTGCATTTACTAAGACCAAAGCTAAGACTAGTTGGAGATGGCGTAAAATGGTTACACAATACACTTGGCTTTAAATGGATACCTAAAATCATAAACATGTGTTTTTCAACTATAACTGCATCAGAACCCTCTAACTCTTCGGGTTCCACATCTACTTCTATTCCATCTGTGTCGTATGTGTGTAATGCAGGTGATACAGATCATCCTCTGGGTTGTTTATAGCGGATGTTCCCGACACATGACAGACAATCTTAAACTGTTATCAAACTTTGTTTCAAAGTTCATTGGCACTGTCAGATTCGGGAATGATCACTTCGCGGCTATCATGGGCTTCGGAGATTACATCATCGAAATTAGCAGAGTTTATTATGTGGAAGGTCTCGGTCACAATCTCTTTTCAGTCGATCAATTTTGTGATGGATATTTTGAAGATGCTTTTAGGGAGAAAACTTGTTTCATTCGTGATCTACAGGGAAACGATCTTATGTCTGGTCAACGCACATCAAGTATTTACACAATCTCAATGCAAGACATGATTGCTTCATCTCCCATATGTCTCATTTCAAAGGCAACATCTACAAAATCTTGGCTATGGCACCATCGTCTTTCACACTTAAACTTTCAAACCATAACCAATCTTGCACGTTACAAACTTGTTGAAGGTCTCCCAAGATTTCGGTATTCTAAAGATCACCTATGCTCAGCTTGTGAACAAGGGAAAAGCACTCGTGCTCACAGCATGTGCTTCATCTTCTTCACATGGATTTGTGTGGCCCAATGCGTGTGTAGACGGTTAACGGCAAACACTACATCCTGGTAATTGTGGATGACTACTCAAGATGGACTTGGGTTTGTTTTATTCGAAGTAAAGATCAAGCTCCACAGATGATCATCACCTTTCTTACAAAAATTCAAGTTCAGCTCCGGAACACAGTCAGACAAATCAGAACAGACAAAGGGACTGAATTTGTGAATCAAACTCTTCGTACATAATATGAGAATGTGGGAACTGATCATCAAAAATCTATTGCACGAACACCAGAACAAAACGGAGTTGTTGAAAGACGAAACCGTACGTTAGTGGAAGCTGCAAGAATGATGTTGATAAATGCAAAACTTCCAGATTACTTGTGAGCTGAAGCCGTGTCAACTGCATGCTACACTCAGAACCGTTCAATTATTACCAAACGCCACAACAAAACACCTTATGAGCTTATCCACAACCGTAAACCGAACCTCAAACACTTTCATGTATTTGGATCCCTTTATTATCCAAATAATGATCGTGATGACTTTGGTAAGCTCAAAGCCAAAGCTGACATTGGAGTATTTGTTGGATACTGTGAAAACTCTAAGGGTTACCGGATCTGGAATCGTCGTACAAAGGAGATTATGGAAACGATTCATGCAAATTTCGATGAGCTTACAGAAATGGCTTCTGAGCAAAACAGCTTGGAACCCGGACATAACCATCTAAACTTTCCCCAAACCCCATCATCAGCTGAACCAAGCCTCCTGCTTACTCGTCAACAAATGGAACTGCTATTTGCTCCTCTGTTTAGTGATGATATTGATCAACGTGCTCCAGATGTATCAAATGTTTCCGCTGCTCAACCTGATAATAATCCAATTGATTCTACAGCAACAACCAAACAAACCGCATCCAATGACGCTGAATCAGCTGATGATCTTCTGAAAAATGAAGTACCCCCACCTGCAGATTATGATCCAAATGCGTTCTTCAATCCGTTTGCTAATGAAACTGCCACACCTGATGTTGCGAAATCATCTACAAGCCATTTGAATCCTCCTAATCTGCAGAATGTATATCAACATCAACCCTCCACACATCGTTGGACTAAAGACCATCCTCTTGTGAACATTATTGGAACCTCGAATCAACCGGTCGTAACCAGACAACGCCTTCAGACTGACGGTGAACATTGCATTTATGCACTTACCGTTTGTCAATATGAACCCAAAAACATTAAAGAAACAATGACTTACGACAACTGGATTGAATCCATGCAAGAAGAACTTAATCAATTTAAACGTCTTGAAGTATGGGAATCGGTTGAAAAACCAACAGGGGTCTATGTTATTGGTCTGAAATGGATTTGGAAAAACAAGTTGGATGCTGAAGGTACGGTTATCAGAAATAAGTCACGTCTGGTAGCCAAGGGTTATAGACAATAAGAGGGGATTGATTTCGAAGAATCATTCGTACCGGTTGCTAGACTTGAGGTTGTACGGATTTTTCTGGCATTTGCGGCTCACATGAACATCACGGTTTATCAGATGGATGTCAAAACCGCATTTATGAATGGTCAACTGAAGGAAACGGTATATGTTAGTCAGCCGGAAGGATTTGTTGATCAAGAGTTCCCAAATCACGTCTTCAAACTGAAAAAGGGTCTTTACGGTCTCAAACAAGCTCCTCGGGCGTGGTATGATAATTTATCATCCTTTCTCTGTGCCAATAATTTCACTAAAGGTTCGGTCGACCCAACACTTTTCATTCAACATCACGGGGCTCACATTTTAATCATTCAAATCAATGTGGATGATATCATTTTTGGGTCAACACATAAAAAGTACTCAAACGAATTTTCAAAACTCATGAAAAAACATTTTGAAATGTCCATGATGGGTGAACTTACATTCTTTCTAGGATTGCAAGTTCATCAATCACCCCGTGGTATTTTCCTTAGTCAGTCCAAATATGCCCTTGAAATTTTTAACAAACATGGAATGACAAGTTGTGATACCTATGCCACACTAATGGCACATACCAAGAAACTGGACGCTGATTTACATGGGAAATTGGTTGACCCTACCAAATACCAAAGTATTATTGGGTCTCTCATGTATCTAACAACCAGTAGACCTAACATTGTATTTGCTGTATATCTTTGTTCCCGTTATCAGTCGCGACCAACTGAAACTCACCTCTATGAGGCTAAAAGAATACTCAGATACATCAAGGGAACCATTAACTTGGGGATCTGGTATCCGAAGGATTCTGGTTTTGAACTAATAGCTTTTTCAGACGCTGATCACGCAGGTTGCTTAGATTCTCGGAAAAGTACTTCAGGGGCACTACAATTTCTTGGTGATAAACTGGTGTCATGGCAATCGAAGAAGCAGGATTGTACATCGCTGTCCTCCACCGAAGCAGAATATGTAGCCATGACGGCGTGTTATGCTCAAGTCATTTGGATGAGAACACAACTCAAAGTCTATGGTTACTTATTTGACAGAATCCTGATGTACTACGACAATCGAAGTGCTATTGCGATCTCGTGCAACTCTGTTCAACATTCGAAATCAAAGCACATCGATCTTTGATATCATTTTATCAAGGAGCATGTGGAAAAGGGTACCGTTGAATTATATTTTGTGGGTACTGAATATCAACTGGCAAACCTTCTCACCAAAGCCTTAGCTCCTGCTAGGTTTACTGAGTTGGTCCACCGGATTGGTATGAGGTGTTTGACTCCAGAGGAACTGGACGAACTTTTGAAACATTCTTAAAACCAGTAAAACACCAAAACCTCTTTGGTAAACATTTTTTCAAAATCAAAATACAAAAATATAAAATTTATAAAATACAAAAATATTCTTCTTTCTAAATTTCTTTTAACATGGCAAGTACAAATCTTCCGTCAACACTTCACACTTTCAAAAAATTTCAATATATTCTTGGTCAAGTGTTGAGGGGGAGAATGTAAATATTTTTCTTTTTCATAAAACCTTGCACTTGCATGTTACCCTGTATTGGTAGTATCTTTGATAACGATGGATACGTTTCTTGTTTCTTGACACTCCTCGGATCCAAATTTGTAAAATTTCTCTATTTCTAAAGTCAATGGGGAGTGTCGTCAAGTTTCTTTCCAAACTTACACTTTGTGCTTAACATAAATGGAAGTTTTGGGCTGTGGATGAAAATGGTTGAAGTGGAGGGACCAAAATTGTCAAATATTTAAACTTATTTTAAACAAAACCTTCACCTAATAACACTTTCACCTTTATTACTAACATTTATATCTTACCAACCAAATCCCACGCCTAAAAATCAAACAACAAATCCGTGCTTTAATCTTCAATTTTGTAAGTGGTTTATGATTCTCAGTGATATTCTAAACATAGGTTTTAATTTATACATAAAACCAACGGTTAGATTTGTCCCTAGGCGTGATTTCGTGTTCTACGCATATGCGTATGAACATGCAATCATGTTTTGGGTGTTTGTTGTTGAAATAAGTGTGTTAAAACATTCATAACATCATTCTAAAACTATTTCCAATAACAAATTCAACCCAGAAACATCAATTAATCATTTTTCAAAATTAGGGTTTATGCGTGAGATTTTGGGGTTTTCTATTTAAAGCGTTTCTGTGTAATTAGATGGTCACATGATGTTTGTAACATTCTTAATTGACCAAAACCAACTTTGATTCTTACCCAGAAACATGTAATCGTAAGAAATTGAGATTTAGGGGTTAAGACTCATACGAATTAGGGACTTTTGATTCTTAAGGTTTTTGATGTTAAAACTTGTTGCAACACATTCATAGAGTCTCTAAGGCATCCCAGAAATAATTTGGTGCTTATTCTATGGTTGGATTTCTTACTCGTAAAATTTGAATCCCTAGGGTTTAAGTTTTACGCATAAGTAAATCCTACGCATAACTATGTATGATTGTGATTACATGTGAGAATGAAAGGAATTGAAATATGTGTTAATGAATGTGTTATGACGAATTTATTTCAGGTTTTACGCGTGAAAAATCATAATCAAGGTTAAGAAATGGAATTATACGCATAAAGGATCATCTTATGCGTAGAATGTTATTCGTAAGAGAAATCTTACGTGTAACCTTTACGCGTAAGGTTCTACATGGGGACTACGCGTATCCTGTGAAGGATATGCGTAAACTAGAGTCTTACGCATAAGGTTCACTCTTACGAGTAAACCTTACGCATAAGCTCTCACATACGCTTACGCGTAATCCTTATGCCAAGAGCTCTTTTGCTACGCGTAATATTTCTTACGCGTAAGAGGAGCTCCTACGCATAAGCTTATGCTTACGCGTATGGTCACAACTGTTTACGCATAAGCTTGTAACTTTACGCTTAATCCTTATTTTAACCATAATTATGAATTGTTACGCGTACAAACTTGTAAATAAATAAATCATAACGTCACAAAACCAAAATGTCACTAATAAGCTATAATGGTTAATATGTTGTGTGAATGAGTGAAAATTTGGACTTTAAAATTCAAAATTAATAAACTCACGAAACTTATCACGACTACTTTGGACTATTGGACAAACAAGTGACGTTGGACTCATAACATTCATCAACATAACATATTCAATAATTGGACAATAACATCAACTTTTGACTAACGTAATGTCTTTCGATATGTTGGTTCTTTTGGCTCAATATCTTTCAGATCATAATATGGACGTCACGATGGAAATCGTTAACGCACCAAATGTACTCACGATGGAAGACATTTTCCCTGAAGGTTACAAGATGAAGATTGGAAATAACAATCTCAAAGTGTACTTTGATAACTTCACATGCTCTGAGTCTTCGTTTCATATTGCTGTGGACATTCTAAAGACTCATCCATACAAGAACATGCTCACAAATTCTGCAACAGTTCCAGAGATCTACATTCATTAGTTCTGGCACACTATGAAGAAGGCTGATGGTAAAGATGCTGTTACGGTGACACTCAACAACAAACAAGTCACCATCACTGTTGCGGATTTAAGGGCAATTCTCCTTCTTCCGGCCATCCAGCCTGCTGATTATGTTGCTACTCCTTCGGAAGAGGCTACTCTCCAATTCATGGTTGATATTGGCTATGATGAAGCTGCTGGTATCATCACTAAACATTCCTCAGTTGATCTAAAGAACATCCCTCAGCCATGAAGAACTATATACATAATGATTGCCAAATCTGTTTCTGGTCGTGATAGTGGTTATGAGCATCCTATGCTCATGGAACTACAAATATTCTGGGGCATGGTCAACAAGATGCATATTGACTTCGCAACTCTGATCTGGGAAGATATGATGTCTTACCTCAAGAAGCTTGGCACCAAGATCCCCTACATCAGATACACTAAACTGTTGATCCAAAGGATACTCGGGAATAATCTGGACATTCCCTTGAGACTTGATGACCCCAACCATCACTCCGCGTTGTTTGAGCCTACTCTTAATGTTGTCAGATTCAAATACTCAACAACAAAGAAACAAGGTGCAGTTTTGCCTGACTACATTCTCACTGATGATATCAAGCAACTTCAATCATACTCACGATATCAGAAAGCAGTAGCATCAGGAAAAGTTGGCTTCATAGATGAAAAGTATTCAGCCATACCAGTTAAAAGGACCAGGAGAGGCAGTGTTGGAAGTGCAGCAAGCACTGGGAGTACGCGAAAGTATCCAAAGAGAACTCATACTCTCAAAAGGAAAGTTCCATCAAAGGTTGCTATTCCTAATCCTCAACCGACACCAAAATTAGAGGACGAGGACTCCGAGAATACTGACACGGATGAAGAGGTCCACTACTCAGAAACTGTTACAGACGAAACGACAACAGTAGAAACACCTCCTAGATCCAAATCTGACAAGGGCAAAACTTCAGTGGAAGAGCAGGAAGAAGAAGAAAGTTCAGAAGAAGAACCACAGGATGAAGAGAAAGAATACCGCAAGAAACTGAAGAATCGCAGGCTTATACATGTTGCTAAGGAGCTTAATCTTCAACAGACTCATGGCCCTGGAGGTTCAAGTGGTGGCTCACAAACAACACCATTTCTCGATGCGGTTAATCAACCCGATAAGGGAACTGGTACCACCACTCACGAATCTGAACAACAGCAACAAGAAGAGAATATCATCTTTGACTTTGAGAAAGAAGAGAAAAAGTAGAAGGATGAAAGGATTACAGATGAAGATATTGAGGAAGCTGATAGGGAAAGAGCTAAAGAGGAAGCTCGAGCTAAAGAAGAGGCCAAGATAAATGCTAAAGAACAGGCTAAAGCTGAAAAAGAAGCTGATGATTATCTTCTAGATAATCCTGAACACAACCCGGAACAAACTTCTGAGCCTCCAAATGACCCAGAGCCTTCTCATGAATCATCTTCGTCTGACTCATTGTCTCATTCATCTCCACCACCATCCAAAGACACCACCACCAGATCCGCATCTAGATCTGTAAAGAAACCGACCGATACTTGGGCATCACGTGCAAAGACAAAGATTGTGAAAGCTGTCAGGCAAGTAAGGAAGAAAAATGTGGTCAACAAGAAACTGAATCAGCTTGCGGACAGAATAAATCTACTTCAAAAGGTGATAAACGAGTTTTCAGATGAAAGTGAACAAATTCACCAGTTTCTCGATAGAGATATCCAAGGGGAAATGGTCAAGACGATCAGAGAATTTACTCACAAGTTTCTTCTCGACACCGTCCCTGGAGTGACAAGAGAGATGTTCACCAGACAACTTTATCCAAATCTCATGCAATTGGTCAAGCAAACAATGCAATCTACTCCTGTAGCAATGCAAATCAATCCAATTGAGCCTGCGGTTGTCTCCTATGCAGAACTGATTTCCAAGCTTGTCTTTCAAATGTCTAAACGATCCGCAACATTTACTTCTGACGAAGCAAAACTATTTGAGGCATTGCTCGAATATCAACTCAAAACTTCATACAAAGCGGCAGCTGAAAGGGCTAAGCCTCCAAGAGACGATGATGATGCGGATAACGATTATGAGCCGAAACGTAAGAAAAAAATGACGATTCATCATCTATGCCTCCACCACCCCAAAGGACCTCGACCTCCAGAAGATCTCCTCAACGTCTTCCTGCTACAGATAAACCTCAGGAATATGAGTCTCCACCACCAACGCATAAAGCTGGTGATCACTTTGAATACACTGGTGGTGACGATGAGGAGCTTCCTGAGCCCCAACAACAACCTCCTTCTGCTACATCAATGAAGCAACCAGCATCATCATCAAAGCCGAAGAAGAAAAAGTCAACTTCAGTTGTGTCATGGCTAGATGAAGATGAATCTGAAGAGTATGAATGGTTTTCAAAGCTTGTTGATGCAACACCTCAGTTACCGGAAGGCCAAGAACCGGTAGATGGTAGAACTATGGAACATGTCAAGATCATCCAAGAAAAGTTTAAAGTGAAGAAGATGACGAAGTCAGAGTTAAAGCGAATCAAGAACGAAGCTTTTCAACTACTTAAGGACAACTCTGACAGTGCCATTGAAGTCGAATATCATCTCGACAACATAGCACGAGCCATGTCCAACAACATTGATTGGCTCAACCCTGAAGCTAATATAGACTTCACCAGACCTGACTAGGCTCCATACTACACAGACTGGACTAAGCCACTACCTACCATTGGCCGACCTGATCAACCAAAGATTCCCTACCAATATTTCTTCAACAACGACCTGGAATTTCTTCAGCACGGTAGCGATGTAAGCAAGAAATACGCTACTTCACTCACCTTCCCTTTCCCAATAGCAATCTACTCAAACAATATAGCCATCGAGGAAGAAGCCACACATATGTTTGTTGACAACGTGGTAAAGTATGACATCGATGCACTGTATGGGATTCATCATTGGCCAGAACGAAGAAGAATTTACTACAGAAGCTGCCAGGTACTCAAATCTAAGAAAGAGGTGTACAGTGACCATCAGATCGTTGCTATAATGCATGTCTGCCTGTCCACCAAGTGGGACTACTCATTCCTGAAGAAAATCGTAGTTAAACGCCAAGATGAACAGGAATATGACTTCTCTGAAGCGGATTTTCCGAGATTGTCACTCAATGACATTGAAGACATGTATCTTGCTAAGGTACAAGGTCGAATGTGACATTTCTCCACCAACATCCAGCTCCAGTACATCAAGTCATTGCTGATATTCATCAGAAGCATCGTTATCCAGGAACGTGTTAAAGACCTTCAACTTGCCGTGGAATCATACCAGAAACATGTTAATCTCACCAAACCACAATTAGATCTTCCCGCTACTTAAGTATCCTTGTGTTCTAAAACTTTCATTGAATCATATAATAAACTGAAAACACTTTGTGATGAGAAAATGAGTCAGATAGGTGATCAGGAAGCTAAACTATTTGCCTATAGTAATGTTGTTAAAACATTAGAAGCTCAAATAGTAACCTTACAAAAACAACAATCATCTTTAAATAAAAAGCTTACTTTTCAGGCTAATGAAATATATGAAAAAGATGAAAAACTTAGGAAGTATAGGAGAATTGGGATGAAAGCTGTAAAAGATAAAGATCAGTTGCAAATCAAAATAGACTCATGGCAGAATAATGCTAAGGTACTTTGGAGGTTTGTTGATTCTGGTATGACCTCAAACTGCAAAATTGGCTTAGGATTTGAAAGAAAATCAGATAGTGAGGTCTTAGGGTATGAAGAAGAAATGAAACATACTATGTTTGTCGGTCAAAGGAAGATTATGTTGGTAAACTAATATACAAAAGATTTTCAAAAACTGACAACTATAAAGGAGTACCACCACCCTTAAATGGAGACTATAACCCTCTACCAGATCAGGACTTTGATGAATCTTTATTTAATTATAGTAAAAAGGGACCCCAAAATCCTGAAACTATTGTCTCAGAGGACAAATCCAGTGAATATTCTACGTGTCAATCAAATGACAGTGAAGGATCTATTGGAGACATCTCTGAGCATTCTGTTGACCTTAAACCAAAACCCATATATGTACCAACAAAGTAGCCTGAGTCTAAACCGATTATAATTAGTAAACTTGTTGTGTCTGTACATAAACCAAAACAAATTGAACCTAGCTGTGTCCCACACGTAAAACTCCTAGGCAACAAATTAAACCAGAGACACCCAGAGTAGACAGAAAGAATTGGAATGGAATGATGAAAAGAGAGGCAGAACTTAATTAGAGACTACGATTTTCATGAAAAAAGAATGGCTAGAGAGGCAGAACTTAGGAAGCAAAAGGCTGTTAATACTGGTAATAGGATGGTTAGACCAGTATGGAACAATATAAACAGAATTAATCATGCTAACCAATTTGCTCTCAGACCAGTCCTAATTAATATTGGTCGTTCAAACATTAATTCTGTTAGGCCCAACATGGGTACTGGTGTACAAGTTAAAATTTTTAGGCAAAATATTAGTTCTGGTCTGCCTAAAGTTAATACTGGTAGTGTAAATGTTAATTCTCTTAGAAATAAACAACCAGTATCTACCAGTACCTCATCCCAGGTGAATGTCTTCAATCACATAAGAAATTTTTCTAAATCACATTCACCTGTGAAAAGACCCATTATTAATAATGCAGCAAAAATGTTTAAATCTTATGCTGTAAAAGGAAATGGGGGATCTGCTGTTAAGGCCTTAGCATGTTATAACTGGAGTCATAGACCAAACTCCAAGTATAATAGTGGACCCTTTTCTGTTAATACTATGAATTCTACAGGTCCACAAGGCAGAACCAAGCCTGTATAGGCCTGGGTCCCAAAGAGAAACTAATCTCTTTTGTATGTGCAGGAACATCCTTTCATGAACATGGGAGATAGAGGCATATTTGACAGTGGGTGTTCTGGGCACATGATTGGTAACAAGGACCACTTGGATGATTTTGAAGAATTCAAAGGAGGTTCTGTTAATTTTGGAGGTAGCAAAGGCTACATTACAGGGAAAGGTAGAATCAAGGTTGGTAATTTAGAGTTTGATAGTGTGTATTTTGTAAAAGAACTAAGCCATTTTAACCTTTTCTCTATATCGCAAATATGTGATAAGCAGCATACGGTTCTTTTTACTGCAACTGAATGTTTTGTGTTGACTTCTGACTTTAAAATGCCTGATGAAAATCAGATACTACTCAGGGTCCCTAGGCAACACAATATGTACAGTTTTGATATGAAGATACCTGAACCTGCTAAAGGTTTTTCATGTTTGATTGAAAAAGCCACTATTGATGAATCTAAATTGTGGCACAGAAGGTTGGGTCATATAAATTTCAAAAATCTAAACAAACTTGTGAAGGGAAACCTTGTTAGAGGTCTACTTTCCAAGGTTTTCAAAAAGGACCATTCTTGTGTTGCATGCCATAAAGGGAAGCAGCACAGGGCATCATGCAAGCCAAATTAGAAAGAGCTATTACAGCACCTTTACACACCTTGCATATGGACCTTTTTGGGCCAAATTCTATAAAAAGCATTAATCATGCATCTTATTACCTTGTCACTACTGATGATTGTACTAGGTTTTGTTGGGTTTTCTTTTTATCTACCAAAGATGAGACTACTGGCATCCTTCAGACTTTTATTAGGACCAGCTTGACCATAAGGTTAAAATAATTAGATCAGATAATGGCAATGAATTTAAGAATAGAAGTATGCTTGAATTCTGTGGGGACAAGGGAATAAAACAGGAGTATAGTACTGCTAGGACTCCACAGCAGAATGGAGTTGCAGAAAGGATGAACACGACCCTAATTGAGGTAGCTAGGACTATGCTAGCTGACTCACTCCTACCAACCACTTTTTCGGATGAAGCAGTTTGTTGTACTTGCTATATATTCAATAGGGTAAGGGTGACCAAACCTCAGTGCAAAACTCCTTATGAGCTTTTATTTGGCCATAAACCTATTATTAGCTATATAAGACCTTTTGGGTGCCATGTTACCATTTTAGATACCCTTAGGGCGTGTTTGGTAGAGAGAAATGGTAAAAGAGAAATGGAAATGAATCGAATTCCTTTGTTTGGTTGGCTAGAGAAATTAAAAGGTGGAGAATTGAGGAAAATTTGGGAGAATTGGTAAGAAGTTGGTAGTGTAAATTTTAGAGTTTAATTTCCATCCCTTTTGGTTGGGAAATTGGAGAAATAAGAATTGTTAGTATTCGTAATATTTTTTCATGATATGTTTTTTTTTTCTTTTTCAACTTATATTTTTACTTTAGTTCCAAACATACGTTTTTTTTTAAATATTTTTTTTAAAATAAGTTTTTTTTTAATAAATAAATTTAAAAAAAAAAATTTTAAAAACAAGTGTATTTTTTTTTTAAATAAATACATTTTTAAAAAAATAATTTTTTTAGAAAAAACAAGTTTTTTTTTTTTTTTTTTTTTTTTTTTTTTTTAAATACTTTTTAAAATATATATATATATATATATATATATATATATATATATATATATATATATATATATATATATATATTTTAAAGAAAGTAAATAAATTTAAAAAAAATAAATTAAAAAAAATATATTTTTTTTAAATAAGTTTTTTTTAAAAAATATTTTAATATTTTTTAAAAATTGTTATTTAGAAAAAAAAATAATTTTAAAAAATAAATCAACAAACAAATAAGTCTTATATGACAAAAAAAAAACAACAAACAAATAAGTCTTATATGACAAAATGTTATTTAAAAAAAAATCATTTTTTGGGTCAAATCTTTGTTGTTACCAAACATTATAATTGAACAAAATTCTCTACTGATTTCTATTCTCTGTGATTTTATTCTCTGCTTCATTTCATTTCTTTGAAATTCTCTCTACCAAACGTGCCATTAATGTGCTTGGGAAGTTTGATGGCAAATCTGATGAGGGTTTCTTAGTAGGATATTCACTAAATAGTAAGGCCTATATGATATACAATTTAGTGACAAAAAGGGTATAAGTGAACCTCTATGTTAACTTTCTTGAGGAAAAACCTAATGTAAAAGGAGTAGGTTATAGATGGATGTTTGATTTAGATTATCTAACTGATTCTATGAACTATATTCTTGTTATCTTTGGAAAATCAAGATAACCCACATGCAGGCTCATCAGAAGAAACCAACAGTGCAGGTACTCATGCTCCTGAGGATGAAGAAGATAATGAGGAGCTTATACTGGTGCCTACAGCAGTCCAACATTCTGCAGTTAAAGGTGGAACAAAGAAATCTTCTGTTTCTCCAAAGAAGAAAGAGACTGCTGCAGGGGTTCAGTTACAAGAGAGATAGGTTTCTCCTACTGGTGATTCGGATGTTATTCTGGCCTTTAAAAGGGAATTTTATGCTCTTGCTCAAAAGCATCTCGGGCCAGTACCTACAGTCAAGGCTACCAGTACTAACTCAGTTAATACTGGTAGTACAGCTGTTAATTCTGGCGAGCCTGATCCACCAGTACCTGAAATTCAAGCTACTAGTACTATCCCAATTAATACGAGTAGTCAATCTGTTAATTCTGGAAAGTCTGATGATGATTTTGATGAATCAGTATTGCCAGAACTAAACATTTTTGATAATCCTGCTGAAGGGATCTTCAATGAAGCTTCTTATGATGAATAAGGTGTGGTTACTGACTTCAACAATATCCCTATAGAGATAGATGTCAGTCCAGTTCCTACACTTAGGATTCACAACATTCATCCATAGAGTCAAATTCTTGTTAATCCTAAGTCAGCTATTCAGACTAGAAGCAAAGTGCAGCAACAATCTGGAGCTTATGCACTTTTCAGTTTTATACAGAAGCAACAATGGAATAATCATAAAGATCACCAACACTGTTTATTTGCATGCTTCCTTTCTTAAAAGGAACCCACAAAAATAACTGATGTTCTTACAGATGAAAGTTGGGTTGAAGCAATGCAAGAGGAGCTGTTGTAGTTTAAGCTGCAAATGGTGTGGATTATTGTAGATCTACCTCATGGTGTGAAAGTATTTAGCACTAAATAGGTCTACAGGAACAAGAGAGATGAAAGAGGAGTGGTACTTAGAAATAAGGCTAGATTGGTGGCCCAAGGTTACAGACAGGAGGAAGGTGTTAATTATGATGAGGTTTTTGTTCCTGTAGCTCGAATTGAAGTTATCAGGTTATTTTTGTCCTTTGCCTCCTATATGAGTTTCACAGTCTACCAGATGGATGTGAAAAGTGCTTTTCTGTATGGCACTATTGATGAGGAGGTGTATGTTTCTCAACCTCCTGGCTTTGTAGATCCTGCTCATCCACATAAGGTTTATAAGGTGATCAAAGCCTTATATGGTCTACATCAAGCTCCCATATCTTGGTATGCTACACTCTCCATATTCCTTGAGAAGCATGGATACAAAAGGGGAAATATTTACAAGACCTTATTTATAAAAAAGGACAAGAAGGATATCATGCTAGTGCAGGTTTATATAGATGATATCATCTTTGGTTCTACGAAAAGGTCTTGGTGTAAAGAGCTTGAGGGCCTGAGAAGGGCAGATTTCAGATGAGTTCTATGGGTGAGCTCACATTCTGTAAGATATTGGTTATTGTTTTAATCAAAGAATATGTATGAGGTTGGGATCAACCAAAAAGATTTTAAAGAGAGAGAGATGGGTGGGATACTTTATAGAGAGAGAAAGAGATGAGAGAAAAAGAAGGTGTATGATTAGAGAAATGAAAGCACCAACCCTCTCCACATGAGGAGAGGGCTATTTATAGTTCTTACAAATTACGCCACCTACGGGCTGTGGATCAGGCATACATTGGGTAAAGACCCGTCCGTCCTCCACGGTGTTACACTAAACTAAATAACTAACTAAATAACTAGTAAATAACAATATGTCTACGAGCTAACTTGTGCTAGATAATATTTGGGGTGACCGACTCTTCACTATGGAATTTCTAATTCCTAACAATCTCCCCCTAAGGGAGGTCACCCCATGATTTACATTTTCAATCCTAGCATTCTATTCTTGACTTTGTTCTTGAGCTTGTAGACTTCAATTCTTCAATTCTGCAATCTTTGTGTTTTAGTAGAGATTCTTCAAAGTCTGCATTGATTTGTACTTTTAGTGGAGGCCTTTAACTGATCCACATCTTTGATGATCTTCGAGCTTTCTTTGAGATCATCAGCCACATTATATCTCTGGATCACCATTTATTGTGTTGCCATCATGTGAAGTTGTGACTTTTTGACCGACATGCTCACACTTTCAGGATCATGACATCTTTCCATCAGAGTAGCGGAAGCTTTACTGGCTCATGATATTTGCAGCAGCGTAGCAGAAACATAGTATAAAAATATCGAGCGGTTCGTAGTTATGCACAAGTCATGATTTCTTTAATTAAGTGTGGATGCTGTGAGCATGCGGCTTTGGATTGACTTCTCAATTCTGATCAGCTGCAACCGTCCAAATGTACCGCAAACAACAGTTGGCAATAAATCACACGAAAGTGTCTTTGATCACTTTCGTTGAATTGAGGTACACAGCCCACGGTTCCCCGTTGATCAGTACAAGTACTACCTGTGATCAGGTATAATTTCAAAGAATCTCCTTGACAGGGTTTCGCAGTTGTTCTAGCTGTTCTAAAACCAGAACGTCTCAAAGAAGACAACACGGAGTGAGTGAACCAGTGAATTGAGATTCACTGATTGATGAAAATGATTTGAAAAACAATCGCGTATTGCTTAGAAGAAAGAGTTTTGCAATACGACGAAGGTTTTATGAGAAAGATCAATTTTCAATCAAAAATACTTTTTGTATTTGAAAAGAGTACACATTCGATGTGCTAGAGAAAAGAAGAGATTTGCACATCGAACGGTTTTTCTAAAAGTAATTTTTTCAATCAGAGATACTTTTTGTGTTTGAAAACATGAATACACATTCGACATGCTAGAGAAAAGAAGGTTTGCACATCAAACGGTTTTTCCAAAAGTATTCGTCAATTCCAATCCTGGACCAAGGTTGATTCAAGAGTGAATCGCCCCATCGTTTCTATCCAGTTGTCACAAGCTTGATCTTTAGAAAAGATCTCACATGTCATCCACCAAGAGCTTGTTTGATGTTGGCTCTAGAAGGCTTTCCATCTTCATCGTGAATATATCACTCGGATGTTCTGGCAATACCACAAGGGTAATGCGTAGGACTCTTAAAATATATTCTTACTTTCCACATTGTGTGAAACAGCAAGTCTTCAAGAATTTAGTGTCCTAATGAGATATTGTGGATGATCTCGTGGCTCTAGACTCAATCGTGCACATTTGGTTCCTATGCAGGAGACTAGGGAGAGGGTCTCCTTCTTCAATATCAACAATCTCTAAGAGAAAGTCGATAGATTATGTAGGTTCCTCGTGAGAATGAAACAAGCCCTTTTAAGAGGAACTTGAGTAGCTTGGGAAGTTTAGTGCAGTGCGTCACTGGGTCCATGACGTCTTGTCTTCAATACCAGTGTTACCTTGGTAACCACCAGTAGCATATGAATTGAACCCGGTTTCTGCCCTAAGGTTGAATTATTGGAGGGCTATTTCTTTTCACCCTTTTCTCATTCATTTCTTTTTCATTCTTCAACCCCTTCAGTGCTTACCGAGACTTCATAACTAGAACCTTGTTGGGTTTGTTCTAGTACTAGCTCTGTCTCAGTCGGCACTCTTCCCATATCTCACTTTTTTCCTTTTTTCAATATACCTAAGGACTTCTACACTATCTAGTGGATTGTCCCTGGATAGATCCCTCCGGTTCTGGCGGATCGTGGGAACTAATACCTAACCTCACCATCCTTATAACTCCATACATAAAGTAAAATGGTCGGTCTTTTGGTACAGTTCATTCTTCCTTGAAACCAATTGAAAAAACATTTGGACAACCAATCAAGGTACTTGTGATACGAGATCAAAGCATTTTGTACCTTAATAGTTTTGATCATTTAGAAAACCTCCCCCTCAACATGTGCATATGTTTTCGAAATTTTTTAGCACATGGAAGCAAGAGGACTTTGAAATATTTTCTTTGATCACAATTTTCATAGAAAAAGCCATTTCATTTTCTTGGTAAATTCTCCCCCTCAATATGTGCATAAGATAAGTGAAATCATTTTATCACATAGAGGAAAGAGTTCTTTTGAAGCACATCCACGAACACAAAAGCCATTAAGAAACCATTCGCTCCCCCTCAATATGTGCATCAATATATGAAAGAGTTTAGCACATATTAGAGAGAGCCATCACATTGAATCAAATGATCACCTTTTATCAGATTTCATTATTAAATCACAAATTCTCCCCCGATCAAAAGTATCAAACCCTTTGAGATTTTGGATCCCAAGTGATTTAATAAGGTTTAGAAAACATGGGAGAATATGTGCCTGATTTAAAAGCTCTTCTGGTTTATGGTTAAATGCTCCTCCTCAACATGTGCATTGTATATTTGAAATCGTTTGGCACATAGAGGCAGGAGTGCCTTTAAAGGACTAAAACCAATTTCATTAAAACAGACAAGAGATTTAAATCACGATCTCTCCCCCGATCAAAAATATCAAACCATTTGAGATTTGTGATCCCATCTGATTTAAATCATTTAGAAAATTTTAGGGAAAGACGTGGCAAGATTTAATTTTGAAAAATGATAGATAAGGAACATATTTAGACATTAAAGATTGTTAGTGTCAGGTATGATTGTTTTAAGAGACCTTTAAGTAAAATAAAACAATTTCACAATCAAACAAGAACAGAAAAAATTTCATTTTGAAAGATCTTGATTCTAAAGAAAAATCATACCATGACATAACATTAAATCTTTAGATCAGCACTTAATTATTGTACAAACCGGACTTTTTGATGAAATTTCGTTTGAAAATATATTATTATAAATCACTCTCCCCCTCAATCGATGACCGTAGTCGATGATTGAGTGACTTAGGTTTTGATAAAATGAAGTCCGGTGATTTTCAAAATTTAGTCCAATTTATTTTCAAAACAATATTTTCCATTTTCAAAACAATTTAATCAAATTTTTTCAAAATTGTTTAAAAATGGTATCATGCACAAAGATACGTTCGGTGGTTGAGAAGCTTATGTTGTTGTTGTAGGGCTTGGAAGAAAAACCGTCTACTGATGCAGTGAGACTTCTTACGTTGCATTTTAATGCCAATTGAGGTCAAATTAAGCTCCGTTTCTTCATTTGCTGATGAAGAAAACCATCTGCTGATGCAGTGAGACCTCTTATGTTGCATTTTTCCATGCCAACTCTCCATAGAAGTCCAATTAAGCTATGTTTCTTCATTTGTCAACCCAAGATATAGTTACCCTTTCCTTTTGGCATCCAATCATATTCATTTGTGGGATCCGGATCGGGAACATTCTTCTAAACCATGATACCTGCATATGTTAGTGTACACACATACAGATATATGGTGGTGGACATCACCCAAACAACAATCGACTAATAAAAGTCAATTCAACATATTAATCAGATCATATAAGGCATGGGAATAATGTGTTCATCAAACTCTAATCATCTAATCCTAACAATAATATCCTGGGCACCTAGTCCTTCAACATAGGTTAACATCATTTTTAATTAAGCATATAGGATAATTAGAAAAACTCGTTAGATGATATAAATTTGAAAACATTCTCCCCCTCAATCAATGACTTATTTTTTGAAAAGTTTGAAAGCGCTGAAGTCATTGATTGAGTTTTTAATTTTAACAAAAACTCTGAAACTGATTGATATACATGCAACTCAATTTACCACCATTTTTGAAAACAAAAAATATTTTTCTGAAGAATTTATAGAAATAAAAAAATTTGTGTAGGAACACCAGTCCTTCGACATACTTTCCTCTTTTTATTTTAGGATAAGTGCACGAAATATTTGAAAATCGTGTAAGCGTAGCACTTTCCTTCTTTGAAAAACGGGTTGCTATCTGAAATAATAGCAAGCCATTGTTTAAGCACGGGTTATAGTCTGAAGTAACTGCAAGCCATCATTTGAAGCCCGGGTTACAGTCTAAAATAACTGTAAGCCATATTTTGATACATGTTTAGAAAGAGATATTTACACCTCCTGCTCAAACTTCATCTAAAGTCCCGTGCCATTATTGAATGACATTTCTAAGACCGTAGATGTTATCGATACCAGAAGACATGTCTTGAGAAAACATATTTTTGGTATTTTTCAATTTTCTGATTTTTATGGGCTTTTGTTGATTTTATATATTTCTCTTTTGTTTTTGTTGGTTTTATATTTTTGTATTTTGCTTTTTGAAAACTATTTACAACGATAGAGAAATAGTTTAAGAAGATGATGATACGAGTACCGAGATAAGGAAATCGTTCAGCACTTTGTAGAAGATAGAAGTCATCATCTCTTAAACTTTCACCACCAAAGCATTAGAGGCTCTTAAATCATCGCAAGAACTTGAGCCTTCAAAGAGTGAATCTTTGGTAGCTTCCCCCCAAACCGACAATCCACGTAAAAAGACCATTTCCCCCAAGAAGAAGAAGTGAAGCAAACAGTCTAATTGTATGAAGCTTCAAGAACCCGAAGAAGACGATAACACCGAAGTAAAAAGTTAACACGGATCATTTCTGTGGTTATCAAACCCGAAATAAATGATTAAGCCCGATCACATGAACTTGTTGTGCATCCCCGATGTACACATAACTCTTTGAGTTTGAGCAGTTGTCAATTCAGGAGAACAATATATCAACACCTTCATTTCACCAAATGCACTCCAGTTATCTAACATATAACCAATCATCTCATAACGTACACATGTACCCAACAAGAGAAGAGACAACGACATCACAATAACTGGTTGAATCACTGATCTTCTCTGCGGATGTCAACTCCGGAATAACTGATTAAGCTCGATCATGTGAATATTTTGTGCGATCCAGATGTACACATATCTCTCCCTTGATGGTTGCGATCTCATCTGAATCGTCATTACATTGTGTACATGAAGCACTAACCGGAAGCACTTTATCATAAATCATATAGAAAATGTCGATAAGCAATATCATCTCACGCTCCACATATTATTCTCATATTTCTTCCTACTGAAAGCTGAGATAACACATACCAAAAGTATCCAGAGACCACTTCCCCCCCAAATGGTTGGAATAATGCATCCTTCCCCCAAATGGTTGGAATAACACACCAAAGGCTATGAGTTAAACACTGAGTTTCTCTGCGGTTATGACATTTGTCTTTCCCGGGATTACTTGAATAGAGAAGAAGTATTAAGTTCATCACGTGTACTCGTTGTGTGTTTAGATGTATATCTCCTTCCCCCCTTTCTGGTTTTGATACCTTAGAATCAGCAACACATTATACATGCTAAATACTCTTGAAATAGAGAAGAACAAACAATTAGCTCAACTGAATCCTGTGAGAATCAACTGCTACAGAAACTTTCTCTGACAATATTTATCAACCCATATGTAGACAATTTGAAGTGATCATTAATGAATAAAACTTGGTATACCAAACTTGAAACTGAAGTCGAATTCCCTATATTTGTATCTTAAGCTTGCACTTAATGATCGAAGAACGGTGTCGAGAATCTATGCTTCAAGCAAATCTCTAAGTACCCAGTACTCAACCAAAGTACGAGACAATAACACCTCTTGCGATTATCCACAACGACATAAGCGTGTGTCACTGAGTAAAACAACGTAACTCCTAAAAGTGATAGTTAACCAGGTCTTCAACCATCCACCCCGACTGCTGGTAACTAGATAAACCAAGTCTTCAACTCAAATTCTTAAGCCCGAGCAAGTTATCAAATATGAACACGCCTTTGTGAAAGTCAACTCCAATCTCAAATGAGTGATAAATGATTAACTCCGAAGTAATCAACTTGTATCAAATGTCCAACACGTGAATAAATATACAACCGGATGTACATTGGCCCACTGAATGAACCAGAACAAACGATTCCTCAACATCAATGCATTCTTCCTAAAAGTATACATGTAGAGACTGATCTGGAAGATTCACCAATAACTTTGAGCGGATGAGGTAGTCATTTTTCTTGAATTTCATGTGGTTGATTTATAGCGTGCACGTTGAGAGGAACAATAATCCGTGAAGATTTGGCAAAGGAATACCAAAGAGCGGATCATTATTCATGAGTACAACTGCAATATTATGATAGTCATTATCAACGCCTTGAGGAATAACTAGAGATTGGGCTTCTTGAGTAGTCTGAGTTGTACTTCTTAGATGATCAACATTCGCTAGCGGTTGATGAAACAATGAATCCCAGTTATCTTTAGAAGTGAAGCATTAGGCGTTGAAGGAGAGTCATATGACCATAATTCAAGCATCCATCAACATGTAGTATATGCACTCTTCTCCCCCTCAAAAATTGCATCCGAAGTTGCCATTTTTGATTTGAACAAGTGAATAAGAATATACACCAATGAATGTAGATCCACTTGAGGGTTGAAAGAGCGTGGAAAAACATGAAGCTTGTTGATGAAGAATGTCGATGAGAATGGTCATACACATGAATATTTCTCTTCTTTTGAAGATAAAGCGCACTAAAGCGTACACCTTTCTTTTCTTTGAGGAACGGGGCCTGAAGTGTTATCTGCAGACGCCATAATGATGAAGTACGAGGCCTGAATTGATGTGAACAGACGTCATAGCCGAAAGAATATCAAGATTGAGTTACTTGAACCCGTGAGTTATGAGATATCAATCCATTTGTAATCCATACTTTAAGCCAGTCCATGTAGTGAAGGATCGAAGTATCTGCAACAGAGTAAGGACTACCTGCACTAATATTACAAACTTGATTGCATATATTTTGGTTAGTGACATTAGTATCCAAACCCTTTGGGGTTTCACAGGCAACCTTGATTTTGTCATCGGTAAACAGCTTTCCGGTAGGTATCCACCTAAGTCCAGCATCCTTAAACATTCTACCCGACGGTATCCAATTATAGCTAGGTCTAGGATTGTTAGGCTTCTTATGCATAGTGGAAGACTTATCCTTATTCCTAGTTTCCAAAGATTTAGTAGTTGGTATCCATCTAGACGAAGTTTTCGGATTGTTTTGCTTCATATACACAGTAGATGACCTAGTGAAGATCCTAGACTTAACAGGTTGAACCTTTGGATGAGCATTTACTTTCATTAGGGATGTAGAAAAACAGTTATCATGATGTGCCTTAAAGATGCATTTCAGACAATTTGAGCAAACAGCTTGTCTGGATTCAGAAACTGATCTAGAGTTCTTAGAGGGATTTGCTATGGGAATAGCTTTATTCAAAATGCAACTACTCTTAGATCCAAGCCAATCCCTAGTGTTTAGTTGAGTGTTCCTAGGAGATGGTTTAAAACTACTAGCAGTGCCTTGAAATCTCGTAGAATTCATCACCCTAGGTCTAGCACCTAAAATTCCATATGTTCTAATCTGTGCCTTTTTCCTAGCTTTTTCTAGATCATAGTTCTTGAACAAATCATTCATATCATGAGAATTCTTAGGAAAATGAAGTGAAGTGAATGGTTTTGACAAAACTTGTTTCGCATCAACTTGGGAGGCAAACCGTGTTTTTGAAAAATTTGTTCGTTCAGACTTAAATGCAGTCGGTTGTCTAACAACTGGTTTTCCCAAGATTGATGGTTTTGCAAACTTAGTGTTCACACTATTCCTTGTGGTTTTTCTGAGCTCATTCTTTAAGGCAACTATTGTGAACCTCTTATCCTGAAGTTGAGCTTTGAGTTCATCAATTTTTTCTATCAAAGAGTTTGTTTGTTCCAATGACTTAGTTCTAGCTTCTTTGACAGAGTCACTTAGTTATATATGATGCTTTCTCAAAGACTCATTTTCCTTTAGTAATTTGGCCACACAAACCGCTAATTCATCATTTCTCATTTGAATATCATCAATAGCATTAACATCATAATTACTTGTAACCAAATTACTTTTCACATGCATATCAGAAATATGTTTCTTCAAATTGTTGATTGTCAAGTTTTTGTCCTGAAGCTGAGCTTTCAAAGTGTTTATTTCAAAAAATTCACAGAATTCAGGAAATTCTGAATTTTTGCATGGTTTATGATATTGTAAACTTTCCTTTTTACTTTGTATTGCAATTTCAAGTGAGATGCAATGTTTTTCAAGTTGTGAAAATCTGTTTGAAAGTTCATTGTACTTTTTCTTATCAACCATAGTGTTAGTTTTGAAAACACTAGTTTCAGACTCAGCTTCAGTCAAAGAACATTTGTTAGAATCAAGTTCAGCATCGTGATCAGTTTGTTTAAGAACATTAACATATTCATTTTGTTGTTCAATTAAAGGTACCTCAGCAAATGACACGTGTTCATTTGTTTTTCTGAAATCTGCTTTTGCATTCTGTTTAGCACGAGTCACTGAGCTGTTGCTTGTATCAAGATTGTCATTCTCTGTACTGCTGCATTCAGTGACAACTGATACAGCATCCGATGCATTACCCGAATCAAGCATACTACCACTTGATTGCACCCCACATTCATTCATTTTACTGTTCACATCATCCACTTCTTTTGTGACAGGAGTTACCGAGTAGCTGGTTACATCATTCATTGTTGTCTCTGATATTCTGCATTCAGCAACACCCGACCAATTATCTGATACATTAACCGACTCATCACAACAATCTCTCAATTGCACCTGAAATTCATTCAAGTTTTCATTCTTTTGTGCAGCTTCCTCAATGTACTTTTCCACATTATCCATGAGTTGGATAAATGTCTCAATGAATTCCTGAATTTCCATTCTAGTATGGTTTTTGAAGGAAATTCCAGTCAAGTGTTGATCGTAATCTGCTGAATATTCTCCATTGATGAATGGCTGAAATTGGTTGTGGATTACTTGAAGTGCAGCACTGGAACAATTCTTTTGAACCTTTTCTTTATCAATTTGTTGTTCCAATTGTTCTAAGTTCAATAGTAATGTTCCCGTTAATGTGGATAAATCTTGAAGGAAAAGTGCATTGCATGTTCGTTCCATTCCTATCGGTGTGAGTAACATGAGATGTGAGTGAAGTAGATGATAAGGTTCAATGCTACTTTCCTTTTGCATGGCATTCTGTAGTCTAAACAGGTGCAATTCTCTTTCTTCAGACTCGGAACATGAAGATCTCACATCCTCATTGATTAATTCAAGCATCTTTAATCGTTCAGTGTATCATTCATTATCATTGTTGTCCACAACATCATACAATTTAAGCACTTCTGAAATCACTGGGTCAGTAGAGTAAGACATGATGTGGTAGTGTGCACGGGATTTTACAAGTATATGATTTAAACCGAGAAATAGAATCTTTCACGGGATTTTACTAAATTTAAGACGAAACCGTGAGACAAGATTAATTAAGAAAGATTGTATGAAATGAATTTATGGATCTTGTAGATGATAAAGAAGCGATTTTTTTTTTTTACGAATCGAGTTATCCAATAACTAGCACGGTAGTTATATTCAACGACCCCGAAATTTTTTTTAGTCCAATGTAATACTCAATCTCGGATTAAGAATTGAGCACAAATTCGTCCTAATGATTAATTAACACCAAAAAAAAATGCAACAAGCCCAAAAATTCGTCCCTTGAAGAATTGATAAGCCCACGGATAAGAACCCAATCACACTTTAATCTCACGCAGCCCAAATCCACTACTAACCTGCTCAATCCAACTGATACTAACCCTAAGATTAAGACTATAAAAGACCAGTTAATACCACACAATTGCCCTAATATTTTGTAACTCTTATCTTAAAAAAAACGCAGTCACCAAATATTTGTACAACAAAGATACGTATTCTCTCCCTTTGGCAGCCACCAACCAAATGGTCCCTTTCAAATCAATTCTTTCTTTGTTTTCTTTTCAACAACTACGCACAAACAAAGTGTAGTCCTGCCTCCTTTTTTTTTTTTTTTTTTTTTTAATTGAAGTTCTCAGCGCAAGGTAGGTTTAAATTTTGTTATTGTTTTTTTTTTCTTTTGTTGAAATCGAATGAAAGAGGGAATGAAACGATTGTGTTTTGTTCTTTTCTTGATGTTTCGAACAGTAAGAAGGATGTGAAAACTTCTATATAGATCAATGATGGATAATTTCTTTGGAGGGTTAAGATCTTAAAGGTCTTTAAACATCTTAGAAAAAATCTGAGATCTTGTTTTTCGTTTTTCTTTTTGGTTCGAGTTGAGATTAGGATAGTTTCGATTTGATGAGATTTTCTTGTATCTTGTTTTTTGTTCGAGAGATTAAGATAGAAGCTGAACTTGTTCTGTATTTTCTTTTATAAAAACCAAGTCGCTGTTACCTAAGTCGCTGCTTCCTGTAAAAACCAAGTCGCTGCTTTTTTTTAAACATAAGTCGCTACCTTAAAAAAGACAGTACAAGTCGCTACCAAAGAAAAACCTGCACAAGTCGCTATTAAAAAATACTATGGAGTAAGACAAGTCGCTATATAATAAAAACACAAGTCGCTAGGATTTTGTTAATACAAAACCCAAGTCGCTAACCCAATTTTTTTTTACCCACAACTCGCTAATAAGAACACAAGTCACCAATAAGAACACAACAACAGCAGCAAGAACAACTTCGGACCAAAAAATTCGAATATGATAAGCACGAACAACTTCGGACCACAACTCGAATACGATGAATATTTGAGATAAAATTCGGACCTTAAAGACAACCCAACAATAACCAAACTCAAAAATAAAAAACACCAGATAACCAAGATCAAACCATGGCTCTTGATACCAATTGTAAGATATTGGTTATTGTTTTAATCAAAGAATATGTATGAGGTTAGGATCAACCAAGAAGATTTTAGAGAGAGAGAGATGGGTGAGATACTTTCTAGAGAGAGAAAGAGATGAGAGAAAAAGAAGTTGTATGATTAGAGAAATGAAAGCACCAACCCTCTCCACATGAGGAGAGGGCTATTTATAGTTCTTACAAATTACGCCACCTACGGGCTGTGGATCAGGCATACATTGGGTAAAGACCCGTCCGTCCTCCACGCTGTTACACTAAACTAAATAACTAACTAAATAACTAGTAAATAACAATATGTCTACGAGCTAACTTGTGCTAGATAATATTTGGGGTGACCGACTCTTCACTATGGAATTTCTAATTCCTAACACATTCTTCCTTGGATTGCAAGTCAAACAGAAGCCAGATGGACTGTTCATTTCTCCGGACAAGTATGTTGCTGAGATGTTGAAGAAATTTGACCTTGAAAGTGTGAAGACTGCAATAACACCAATGGAGACCAAGGTGGCATTAACAAAAGATGAGAAAGCTGATGATGTGGATGTGCATTTATACAGATCCATGATAGGTTCTCTCATGTATTTAACTGCCTCTAGGCCTGACATTATGTATGCAATTTGTGTTTGTTCTCGTTTTCAGGTGACTG
The DNA here is from genome assembly GCA_910596185.1 of Chrysanthemum makinoi. Taxonomy (NCBI): domain Eukaryota; kingdom Viridiplantae; phylum Streptophyta; class Magnoliopsida; order Asterales; family Asteraceae; genus Chrysanthemum; species Chrysanthemum makinoi. The sequence goes on along the minus strand of OU343221.1, from coordinate 240,224,074 downwards.
ATACGCGTACGAAGCGTGTTCGGGGTCAAATGAACTTCCTTTTCATCGAGCAAGTTTTTCAACACCCTAGGCAGTGAACCTAATCGTTGTAGTGTAGTATTGGGTAAGCCTCGGGGATTGATATCGTTCTCTAGGAGAATAAGAATGTTAGCAAGAAGTGTATTATGCTAAGGTGGGGTTGAGGATGATTCTTTTTTATCTTTTATATGTTTTTTAGAAAGCTAAGGGTAAATCTCGGGGCAATTGGTTTGGGGGTGGTACTTCTACCAATTACTTCTAGTATTCTAATTATCTAATTCTACGGGTAGCTATGTCTATTTGATTTGTGCTCGTATGATGATTAAAAATGTGTTTACCTAGATACTATTACTCCATAATTATCTTTTATTGATGGTTGAATTGTCACGTCCTTATTCTTAACGCGTTGTGATTCCTAAAGTCGTAGGGTGTGCATATGCCCTAACTCTTTGAGGTTACCTTTGGGTTTAGCCTACGAAATCCGCTAGATTAAACATAAACTAACTTTCACAAAGATTATTTAAGCCAATTACAATTAAGATAAGAGACAACCTAACAATAATTAATGACTAGGTTTCATAGATCTAAGGAAACACACAAGAAATTTAGCTAGACATGTTAAACAAGCAAGCATACACACAATCAATGGAAGACATAATGATACTATTGGATTAAAACACTTATCTTGATGTGTAAAATAGGGTTTGGGACCCTAAGATACTGTCCAAGTCGGACTACAAACGTTTAGGGTTTTTAGTCCAAAATTCTACCTCTCTAAATGCAGAAAGATCGAATTATATATATAGATTTACAAGTGCGACGGCGTCGCCTTATAGGTGGGACGCCGTCAGATCGCCGTCATTATGGTTTTTGTCTTGGACAAGTTATCGATGGGACGGCGTCACCTTAGAGTTGTGACGCCGTCAGGCTTCAGATGGGACATCGTATTGGTTCTGGATTTGGGCCGTCTGAGATGAAAAGTCTGAGTGACACCCTTCTTCTTCAAAGCCTGAAGCCGTCAGGTTATATGAGCAAAAATTCCACTGAGCCATCTGGTGCATGTTTTTATCAAGTCTGTATAAAGGGACGACGTCGCCATTTGATTGGGACGCCGTCAGGTTCAGTTTTAGCAGCTTGAGTGGCTTCGATCTTGACTTTGCCATTTTCTTCATGTATTCACTCCTTTTCGTCCAAATGTGCATCATTCCAGCATTTTGCTTCCAAGAGACCTAAAAAGTGAAAAGGAACGAAATTAAGCAGTAACGGATATAAAAGTGGTCGATTAAAGGCTTAAATGACCCCTAAAAGTGTACGTTTTAAATCTTTATCGAATATCCCTACACTTGGTATTTGCTTGTCCTCAAGCAAATGTGCTTTTGGCTAATCAATATATAAGTTAGGGGTTATGAAGCATATGTTTAAAATAATTTATAACAAGTAAAACCACCGCAATAGTCATAACAAGCACGTAAATTATATACTAGCACCTCACAAGGGGTGTTTGGATTCTCTCATCTCTCGGTTTTATATGAAATATAGTAAATGGAAATGGAAGATAAACACTCATTACCTGACATAGTACATAGATTATCATTGGCTTAATACTAGATCAAACCTCCATTGCTTTGGCGTAAGCACCTAGGAACAACTATCTAAGAGTTCTTTGCAAGGGTTGTAATGTTAGACTTACGGTAGGGAAACAAAGGGTATTGTTGGATAGGCGATTTAGTGGTAGCAAGTCAAAAATCTTATGTTACAAGCATGAAAAGCGCGGCGTTGCTAAGCCAAGACTCGAGTCACTAAACTCTAGATAACTTGAAACAAACATACATAAATTTTAAGACATAAACATAAAGATAGATGTAGGATGGTAACAATTTTTTTATTTATTTTTTTTTGCATACATTTTTACTCTACCATCTTCTACGATAACATCAAAATATATAGAATTTATAGAAGCATCCCTATACTTGAGTTTTTATTTCTCTAACACTAATTGACCCGATTTGAAAAGATCAAAACACTTGAAGTATTTAATTACGTAGACAAATGGAATTTGAATTTAATGTTCTTTCCCGTTACTCCATAAAAATATTACTTTTTCCCATGAGTCCCAATCATCCCAAAACCGTGTACAAAATATTGGACTCGACTTAGCAACCATGAAAGTAACTAGATAATTGAACTAAGGGTTTATTAATGATAACAATAATGTACTAAAGGTGAGTGCATACAAGGTAGGCTAAGGCGATTTGGGTGTACAATTGGGGGTGTATTGTAAACAATTCTCTTCATTGATATTCCGAAAAACCGAAACATCACGAGAACCGCGAAAAGGATAGGCTCTGAGGGGTTAACTAGGGGTATCGTGTACTAAATATGAGTACATCGTAAGGGTGTGGGGTAATTACTCTACTGATGTGGAAGAAGTAATTATAATACATGTTTCAAACAAGGGTTATCCTAATGCCTCTTATCATTTAGTTATTCCTAACTACACAAGTGTAGTCTCACTAGCGATCTCGGAATGCATCACAAAACAAGTTCTAGAATTTATTATACTACCAGTACACTCTTTAAGCATTCAAGGTGAATGCTTTTATTCCTAAAGATCTAGAGGCGAACTTCACATTTTTTGGGTGGAATTTGAGTGGTAAACGGTTTTTGTGCTAGTCATATAACTCCTATCCATGAGACGCTTTATTAAGACTAAAGTTTTAGCTCGTACATGTCATAAAAAAATTTAAATTTGGTGCTAAAATTGCCCTAACAAATAATTCTCATATTTTATTACACAAATGACCAAGGACAAGACAAATGATCAAGGATTAGAATAGTTTCTAAGTTCCCATTTTATTCTCCCTCCCTACACTTAAACTGATCATTGTCCCCAATGTTCCCCGAAAGTATCAAAGTTATGATAAAGGAAGCTAAGTAAAAGAGAAAGAAACTAGTACTCCCCTGATCAGCTCGGTAGGATCCATGTGAAGTTGTGGTTAAATTCTTTCCCAAGAAGAATGTATTCGTGATAAGCTCCATCCAATGTTGTGTTTCTTCTTCTTGCCAAATATAACCTGCACACTTTAAGAAAACAAACGAAACCTTCACGTAAAATCGGCGGTAAAAATATATATGACACAACTACACTAAGATATAATGCTTGTGGAATGGATGTTTGCAGATTTTCTGGAAAATTAAGACATGAGAATTTCCAAAAATTAATAAGTAGCCCAAAAAACGAAAAAATTTTGCTAAGCTATTTCTGCTTGACTTGACGTCGTCAGGCTTTAATCCTGACGCCGTCAGGTCGTCATGAGAGAAACTGGTCTGCTGCGCTTTCCTGGAAAAATTCTGGAAAAATTAAACCTTTAGAATCTGGAAAAATTCTTGCAAAACATCCATTATGACTCGATACAAGCATTTGACTCTAACAATCACACATATACATCAATTTCACTAATTGTAATTCTCATATTCACGTTCTTTTAAAAACGTATGTAATCTTCCCAACACTTATCTTTTTGTAAAATACCTTTATATGTAATTAAGACGAGGTTAAAGACAAAATAATGCATTTTCACAAAATCAAACATGATAATAAACAACAATGAAAAAGATATATGACACACAAACAAACAAACAATTAAGCATGAGTTGCCTCCCTCGAAGCGCTTTTCTTTATTTATGAGTCTTGTAGCTAGACTCGAAGTCGTGCTTCTACGTGACTTCCTTACCGTTATCTTCTTCCAAAACAATATCTTCATCATTGATTAGTTCGTTATTGTCCAACTGATAATGTTTCACATGTTGCCCATTCACGGTAAATTCTCTTCCATCATTATCTATCAATACCACGGCTTTATTGCTCATTTTCCTCTTTACTGAAAAGGGCCCATACCATCTTGATTTGAGTTTTCCCGGATATAGTCTCAACCTTGAATTATACAAGATCACCTTATCTCCTTCCACAAACTCTTTAGGATTCTTTATTCTTTGATCATGCCATCTTTTCGCCCTTTCTTTATATGTGATTGAGGACTCATAGGCCTCAAGTCTTAGTTCATCCAGCTCTTGAAGATGCAAGAACCTATTTAACCCTGCCTCAGAATAATCCATATTACAAGCCTTAAGTGCCCAGTATGCCTTTTGCTCAAGCTCAATAGGGAGATGACATGCTTTCCCGTACACTAAGCGAAAAGGGGTTGTTCCGATGGGTGTTTTATAAACCCTTCTGAATGCCCAAAGTGCCTCATCTAGTTTGAATGCCTAATCTTTTCTGTTCTGGTGGACCGTTTTTTTAAGTATTCGCTTTAATGCTCTATTTGTGTTCTCTACTTGCCTATTAGTTTGGGGGTGATATGCTGTAGAGAACCTGTGCGGAACACCATAGTTCTTCATTATCTTTTCTATTTGAGCATTGCAAAAATGGGTTCCTCTGTCACTAATCAATGCCTTGGGAATCCCAAATCATGCGAAGAGCTTCTTGAGAAAATGAATGACTACCCTTGGATCATTAGTACTAAGGGCTTGTGCTTCCACCCATTTGGACACATAATCAATGGCAACTAGAATGTATTCATTTCCTCCGGATGATGGGAAAGGTCCCATGAAATCGATACCCCAAACATCGAATATTTCGCAGACTTGGATATAGTTTTGAGGTGCTTCATCCCTTCTCGAGATGTTTCCCGATCGTTGGCATGCATCGCACGTTTGAACTAACCTCTTAACGTCGCGGAAAATAGTAGGCCAGTAGAATCTGGCATCGAAAACTTTTCGTGTCGTGACATTTATACCGTGATGCCCCCCAGATGGTCCCGCGTGACACTCTCTCATAATCCGATCAATCTCCCTTCCTGCAACACAACGTCGAATGATCTGATCGGGACATATACGGAATAGGAAGGGCTCGTCCCAAAAATAGTATTTCAGCGCAGTGAAGAATTTCTTTTTATCTTGCCTAGTCATGTAATTCGGTAAGACCCTACTGGATAGATAGTTAGCATAATCCGCATACCATGGCTCAATATCCTTAATGGCCATCAGCCGTTCCTCAGGAAAGGAGTCACGAATCTCGTCATAGTCTAATTCCTCTAAGTCCGGGTTTTCCAATCGCGATAGATGATCAGCAGCAAGATTTTCAGCCCCCTTTTTATCCCGAATCTCAATGTCGAATTCTTGAAGCAATAGAATCCACCTAATAAGTCGGGGTTTTGCATCTTGTTTGGAGAATAAGTATCGTAAGGCGGAATGATCGGTGAAGACGACAGTTTTGGAAAGGACGAGATATTGCCTGAATTTATCAAAGGCAAAAACTACAGCCAGAAGCTTTTTTCAGTGGTTGTGTAATTCTCTTGCGCCACATTCATGGTTTTGCTAGCATAATAAATTGGTTGAAAATACTTCTCTTTTCTTTGGCCCAACACGGCGCCTACAACATAATCACTAGCATCGCACATGATTTCGAATGGTTGGGACCAATAAGGAGTAACCATTATAGGAGCTTGGGTAAGATCCTTCTTTAGGCGATTGAATGCTTCCTTACATTCTTCTGAAAAGTCGAAAGGAGCGTCCTTGACAAGAAGTTGTGTCATTGGTCGGGCAATTTTTGAGAAGCCCTTAATAAACCTCCTATAAAAGCCTGCATGACCAAGAAAGCTTCGAATGGCCTTAATGGTAGTAGGATATGGTAGTTTAGATATCGCTTCAATTTTGGCCCTATCGACCTCGACCCCATTCCCGGAGACTTTATGTCCCAAGACAATTCCTTCTTTTACCATGAAATGACATTTTTCCCAATTCAGGACTAAGTTGGTTTCTTCACACCTCTTTAGCATCTTCCTAAGGTTGGATAAGCAAAGTTTGAAGGAATTCCCAAACACCGAAAAATCATCCATGAAGACTTACACGCTATCTTTAATAAATTCATGGAATATGGCCATCATACATCGTTGAAAGGTAGCGGCGGCGTTGCATAATCCGAAGGGCATTTGCTTGTATGCAAAATTCCCGTAGGGGCATGTGAAAGTAGTTTTTTCTTGATCTTCAGGAGCAATGGGGATTTGGAAGTATCCTGAAAAACCGTCAAGAAAACAGTAGTACTCATGCCCAGCTAACCTTTCGGGCATTTTATCGATGAATGGTAAAGGGAAGTGATCTTTTCATGTGGCATCATTCAATTTTCTATAGTAGATACAAACACGCCAGCCAATGACCGTTCTTTGAGGTACTAAATCGCCTTTCTCATTCTTCACAACAGTCATTCCTCCTTTTTTGGGACCACTTGGACTGGGCTGACCCAGGGACTATCTGAAATAGGGTAAATTAAGCCAGCATCGAGAAGCTTGACGACCTCCTTCTTCACCACCTCTTTGATATTGGGGTTAACTCTTCTTTGAGGTTGAACGGTGGGTTTGTAATCTTCCACAATAAGAATTTTATGAGTGCAAAAAGTAGAGTCAATTCCCTTAATATCAGCAACACTCCATGCGATCACTCCCTTGTACTCTCTTAGAACTTCTAAGAGCTTCCCTTTTTTGTTCAGTGGTTAGGGATGAGCTTATGATAACAGGGAGTTGATCCGCTCCCTGAAGGAAGGCATATTCTAAATGTCTTGGGAGATCTTTCAATTCTAAGGTAGGAGGTTCCTTGATTGATGGTTTTAGCTTAAAAGGAAACAATTCCAACCATCTCAGTCTCTTCATCATCGTACATCATGTTGTTTTCATCATTCATGAATCCGTTTACCAGATATTCATCAATACAACTATCTATGTCATCAACAAACTCATCAACTTCTTCAACAAAATATATGGGATGATCGTAAGCGGAAGGACGACTCATAGTATCCTTGATGTCAAAGGTTAAGCTCTCGGACCCCACTCGTAAAGTGAGCTTGCCATCATGAATATCGATGATGGTGTGAGCTGTGGCCAAGAATGATCTCCCAAGGATTATCGGAACTGAGTTATCTTCCTCCATTTCTAAGATCACGAAATCAACCGGAAACTTGAACTCTCCTACCCTTACTAGAACATTTTCACAAACTCCAATGGGATATTTGATTTATCAATCAGCTAGCTGAATACTCATTCTGGTTGGTTTCAGCCCTGAATATCCGAGTTTGAGAAATACGGAATGAGGCATTAATTTAATACTTGCCCCAAAATCTGCCAAGGCGTTTTTCATAGAGAGTGCCCCTATAGAGCAAGGAATGGTGAAACTACCCGGATCTTCTTTCTTCTTGGGTAGGATTTTTTGGATGATAGCTGAACATTCTTCTCCTAATGTTACCAACCCTTCAAGCTTCTTCCGATTTGAGAGCAGTCTTTTAAAATATGTGCTATGTTTAGGGAGATGATATTATACATTGAGAAGTCGGATGGTAATGACGTACCCCTTTAAGTAAGACAACAATCTTTTATTGTCTTCTTCGGCCTTTTGGTTCTTTAAATATAAGGGATAAGGAATCCGTGTGAGAGTTGAACGTTGGACGGGCGTTGGTGCTTGTGGAGGAGGGTCGTGAGAGGTCGGAGGGGGTTCAGGTGCTCCCTCCTTATCCAACTCAGGCTCATTGGTAGTGGGATCTTGAACTGGGTATGGTTGATCCTTGGTAGTGGTTCCAGATCGAGTAGTAATAGCACAAGTTGGATTATGCTGGATTGGACCAGGTTTACTTATTCTTTTGTGGAGTTCGGCGAACTGGCTTTCTAATTCAGCTTGTTGCTCTTGAATGAATCCTTCAAGGCCCTTTAAAAGCATCCCCCTTTTCATGGTGAATTGCTCGAGTTCTTCTTCAAAGGTATCACGGATGGTGTATTCGGAACCCTCTTTCCCCTCATGTTCCCATTTTAGATTACCCCAAATAGTGTAATCATTATTCTGATAAAATACAAGGAGGGAAGGGTCATCATAGATGGCATGGCAGGAAATGAGAGCTTGCTCATGTTGTGTATTATCGTCACACTCATCGCTCTCGTGTGACCCTCCACAAATGTCGCATATAAGGTATGGGTTAAACAACCTCTTAGGCTCTTGCGACTTTGACATGCGAGCTTCTCTTATGCCCTCTTCATGTGATCGTCGAGAGATAATGGGTTATTATTCGAGGTAGCAGAGATACTCATTACGGTCATTGGCTCATTCCAAGTGTTATCTTGGTCTTGGACATACTCCTCAATGCGGTCCCATCCTTCTTCTGCAGTGAGATTGGAAATCTTTCGGCCGGTCGAGAAGTCAATCCCTTTTTGATCATCGTGGGAGACTGTTGGATATTGGATTTCACTTACACATCAAACCATAACACAAAGTGGCGTATAAATGGAATTCTAGATAGAGAAAGTTAGAGGTTTAGGGAACTTAGTGAGAGAAAGTGAAAGATATTATTATGAGCTCCAACTCTCTACCTTGGGAGGTAGAGAGTATTTATAGTCTTACATAAATCGCCACACAACGGGCTGTGGATCAGGCATACAGTGGGTAAAGACCCGTCCGTCCTCCACGGTGTTACTTAACTAAATACTACTAACCTAAATATAACTATGACTACGAGCATTCTAACGATTACATATACTTGAGGTGACCGACTCTTTAATACCTGGAATTTCTAATTCCTAACAATCTCCCCCTAAGGGAGGTCACCTCAAACATATACTAAAATGACATTGAATACAATCGGATATTACATTAACAATTGATCTTGCATTCTTGATGTAGTACTTTGCTCGGAAGCTCGTAGTCATTGATTCTTCTCATTGCATGTTTGGTTAATCCAAGTGGAGGTCTTTTACTGATCCACGTGATAATAATTTTGAGCCAGCTTTTGAGATCATCAGCTAATAAAAAATCTCTGATACATCCATTGTGGTGTTGGTATTATGTGATGTTGTGACATTCGGACCGACATGCTCACATTCTGGATCATGATATATTCTCATCAGAGTAGCGGAAGCATTCGTTGATTCATGATATTGGCAGCAGCGTAGCAGAAGCATAGAGTGAAAATATCAGAGTCATTGATGCACTAATCATGATTTCTTTTGAGATGAATGTGTTAGGTGAGCATGCGGCTATGGATTGACCGCTTCATTCTGTTCAGCTACAAACGTCGGGGTGTACCTGCATAAGACAGTTAGCAATAAAGCGCACGGAAGTGTCTTTGATCACTTTCGATGAATTGAGGTACACGGCCCACGGTTCCCCGTTGATCAGTATAAGTACTGCCTGTGATCAGGTATAATTCCAAAGAATTTCCTTGACAGGGTTTCGCAGCTGCTCTAGCTGTTCTCAAACCAGAACGTCTCAAAGAAGACAACACGGAGTGAGTGAACCAGCGAATTTACGTCCACTGATTGATGAAAAGAAATTTGAAAAACAATCGTGTATTGCTCAATAGAAATTGTTTTTGCAATATAACGAAGGTTTTAATGAAAATCAATTATCAATCATAAAACACCTTTTGATTTGAAAAATTAGTACACGGTCGACATGCTAATGAAAAGAGTTTTAAAGCACAAAGACTGGTTTTTCAAAGGTATCCGTCAATCCATAACCTGAACCAGGATTGATTCAAAAGATTGAATCGCCCCATTGTTTCTGTTCAGTTGTCACATGGTTGATCTATATAATAGATCTCACATGCCACCTACCAGGAGCTTGTTAGATGTTGGCTCCAGAAGGCTTTCCATCTTCACAGTGAATATGTAAACACATCACTCAGATGTTCTGGCAATACCACAAGGATAATGCGTAGGACTCAAGATATAATCTCTCTTCCACATTGTGTGAAACAGAGAGTCTTCATTGAAAGTGTCCTAATGAGATTTATTGATGATCTCGTGGCTCTAGACTCAATTTGTGCATATTTGGATCCTATATCGGAGACTAGGGAGAGGGTCTCCTCCTTCAATATCAACAATCTCTAAGAGAAAGTCGATAGATAATGTCGGTTCCCCGTGAGAATGAAACAAGTCCTTTTAAGAGGAACTTGAGTGGTTTGGGAAGTTGAAGTGCAGTGCGTCACTGGGTCCATGACGTCTTGTCTTCAATACCGATGTTACCATCAGTAGCATATGAATTGAACCCGGTTTCTGCCCTAAGGTTGAATAAATGGAGGGCTATTTGTTTTCACCCTTTTCTCATTCAATTCTTTTTAATTCTTCAACCCCTTCAATGCTTACCGAGACTTCATAGCAAGAACCTTGTTGGGTTTATTCCAGTACTAGCTCAGTCTTAGTCCGCACTCTTCCCATATCTCATTTTTCTCCTTTTATCATCATACCTAAGAACTCTACACTAACTAGTGGATAGTCCCTGGGTAGATCCCTCCGGTTCTGGCGGATCATGGGAACACATACCTAACCTTATCGTCCTTATATCACCATACATAATGTAAAGTTGGTCGGTCTTTTTGGTATTGTTCATCTGCCATAGGAACCAATTGAAAACCATTTGAAAATCAATCCAGATACTTATGATATTTTATCAAAGCATTTTGTACCTGAATTGTTTTTGATATTTTTAGAAGAAGAACTCCCCTCAACATGTGAATCAAGTATTTGAAATAGTTTTCCACACGGAGGCAAGAGAAAGAATTAACTTCTTTGATTACCATTTTCTAAAAAATATCAACATCACTTCCCTAATCGAATCAAGTAGATAAAGCATTTTGGGGAAGGATGAGGTTTTCATGATTTTGCTCCCCCTCAATATGTGCCTCGAGATTTGAAAAGAGTTTTGCACATACTAGAGGGAACCTGCACATTGAGATAAATGATCACGTTTCAAATCATAGGTTTAAGATAGATGCTCCCCCTCAACATGTGCATTGAAAATTTGAAATCGTTTGTCACATGTGGGAAGGAGAGCATGTACGTCCTTATAAAACCATCAGTTTAAATCCAATTTAAATCACACATTCTCCCCGATCACAATTATCAAATCATTTGAGATTTGTGATCTCTTATAGATTTAAATTGATTTTGAAAGATTTTAAGGAGAATTGTGACTTGATTATGAAAGCGTTTTAACTGATAATGGATCGGATTTTAAGACTTTAAACTCCATTGATAAAACATGCATGTACATCTTTTGAAAACAATTTAATGCCAAATAACTTTTTAATTTAATTGAAATCATTCTCCCCCTCAATCAATGACATAGGTTGTTGATTGAGAGATAGAGATTTTGACAAATAAGTCCTGATGATTATCAAAAATAGAGACCGAGTTATTTTTCAAAGCATTTAGTTTTCAGCAGATAAATGTTTATAGAATCAGAGCATGGAATTTGAAATCATGATAAAACATGGCTCTGTTCTTTCTTTTAAAACCGGGTTATTGCCTGAAAATGACAATAAACCATTGTTTCTCTTTCTCCCAAAAATATTTTTTTGATTTTTTGATTTTTTTTTGGAATTCGATCAACATCTAAAGTCCCGTGTCATTCTTTGAATGACAGCACAAAGACCGTAGATATTATCGAACCGAGAAAAACGCATGACAAAATGACAATATTTTTGAAGATTTTTTCGAATTTTTCAGATTTTTATGGATTTTGAAATTTTTATAATTTTCTATTTGATTTTTTGAGAGTTTTATAGTTTTGTATTTTGTTTTTCGAATAAGTATTTACAAGAGATAGATGAAGGAAACCTTTTACTCCTCGTCTTCCTCCTGAAGACGTTTGAGTGTTTCTGGTTGAAGGCTTTTCAAGCCAAGTCGTGGAAGAATAAACTCAAAACGTTCTCTTGGAAGAGCTTTGGTGAAGATGTCAGCTAACTGATATTCAGACCTCACAAAATAGAGTTCCACCACACCTTTTTCTACTTGTTCCCTGATGAAATGATGTCGAATGTCGATATGCTTTGCTCTTGAGTGTTGAACATTGTTGCATGAGAGAGCAATAGCACTTTTATTATCACAGTACAGAGGGATTTTGTTGAATACGAAGCCATAGTCAGATAATTGAGATCTCATCCATAAGATTTGAGCACAACAGGATGACATGGCTATGTATTCAGCCTCTGTAGAGGAAATAGAAGTACTCATTTGCTTCTTTGAAGACCAGCTCACAAGCTTATCACCCAAAAACTGAGCACCTCCAGATGTACTTCGACGAGTATCTTGACAACCTGCATGATCAGCATCTGCATAGGCCGTTAGTGACATACCGGTGTCCTTCGGGTACCAAAGACCCATATTGATGGTTCCTTGGAGATACCGAAAGACCCGTTTAACTGCTTCAAGGTGCTTTTTAGTAGGCTTAGCCTGGTATCTAGCACACATGCAAACAGCGAACAAGATGTCTGGTCTACTAGCCGTGAGGTACATCAGGGATCCAATCATACTACGATATTTCGTTTGGTCAATCATGATCCCTGAGTGGTCCTCATCTAGTTTGGTTCGATCAATCATGGGGGTGTCAACAGGGTCACTTGAATCAAATCCAAATTTCTTTAAAATCTCTGTTGCATATTTAGATTGATTTATGAAAATGCCTCCGGGACTTTGAGAAATTTGTAATCCCAAGAAAAATGACATTTGTCCCATCATTGACATTTGAAACTTTGAACTCATTTCATTTGAAAAACGATCACATTCCATTGGGTCTGTCGAGGCAAAAATAATATCATCAACATAAATTTGAACATGAGTTAAATGTTTGCCTGACTTCCTGGTGAACAATGTAGGATCAACTGCTCCTTTGCTAAATCCGGTAGATAGAAGAAACTTTGACAGTGTATCATACCATGCCCTTGGAGCTTGCTTTAAACCGTAAAGAGCCTTCTTCACACGATAAACGTGAGTAGGATGCTCTTGATTCACAAATCCTTCAGGTTGGCTGACGTAGACGACTTCTTTAAGATCTCCGTTCGAAATGCCGCTTTACATCCATCTGATAAATTACCATGTTCTTACTAGCAGCATTAGCCAGAAAGATTCTGATTGCCTCGATTCGAGCAACAGGAGCAAAAGATTCTTCAAAATCAATACCCTCCTCTTGACGGTATCCTTTAGCAACTAATCGAGCCTTGTTCTTCAACACATCACCATGCTCATCAAGTTTCACTTTGAAGATCCATTTAAGAGCTATAATCATAGCACAGTCTGGAGCAGGTACTAACTCCCATACATCAAGTCGATCAAACTCATGAATCTCATCTTGCATGGCATTGAACCATCTATCTTCATTCATGGCGGTTTTAACATCTTTTGGTTCGATCTTAGATAGTACGGAGTTGAAGAAGCACCATAAGGCATCAGTTGCAAGTTGTTTCCGGGTTGATACAGGACGAGAGGGATTACCAATGATGTTGTCTAATGGATGATCGTGAGTCCATTTTCTGAGGTGTTCATGTGGCAGTTGTTGAGGGACTGAGGTAGCTGAGTCGATGTCTCCTGAAGAAGATGGTTCTGATGATGATTCAGGAGCAAATATGTTTTCAAATGGAGCATCTTCAGGAGTAGCAAAGGGATTAACTTCATCATTGATGCCATAAACATTTCCATGATGTACATTTGAAGAATGATGATTTGTTGATGAGACTGAAGGATCATCAGCAGGTGCTTCTTGACTTAAGGATATTGAGACTGAAGGATTGACTTCATTCACAGGAATATGAGCATCCTCTGTTGTAGGGATCAACACCTCATTAGTAATTGAATCATACAGTTCATCAAACATAGGAACAAACAATTTCTTTAAATCATCTTCAGATGGAGGTACGTATGGAGTTTCTTGAGAAGAGTTTGGAACAAGGGATGAACCAATGGGACTGTTTTGAAGTGCGGGTCCCGAGGAGTGTCCAGAGCCATTTGACCGGTAAGCTCATCAAACGTAACGTGAATGGTTTCCATGATATTTCGGGTTCTTTTGTTATAGATTCGGTATCCCTTTTTGTTTGGTGCATATCCTACAAATACTCCAATGTCGGCTTTAGCCCTAAGTTTCCCTAAGTCTTGACCCTCATTAGTTGGATAACACAATGCACCAAACACACGAAGGAAAGAGAGATTAGGTTTTCTGTTGTGGACAAGTTCATATGGTGTCTTTCCATGAACAGTGTGAATCGGGGAACGATTTTGTGTGTAGCATGCAGTGGCAATAGCTTCAGCCCAGAGAAACATTGGAACTTTTGAGTAAATCAAAGATTGTTCTAGCGGCTTCCACAAGAGTTCGATTTCGTCTTTCAACTACACCGCTCTGTTGAGGAGTTCGTGGAACACTTCTTTGATGGCTGATTCCAATGCTTTCATAGAATTCACTAAGTTGTTTGTTAACAAACTCCGTTCCATTGTCTGTCCGATAATTCGACGGTTTTGTTAAGTCGAACCTGCAACTGTTTGATAAGTTTGATGATGATATCAGGAGTTTCATCCTTTGTCCTTAAGAACTTGACCCAGTTGAATCTAGAGTAATCATCAACTATAACTAACACATATTTCTTCCCAAAGATATTCTGCAGACTCTCATTGGTCCATATAAATCCATATGAATTGTATGAAGAACTTCTGTGACAGAGTTAGTAGGTTTGGGTTTATGGGCATACTTCTTGCTTTTTCCCAATTGACATGCTGAACAAAGATGATCCTTTTCATACTTTAGTCGAGGTAAACCTACAACTAAGTCCTTTCTGGAGAGATCATTGATGGTGCCGAAGTTCAAGTGATTGAGACGTCGATGCCATAACCATGACTTTGTTTTTGAAGCCTTTGACAGCAAGCAAATTGGAGAAGACTTCATCATATCTTCTATGGAGATGGTGTAAAGATTTGAACCACGAGTTCCTTTTAACAGTTCCTTGCCATTAAGATCTCTAACAAAGCAGGTATGTTTTCTGAAGGCTACTTCTAGATCAGAATCACAGAATTGACCAACAGAGAACATATTATGACCCAAACCTTCCACATAGTATACTCTAGAGATAACACTATCACCAACAACATAATCACCATAACCCTTAATTGCACCGAAATGATCATTACCGAATCTAACAGTCCCGATGAATTTGCTCACGAAGTTCATGAGCCGCGACCGGTCTCCAGTCATATGCTTGGAACAGCCTGAGTCCAGGTACCACAGAACGATTTGAATGATCTGCAGTTGAACACAGACAAGAATGGATAACTGGATAATTGGGATCCCCATGCAAGAATGGGTTCCACTTGGTTAGTAACAGTAATTGGAACACCCACATCAGAAACAGAAACATCCATATCGGAAGTAGAAGCAATGGAATCATTGGGAATAGATGCAATGTCTGGTGTCTCAGATTTGACCTATTCAAAGTATGTTTACTTCTTAAGGGAATAGTTCTACCAATAGGCATCCATTTTCTAGTGGGCATAATCTTAGCAGTTTGAGAACAAAACTGATTATTCTTATGGCCAAAAGGTATCCAATAATAACCTATCTTTATAAAAGTTCTTCCTGTGGGTTTCCAATGTTTTCTAACAATCTTTCGTTTTTGCCTTTTGCCTTATTTGCACGATTATTAGCATTAACAATTTTAACTGGGCATTTGACAGCATTAGACAAAGCATTCACACCACATTCATGATTAGCAACATAATTCAAGCAGACATCATTACAAGGTTTGCAAATAGTATCAGAATTCGAATTAATTACAAGACGCCTTAAGGCTAATACTAGACTCAACACGATTCGTTTTATTCAACTCAAGCTTAAAGTTCCTAGATTGGTCTTCTACTCTCTTCCAATGCACATTCTTAGCTTGCAAGGTCCTATCATTCCTTGTATTGTCTTGAGACTTTGACCTGCTCGCTTTAAAGTCACTGATTACTCCTGTAGAGGGAATGGGAACATTAGTTGGTTGATCTAATTTTTGCATTCCTGAACTTGATGTGCAAGGATCTGAAGTACTAGAAGGCACATTAGTGTATACTTTAAGACTGTGATTTGAGCTTTTTGCAGGCACACTAAAGTTCACTTTCTTAGCACTAACATATCTGGAATCTGAACTACTTGAAGGCACATTAGTGTTTCCTTTCTTAAGACTGGGCATAGAACGGATTTCTTGCTTGGCACTAGGCATAGAACAAGGCATCACAGCTTTGCCTTTTGCACCTAAGGTTAAGGATTTGGGACATGTTGCAATTACACATTCTAGCAACTCTTGAGATCGTTTGGCCTGGAGGCAAGCAAACCTAATTTCACTATCAAGAGGTTTGTTAATGAAATCCTCTTCGACAATCTCACGGAGACATTCTAGACTATCCTTAAGGTGAGCACAGTATTCATGAAAAGCATGTTCATTATTCCTAAGATGAGGAGGAATATATTTAACTGTCACAGTGTATTTGCAGTCTAAGGGTGACTTTGAGACAACATTCTTATTGAAAACAAGTGGCAGTTTCCCATTTCCCTGACTTCTCAGATTCTCAATTTCCTTTTGTAGAGACGTTATTTTTTCGTTGTTTTGGTCACGGGTGACTTTTATTGAATCATATAACTCTTTAAAATGTCGCTTAACTTTTTCATTTTCTTCTAGAAAACTCTCGTTTTCCTTTTGTAAGGCATCAACTAAGTTTTGAAGATGAAAAGTTTGAGAATTCTAGAATCTAAAGGAGGAGGCATTTGGGAGCTTGTCATATTGTTCGTTTGACCCTTTAATTGAGAGATTTGGGCTTTCAACTTTCTGATCGTGTTGCACCGAGCTTGAATCTGTTCATCACGTTTGTTAATTTGAAAAACTGCATCAAACTCGAGCATCCGACGATGTCTTGATATCTGAAGTTTTAACATTTTCTTTAAGATGTTGATATTTTAGTTGTAAATTAAAATGCTCAACTTCCAGTTTAGAAAAATGTTTAACCAAATTGTCGTGATCATCCAGTTCAATTTTCTTGTTTAGTTTAGAATTAGTTTTTTCAAGCTCAATGACACGATCATGGGAGACTTTCAGGGCCACAGATAGTTCATGAAATTTGGAAGCATTAATAGAGCAATTTAAAGCAGTGAAAAAGATATCTTGAGCAACACATTCAGTAATAAGAGTCTCATTTAATGTATGCAAGTTCTTCCTCTCAATCTCATTATATTTTAGTGCACGCTCATAATCACTAACTTCAACTACCATTGCATCAAATTCCTTTTCCATTCCCTTGATATCAGTTTCTATCCCCTTTTAAGACTCTCAAAGTGATCTTTCAGAAGTTTAAAGAAAGGCATGACCTCAGTTAAATAACATTCTTTCATTTGCTCAAAACCCCTTTCTCCTTCCGTTATACCAGTGGGTGTGATCCTTTTCTTGCAAGTTTTCTCAAAATCAACAAATAGTTGAAATATAACATATTGGCTAATTAAGGTCTTGCTTTTAGTGGCAATTTTTCTAGGAACAAGATGCATTGGTGTATTAGGAGGATACACAGTCGCTTTAGGCATTTTCCATAGGGGAGGGTTTGTTTCAACAATATTTTCAGCTTTCTGCTTATCTAAATCCTTTTTCCAGAAAACTTGTTCGGGAGTCAACAATGTCTGAGGCTTAAACATGTTCAAGGAAATCCAGTTTTCCTTTTTGTAGTCATGGGGAGTGATAATTATTTTTTTCTCTTTGCATTTAGGATCATCTAATTTTTTGTTCATCCTTTCCCTAGTGACTTCATCCGATTTCTTATCTTCCTCGGTGCACTCAACGCAACTAGGTTTCTGTCTAGGTTTAAGAATCTCATTGCCATCATAGATCACACTTTGAGCTGCTTTTGCTATCTTTTCCGTACTCGTGGTCGGGTTTATCTATAATGGGAACACTATGCTTATCGCTTAGAACTCTATGTTTAGTGACCATGTAAGCAGTCTGAATGGTGTTTCCTTGTATGTACAACTTGTTTTCAAGTTTGTTTTTCAAAGTTTTCAGATTAGAAAAATCTCTCAAGAGTTTTGATTCCTTTGCATTAAATTCTTGCTTAAGCATTTTCACATTTTCTTGAAGTTCTTGTTTTTGCTTAGCTGTTTTAGAAAGTTTTCTTGCAAGGAATTTAATTCTTGTTTCAATACTTCTTCTCTAAAATTACTTTTTCTAATGACAGTACGCACTTGGTCATCCATTTCCAGCTCACGAGTGGTCAACTCAAATTTAGCACGTTGTTCATAAATAGCAACACGCTCTTTATAGGCATTTAGTTCGAAATTACGAATCATCAGGGGCACATGCAGTGTATTCATCAAAAACATAGTCATTGTTGACTCAAAAGATGCATCACTTGGCACACCTTCACTTTCACTTTGTTTCACGTATTGATCATATGGGATAATATCGATATTACCCATATTTTCAACATTTGATTCAATAGTTTCAGTTGAATGTACTTTGTCATGCATCTTTTGCACATCAACATTATCGTATAGTTTTAATACCTCTGAGATGAGTTTGTCTTGGGATGGGCCAGCTAGTGGTGAAGAAGAGACCTTGGGAGAAACCATTGGAGAAATGCTAGCCATAAAAATTGTGTGTGCCGTAGGTCCATCATCCACATCAGAGTCGTATGCATCACAATCATCGACTTGAAAGGCATTCTGATGATTGTGACCTATCTCCTGAATAGGCTGCTCATCCACATCTGCATCATAGGTCTTGGCATTGCCCTCAGCTAGAAACAACAATTCCTCTTCATCCAAAGCACACCATTGTCCCGAGCTTGTACCAGCAGCATCTTATCTCTGAAGTAATCAGCATTCTATGGACGCTTTGGAGATGTACAGTTCCTTGCAATGTGTCCCTCACCACCACAGTTATAACATTTGATTGGCTTAGCTTGACCTTGGTTACCATTCCTTCCTCGATTCTGGTTGCCAACATAACCTCTACCAGCTCCACCTCTTCCCTGATCATACCGTCTTTCCTGAACTGGTTGCACCACTATCCTTCCATCTTTAACAGTGGCTTGATTGTGTGGGTTAGATGCTGTTCTGAGGTTGTTGTTGGTTTGTGGGAGAGAATTCATGTTTTGACTAATCGGAAGAGCTAGTTGATTAATGAAGTTACCCACGTGTGGATCAGCATCAGCTTGTTTGAACATAGGATCGGGAATGAGTTTGTGATTACCATTACCCAAGGGTATGACTTGTGATTCTTTGGTTGTGATTCCGATGTTTGAGTAGAAGGCAGTTGAGTCATTAGACGAGCTTGTCTCTCCCTGGTTGGTTTTGAACTGATTGAGAATCAATTTTTCAAACATAGCATGTCTCTCATTCTGAAGGAGGAAGGCATAGAGTTGCTCATAGTTTGTATTCTTCAATCCTTTAGTGAGCTTCACAAAGGTGACAAACTTGTGCCATTCGGGATTCATGTTGTTCACAAATTTTGAGTTCAAATGAATGTTAGGCATAGTCATTCTGATGTTCCTCATGTCATTCACTAACTTATGAAATCTCACATAGTGCTCATAGACACTCTCATCTGGTTTCATCTTGAAGTGTTCAAATTCGTCATAGAGTTGGGATTCTCTGTCTCCCATAGTTAATTCTGAACCTGAGAGAAGCATCTTAACATTATCCCATACTGCCTTTGCATCGGTGTTATGATTGATCAGCTTGTAGATGTCTTTAGGAAGACCTTGAAGAACAATGTTTGAAGCCCCGATATCTGCATCGAATCTCTTTTTCTCCTTATCCTCAAGCTCATCATACATTTTAGGTCTGTCCATTCCGTAAACAGAAGTACCATCTTCATTAGTATCAAGTATGTCTCTAGTCGTCTCAACTCGATATGGTCCTTCATCAATGGATTTGAGAATGTTGACACCATTTTCCTTTCCAAGGCAAGCATATCTGATTCGTTGAGCACAAGAATCGTAGTCAGTTCTGTCAAGCATGGGTGGACGAGTATCTGACCCAGCTGCTTGAACATCCTCTGCAACAGTGGAGATGATAGTAGGAACGTTGGTAGACATGTTAACAGATAATACGGGATTTTATAACTCTATGATTAAACCGAGAAATAGATTCTTTCACGGGATTTTACTAAATCAAGAGAAAACCGT
The DNA here is from genome assembly GCA_910596185.1 of Chrysanthemum makinoi. NCBI lineage: Eukaryota > Viridiplantae > Streptophyta > Magnoliopsida > Asterales > Asteraceae > Chrysanthemum > Chrysanthemum makinoi. Next base: position 240,204,056 of record OU343221.1, on the reverse strand, counting down.
AAACAATCACCCAAGTCGCTAGAAGATAATGCACCAAGTCGCTAACACTTAACTCGCTATACCACTAAGTCGCTAGAGTCCCAAGTCGCTAGACAAATGCAAGTCGCTAAGTAGTAACTCGCTAAGCCTCAAGTCGCTAGCAAAATTTTGGCAGCAATTCGCTACTCAAGTCGCTAAAGATACAAGTCGCTAAAGAGCAACTCGCTACCGACCAAGTCGCTACCACCAAGTCGCTACCCGTAGTGGAGAGTCCACTACTTGTACTGTAAATCGCTAGGTCTAAGTCGCTAGGTCAAAAACTGTAACTCGCTACAAATTTGTAAAGCAAGTCGCTACGAAGAAAGTAATCCGTGAGTTAAGTCGCTAGCAAGAAAAACCACATAAACATCACTTTTCAATCCAAAAACAACCCAACCAAGATGATTCAAGCTTACCAAATGAATACCTACACACTTGTGATGATTCTAAACATAAAAGTACTAACAAAATCCAAACTTTAACACAAGAAATCAACCAAATGATGCAAAAACCACTAAACTTTTTCAAACTCAAAAACCACTAGAAATCCAAAGATGTGCAAGATATGATCTAACCATGGCTCTTGATACCAATTGTTGGATATTGGATTTCACTTACACATCAAACCATAACACAAAGTGGCGTATAAATGGAATTCTAGATAGAGAAAGTTAGAGGTTTAGGGAACTTAGTGAGAGAAAGTGAAAGATATTATTATGAGCTCCAACTCTCTACCTTGGGAGGTAGAGAGTATTTATAGTCTTACATAAATCGCCACACAACGGGCTGTGGATCAGGCATACAGTGGGTAAAGACCCGTCCGTCCTCCACGGTGTTACTTAACTAAATACTACTAACCTAAATATAACTATGACTACGAGCATTCTAACGATTACATATACTTGAGGTGACCGACTCTTTAATACCGGGAATTTCTAATTCCTAACAGAGACATTGTCGTAAAATATTTTGACAAGCAACCAAAGGTTGATACCATGGTGTGGGGCTTGTTGAATGAGATCTTTGAAACGAGTCCAGGATTTATTGATAGATTCTCCATCTGTTTGACGAAAGTGAAGGATTTCGCTCCTGATGGCTGTAGTTCTCCTAGGAGGAAAGAACTTTTTGGTGAACTTGGTAGTGAGTTGTTCCCAAGTGAAGATGGACCTTGGAGGTAGCTTATCGAGCCACTCTTTGGCCTTTACTTGAAGAGAAAATGGGAAAAACCGGAGTCTAGACGTCTCCTTAGATGCTCCGTCAGCATAGATAGTATCAACAATTTTTAAAAATTGTTTGATGTGATGAATTGGATTTTCGCTGTGGGATTCGTGAAATTGACACGCATTTTTGATAAGCCAAATGTCAGTGGCATGCAACACCTCATTGATCTGTTCGGAAGGGTAGATGATGGCGCTAGTAAATCCAGATGAGGTAGGAGAGACGTAATCTCTAAGGACTTTTGCCTTTGGTTCATTGATGGGTTCATTGACAAGAGTAGCAGGGATTTCATTGCTATGTTGGCTCAGATTATCGTTGTTGATAGTTTCAGGAGAATTGGGGGAATGTGTGGAATCTTCGTCAGTCACGGCTTCATCAAAATCGATGGTGGTGCCTTGTGGTCCCGACTCATGGAGGGCTCTTCTTTGCTTATATAGCTCTCTATCGGGTTTGACAAAGGGCTCAAGAAAGGTTTTGGTGGAAATACGGGTCCTAAGCTGTCTAAGGGAGTTGGTGGGGGGAAATGGTTGATGTGGTGGTGGGTTATCACCTTCCATGATGAAAAGTGATGGGATTACTAACAAAGTCACGAAAAAGGTGGATAGAATACAAGGAAGCAAAAAATGAGAAAAAAAAATCTCACTTGATAGGAATCAAGCAAGGGATCCTAAACGAGATAAAAATCTAACTAGCTATTCCATTCCCCGGCAACGACGCCAAAAACTTGATGCGCGTACGAAGCGCGTTCGGGGTCAAAGGAACTTCCTTTTCGTCGAGCAAGTTTTTCAACACCCTAGGCAGTGAACCTAATCGTTGTGGTGTAGTATTCGGTAAGCCTCGGGGATTGATTTCGTTCTCTAGGAGAATAGGAATGCTAGCAAGAAGTGTATTACGCTAAGGTGGGGTTGAGGATGATTATTTTTTATCTTTTATATGTTTTTTAGAAAGCTAAGGGTAAAATCTCGGGGCAATTGGTTTGGGGGTGGTACTTCTACCGATTACTTCTACTATTCTAATTATCTAATTCTAGGGGTAGCTATGTCTATTTGGTGTGTGCTCGTATGGTGATTAAAAATGTTTTTACCTAGATACTATTATTCCCTAGTTATCTTTTATTGATGGTTGAATTGTCACGTCCTTATTCTTAACGCGTTGTGCTTCCTAAAGTCGTAAGGTGTGCATATGCCCTAAATCTTTGAGGTTACCTTTGGGTTTAGCCTACGAAATCCGCTAGATTAATCATAAACTAACTTTCACAAAGATTATTCAAGCATTAAACACAATGAAATCCTAGTTGCACTCCTAAGCCAATTACATTTAAGATAAGAGACAACCTAACAATAATTAATGACTAGGTTTCATAGATCTAAGCAAACACACAAGAAATTTAGCTAGACATGTTAAGCAATCAAGCATACACACAATCAATGGAAGACATAATAATACTATTGGATTAAAACACTTATCTTGATGTGTAAAATAGGGTTTGGGACCCTAAGATACTGTCCAAGTCGGACTATAAACGTTTAGGGTTTTTACTCCAAAAGTCTACGTCTCTAAATGCAGACAAATTGAATTCTATATATAGACTTACAAGTGCGACGGCGTCGCCTTATAGTTGGGACGCCGTCAGATCGCCGTCATTAGGGTTTTCGTCTTGGCCAAGTTATCGATGGGACGACGTCACCTTAGAGTTGTGACGCAGTCGGGCTTCAGATGGGACGTCGTCTTGGTTCTGGATCTGGGCCGTCTAAGATGAAAAGTCTGAGTGACGCCCTTCTTCTTCAAAGCCTGACGCCGTCAGGTTATATGAGCAAATATTCCACTGAGCCGTCTAGTGCATGTTTTTATCAAGTCTGTATAAAGGGACGGCGTCGCCCTTTGATTGGGACGCCGTCAGGTTCAGTTTTAGCAGCTTGAGTGGCTTCGATCTTGACTTTGCCATTTTCTTCATGTATTCACTCCTTTTCGTCCAAATGTGCATCATTTCAGCATTTTGCTTCCAAGAGACCTAAAAAGTGAAAAGAAACGAAATTAAGCAGTAATGGATATAAAAGTGGTCTATTAAGGGTTTAAATGACCCCCTAAAAGTGTACATTTTAAATCCTTATCAGTGACACCCAAGACTTCACACCTTCATGCTTTGAAGAGAATCTTTAAATACCTTAAGGCAAACCCAATTTGGGCTTATGGTATCCTAAAGAATCATCTTTTGACCTGGAAGCCTATTCAGATAGTGACTATGCTGGGGCAAGCCTTGACAGGAAATCCACAACTGGTGGCTGTCAATTCTTTGGCAGAAGACTCATTTCATGGCAGTGCAAAAAGCAGCCAATAGTGGCTACCTCAACAACTGAAGCCGAGTATGTAGCTGCTACAAATTGTTGTGGACAGGTCTTGTGGATTCAAATCAGATGCTGGATTATGGTTTGAACTTCATGAATACATTAATCCACCTTGATAATGAAAGTACTATCTATATAATAAAGAACCCAGTGTACCACTCTAAGACTAAGCCCATAGAAATCAGGCATCACTTTATCAGGGATTGCTTTGAAAAGAAATTGATTAGTGTGGAAAAGATTCACACTGATAATAATGTAGCAGACTTATTGACCAAAGCCTTTGATGGACCTAGATTCAATTTTTTAGTGGTTAATATTGGAATGATAAACCCATAGCTACATTTAAGGGGAGGATAAATGTATAGTTTGTAATAGAAGTATTAATAGTAGTAGTTAAAACTGGTAGTTAAATCTGTAAGGTTTAGAGTTAAGTCTGGTAGTTAAACCTGGTAGATATAGAATTAATTCTGGTAGTAGTTTTTATTAATTCTGGTTCCACAAGTATTTGTAGTACTTTTTCTTGGTTTTAGACTAATTTTTCTAGGAAAAACATGGAATGGAGATGTATGGAAGCTGTGCTTGTGATTTACAAGTGTATTGAGTTAATTCTGGTGATGTCATCATTAATTCTGGTTGACTATTTTAAGTCTGCTAGTGCAAAATAAGTTACCGTTAGTGCTGGTTGAGGGAAAATTGGTTTTTACTGTTTAAATAGTACTGTTACTAAATTTTCGGCGCTCAGAAGTATATATATGGATAATATTTATCTTTAATTCATATTTATCCTTTATTTACTTCATCTTAATCTTTAAAGTATAAAATCTTTTCTTCCGATTAAAACTAACTACCAGCACTTAACCCTAAACGCACCGCACTTACCAGTACTTGAAAATTCACTAAGGAATGGCTCAATTAAAGTTTGTTGATAAGCACAATCAAGTGGGGTTTTTAAAGAAGCCTGCAGAAAGCACAAGTTTCGAACAGATAGTAGATTTTTTGAAGGGCTCTCACATAAGGTATGCCCTAACTCACAATCCCACTATCCATAATTTCTTAGTTAAACAGTTCTGGCAGACTGCTGCTGCCATAACTCTTGTTGATGGGACTCTAGAATTACAAGCAACAATTGATACTTTAGAGTATTCAATCACTGAAGAATCAGTCAGAAGTAAGCTTCAATTGGCTGATGGTTCAGGGATATCAATGTTGCCAAATAATGAACCTTTTTAGGGAATGGGAATATGGGGTATCCAAATGATGGAACATTTACTTTTTGGAAAAGTTAATTTACACCCCAATGGCGATTTTCACATTCTTCACTATATGAGTTCTAAAAGTGGTGGATGGGATCAGTTTGGTAGAAATATTGCTACTGAATTGATCTTTCTTTCCACTGGCAGAATTTTTAACTTTTCAAAAATGATTTTTGATGCCATAGTTGCCAATGTGATAAGAAGGAATTTTTTTTGATGTACCCTCGCTTTCTTCAAATAATTTTGGATGTTCAAATAGAAAGCAAACACCCTTATTTAGCTGTACAATTGACCAAAAAGATTATTGGGAATATGAAAAGGGGTTTTCAAGGGGTACCAAGGCCATTATTACCTGCTATGTTGCCTGCTTTTACTACTGACCCTGCAGGTACATCAGCTCCATCTGAAGCTCAATCTTAACATATCTCAGATACAGAGGAGCACACTCATGAGCACAAATCACCAACACCCCAACCACCTTCACCTCTAACTTATGAAGCAGAAGAGCCACCTGTGATTCCTCAAACCCAGCCTCCAACTCCTACTCAAGAACCAGAACCCAGTTCTTTGTCTATGGATGCACTCCTTCAACTTCTTCCACAACTCCTTACTAGGATAGATGGTTTGGAGAAGGATTTGAAGAAGACTAAACAAACATTGGGAATAGATGTTCTTAAGCTGGTCAAAAAGGTTAAGAAGCTGGAGGGTATTTTCAGACAGAAAGGGATTTTATTTACTGACTCAGAGGGTGAGCAAGCAGAAAACTCTTCCAAACAGGGGAGGAATTTGAAGGAGGGTGAATCAATCTTTAGGACACCTATAAAAGACAAATCCTCTGAGGAAACACACATCAGTCCTCAAGGATTAGAAGAAACTGGAACTCTGGTCATAGATCTTAGTCAGAAGAAACCGGTTAAGAAGAGATTGGATGCAGAAGCTGTTAGTTCTGGTGTTGATAAGTCTGGTTTCACTAAAGTTAATCCTGGTGGTGAAGACATTAAATCTGGTGAAGATATTAATACTGGTTTTGAAGATATTGATACTGGTGTTGTTGATGTTAATACTGGTGATGCTATTAATATTGGTAGTGATAAAGCAGAGTCTGATGGTGTTAGAGTTAGTATTGGTGGTGACAAGAACAGTACTGGTGATACTTCTGTGTAGAGAAAAGGAAAGGGAATACTGGAAGAGACTCCTCAGACTGTCAAGACTCCTTAGACTGTCAAGACTAAAAAGCAAATCATAGAGGAAGAAGCAAGCTTAGCTGCAATTGCAAGACTTCAGGCAAAATATGTGGCTGAAGAAGCTAGACTTGCAGAACAAAAGCTCAAAGATGAACTAATAGCAAAGAACTTGCAGGAGCAACCTGAATTAACTGAAGCACAAAAGAAGAGAAAAGCTCAAGTACTGGATACTGCAAAGTTCTACATAGATGAGGATTGAGACACTGTAAGGGCTAAGCTGGAAGTCAACAGGGATATCTTAGCTGATATATGGAGTGAGGATTATGCAAAGAAGATGATTGAGATGGTTAATGAGAAGAAAAGGCTTCTAAGAGAACAAAGGGAAAAAGAGAGAAGAAACAGACCCATGACTAAGGGAGAACAGATGGAGTATATGATGAACTACATCAAGATTCAAGGGGATCCAAATTGGAAAATGTTTCAACTTAAAAGATTGAAAGCTGATGAGCTAAAGGAAGAATTTGAAAAGGTAGTAAGGTAAGTCCAAAGTTTTGTTTCAAAGGATTCAGAATTAGAAGCTTCAAAGCTCAAAAGGCAGGGTATAGCACTTCAACAAGAGGAAGCCAAAAAGCAGAAGATTACAGATGTTGAAGATACTGCTAAGCCTAAATTTGTAAAGAAAGAGGAAGAACCTGAGGTTAAAAAGCCAGTTGTGAAGTGGACTAGAAGAAAATCTGTTGCAAAGAAGGGAAATAAAAGGATAAGTCTGACACTAAGGAAGAGGTATAAACTTATATGGAAGATAGGGTAGATGAACCATTTTCTGAAGAGTTTACTATAGGGACAATTCCTGAAGGATCAGCACCTACTGCAAAGATTGTGAAGTGGCAGATCAGCAAAACTGGAAGCAAAGGAGTTTACCAGATAATAAGGGAAGATCACACTGATACTATTTATGTTACATTTCCAGCTTTACTAAGTGATCTTACCAGGGATGATCTGAAGGAGATGTACAGGCTAATGATGGAGAAACATGGTGATAGCAGACCTAAAGAAGAGTATGAGAGAGTTCTTTAGGGAGACTTAAATATTATGTTAGAGACACCAGTTGCAGGGGATGGCATTTGGAAATTGGCTTGTAAAGAACAAGTAGTCAGATGGAGGTATTTTCACAGTTGTGTTGTACATTGTCTAACCTTGGAAACTGCAGATATCTACATGTTGACAGAGGTTGAGTATCCACCTCCAAATAGAGTGTGTAAGATAATGCTTGAGAAGAAGCTATTGGGAGAAAGGAAGGATGATGAATGCTATAAGCTCTTGAGGTTAATTGAAACAAAAGCTCAACATCAATAATTTTTAGGATGTTTGAAAGAATTTTCTAGGTTGTTGGGTATGTACTGAGGGTTGATAAGTAAAATGGAGCTTGAGAAGGTTGTGCTTGGGGAAGGTGTTTTGGACTAACACAACAAATGGTAATCAGTTCACCATGTCTAATCAACATATGGACTGGCTAATCCATGAGCAAAAGGCTCTGGTAAAGATGTCTCAAATCGGTTTATGGCTAACAATTTGCCAAAAATTGTATGGTAATAAACTCACCATATCTGTAATAGTGAAGAGTTGGCTAGCCCACAAGATTATGGCTTGTGGTAAACGCAACAGAAAATCCATTTATATGGTTGACAGTTTACCATAAACTGGATAGTTGTCAACTAACCAAAGCTTGATATTGAATGAGTTGAACTGGTTATTAATTCACCAGGGTGATGACTGAATTCCACCAAAGAATTAACTAGTCCAAAAGCAAACGGCTTTTGGTAAAGACAAGTCAAATCCGTTGATAGCTGATGATTTGCTAAAAATCATATGGTATTTCAACTCACCAAGTTTCACGTACAAAGAGTTGAAATGGTTATCAATGTACCATGGTTATTCACCAAACATTGGCTACTCCATAGTAATGGATTACTGGTAAAGAGACATCAAATCTATTAAGTTTTCAGTGATTCACCTCTCACAGGAGTTAACACACCTGGAAGTGATGAGAATAGTATGAAACTTTATGAAATGATGTACAGATTGTCAATGTTGCTGAAAAGACCTGAAGTAAAACCATGGAGTGCTGATACTTGTCAAATAGATGCTGCAACAGATCATAAATTGAAGATTCACATAGTTGCAGCTCAACATAATTCCAAGAAGCAATATTACAACATCCTCAGAAAGCTCAAAATGAAGAAAATGGAAGTTCACAAGTGAATATCAAGTCAGGGGAGGATTGTTGGGAATTATGCATTAACAGACTTAATATTGCTAGTATTAATAGTTAAGTCTGGTTGGCTATTTGTCTTAGTTAAGTCTGGCAGCACTAATGTTAAGTCTGGCAGAACATAGTTAGTTCTGTTTAGTATATCATAGTTAAGTCTGTTTATGAAAAACAGAATAGTTTTGTTAGAGATATAGTAGGAAAGGATATGTACGTGTTAGAGATATCTTAGAAAAAGATATGTATATCTTTTCACACGTTTTGTAGAGATACTAGGGTTTTCTTAGTGTATAAAAGGAACCCTAAGGCATTATGTTATGTACGAAGTTTATTAGAATGATTGATAATAGAAGCTTAGTAAAGTTTAATAGTAAAATAGCAATTGTGTTCTTCTTGCTTGTGTTAAGATTCCGTATTAGCACTTAAGCATTTATTGTTAAAGAGTTTCTCATATAGTTGATTTAGATTTATTCAAGTTAACTATTGTCTTATAAAGGCCGCTTAGATCCATAACTTTGGACCTACACCAATGATCCAATTCAAACAAAGTGATTACGTTGTTCACAAAATATATAATCCATATAAATATATGTGCAAGTTTAAAATGCATAAACACAAATACCAAATATTAAATTAAGACTAAACATACTCTTAAAGTAGTAGTGGGCTTCGGCCCAGTTTTTAAAAGTAAACAAAAATACCAAGTATAACCACAACACAAAACTTAACATAAATCCAAACATCCCTTAGTCTATTGTTTTTAACCGAATCAAACTAGACGCCCTTCGTGGTTGGTCAAATCCGAGAATCCAAAACAAACAACACTAACCAAATACAAAAACACTTAACACTTTACAAACAGGTACACCCCTTGTGGGTGGCTGCTGTTATCCGAGACCAAAGAGAACGCAATCAAATAAGAAAGTTATCTAAATACAAACCTAACCTGAGCAAAGACAACATAATAAGCAAAACCAAACCGCAACTCAAAATAAATTATATCCATAAATCTGAATTCAAATCAAAGTCAAACCAAATCAATAACCAGCCCAAACCCCACCCATATACAAAACGAGGCACGTACCAAAACCAAATCAGGTCATATGGATTTGACCCGACCCATAATATATCCGGAACCAAAACAAACACCTCTATTGATCTGTTGTTTTTTATCCATTCAAGATTTGTAAAAGTTTTATGCGAGTTTAAATCCACGAAAACTAATTACAAATTGGTTAATAATTGGTTTGATTAAAATAAGAAAAGAGTTAGGGGTTGACATACCCACGAGAAAATGAGAGAGAAGAGAGATGAAGGTGGTGGAGGCGATGACGACGGCTGTGACTTTACTCAGAAAAAGCAAAAATACAAAACCCCATACAAACCCTTGCTCTTCCTTGAACGTGGTGGCGTACCATGGCTGGTGGAGAGGAGTGGTGGTGTGACCGGAGGTTGGCCGAAGTGGCAGTGGTGTGGGTGGCACCGGTGGCAGCTGAAAGTGAGATGGATGAGGTGCGAGAGACATGTGTTAGGGTTGTATTGTGAGGGGAAACCCTAGTTTCTTCCCTTTTAAACAAACACAAGGACTGATTATTTAAATTATAAGCGTTCAGTGGGCGACGGAGGAAAATGTATCACAGGGACCAGAACTTACATTTTCGTAATCTTTTGTAATATTGAAGTTCGAGACTCATTTGGCTTGATAATGAACGATTTCGGATATGAAATTTACGCCATTGCATTTCAAATAATTTTTATAATAAAAACGAGAATTCACACGACTAATTTCTTATAATTAATATAATTATTAAATCAAATAGTTTTAATGAGCTTACGGTTATGTCGGTACGCGTTATCTGCGGTTTTCACTCTTTGCGAGATAACCTCCCGTATTTGAAGTCAAATGAGCTCGGGAATGTTCGAAAATAAAATATAGGTAATAACAAATGTATTTTATTATTAAAATAAATCTGAAAAATCACGGGTTGTTATATCAAAGATGCTGCTACTGTTGGCCAATGACCATCTTTGCTTTCGATGTTGCAGATGAAGATTTGTCTCTGCTTACTATCGGATATCTTCAAAAATAACCTAATTAGTGCTTTTGCTGATAATTTTGCTTTTGATACTGATTTGATTTGCTTTTGTTGCTGCTTCCATATTTGCTTCCGCTTGTTGTCGGATATCTTTATTAACAAGTTATATATCCCTACGCACGCACACACGCAATCATATCATCATCACTTATAATAAAGTGACATTATATCCATAAACAGGAATGTCACCTGTCAATAATCAAATCATACATTATTACCACGGAAAAGATACATCGAATTTCTGATTCTAATGCAGTAATATCCAGACCTTTATTCATCACTTAACAATAAGGGAGGGAGGAGTGGAAGTTTCATACCCTAATACCCTGAGGGTGCCACATCACCTCTATCTAATAAAAACCTTCCACCTCAAAACTACCCCAATACTACCCTAACACTACCCTAACTAGACGGAGTGGTACCCGATCCTACCCTAACCCAAAATTTCATAAAAAGACAAAAAAAAAAGAAGAGAACTAAGCTTGCAATAGTTCGGGTTCCGAACTCGAATTGTCCCAAGTTTTCAAGTACCCTAAGGGGTGAGAATGGTGTAGCCGCTAGGGTAGTTGAGCTTGATGCTCAAACCGAGCTCCACTCCGTGGTACCTAAGCTAATTAGCAGTTTTTATTAGCAATCCAAACACCCCTATAGTCCTATTACATAAAAACTATTAAAAATCCTAACTTTAACCCTATACCCATTTCAGAAACTCAGTTATATCACCCAAAACAATTAACATTACAACATATACACTTTAAGCAATTTCAATAACATAATCTTGAACCAAACAACCTCATTAATTCTACAATCAACCTATGAAACAGCAAATTCAGTAAAAAATAATATTTTTCAAAACAAACAATACAATATTTTTATACACACATAAATTAAATCCCAATTTTTTTAAAAAAAAAAGTAATAGAAGAAAAAATATGTATACCTGAGTTTGAAGAAAGAGACACAAACATTCCATCAGCTACATCTTTTTTGCAATTCATGCATCCCACTCAAAATAGTGCGAGCATGCAATTAAACATAAAACCATGACTAAAATTACAAACCTTTTATAAAATAATAAAAAATAACTGGAATTAAAAAAATTAAGAACCCTAGATTTAGGTCATCGGAAATTACTTTGTGTCCGTGCTTTTGAAGAATCTAGAACAATACTCATCTATCTAAATAAAACAAATTAAGACCATAATTAAGAAGCGGGGAAAAAACCTCATTTCGATCTTCTTAGTTTGAGCGATAGGAAAATCAGGCCAAATCCGTCATCTAAAGTCAATCTTATCCCCAAACCAACCCAATTATACCTAACTAAATGAGGGAAAAAAAAAAGAAAAAAAACATAAGAAATAGATAGGGAGCACATAACTTGTGGTTAGATTGGAGGCACCAATTGTAGCATGCTAGAGATGGCAAAAGAACGGCCTTTGGTACACTGTCTAAGCATTAAAAAATTCGATGTTAGTTGTGGAGTTTAATCGGGCTCCGATTAACCGGAGCCATTGAAGAGAGAAATGTGAAAGGCAACGGATGTGTAGAAATAATTTGAGCCGGGTCAAAAGTTTACCGAGTAAATCTAAGCGCTACAGTACAATGATAAATGTAATATGTATATAATTTGATAGTATATAATGTAACCTCTTTAGTTTGGCCTTGGACGTATAATTGGTCTAATCGTAGTGAACAAAAAAACGGATTCAAACAAACAATTGCAACGAAAGAACAATTGTTTGTTTGAATCCGTTTTTTTGTTCCAACATGAATATGGATCTCTGACCCTCAACCATGCATGCCATAAAAGTGAAAAAAAAATGAATACGACACTCAAACTTGGATAATATAGTCCCCATTCTCTAGTCATTATGATAGATTCTCCTACAATGAGATGTGACCTTCACTCAAACTTGAACCACTTTTTTAAATGATTGTAACACAACTTAGCATACAATTAGACATGTTTTTAGTAATGAAAATCCATGTATTAAACTAACTAGTTGGATATCCGCGCATAACGGCGGCGATAAATATAGTTATATAATAAATATAGTAAATGAATTGCTAATCCAACTCTCTTTTCAATTCCCTACCCGCTTAGTGAATTCATTTCACAACACTCCAAATGTATATGTGTTAGTTGTATGTGTTTGTTTGGGTTTTCCATATCTTTCTCGTGACATCATTATTCCCGCATATAAAAAGACTTTCACAATCTCTTATCCGTCAAGCACATTCCCAAAAGTAATTGATTTTGATAAATAAAGTTTGTATTAATTGAAATAAAGGTTAAAGCTATAAAAATTTGATTTAAAATAAAATAAACATACTAAAAATGTAAAAACTAAAAACTGATAAAAATATATCAAAATGGATGTTAAATTAAAGAGTACAAAATTTTAAAAAATATGGTGAAATTAGATTATAAAAAAAATTAAACGAATTAAAAGATATTTAAATTTAAAAATAAAGATGATTAATTAGTTAAGAAGTGACATGTGTCACCCCATTATTGGAGCTCCTTATTTTAGTTTCTTAGAGCTCCTCCTATTTTGTTATTTTTTAGTTAGAGAAGTGACACATGTCACTCAATGATTGGAGCTCCTTATCTTAATTTTTGGTGGAGCCCACAACTTAGATGCTTTATATAGTTGTATAGATTAATCATGTTTCTTAAAGACGATACTGCCATCAGCATTGCGATAATGTATAACGGGTGATAAAGTTTCAAATTGATTAAAAAATGGACATCTAAATCATAGTTGTTAGGATCTCGATTCTGATCTTAGGATCTTTCGATTTCACGATATTACAAAGCAAAAATAATCAGGATCCTGTATAGGATCTTAGCTAACTTAAGATCTTATAAGATTCCGATCTTGACCATAAAAAACTATGAATCATGTTTTATATAATTTAAAAAACAACATGTTAATCTTCTTAAACATTTCAAATTTATAATAAAAAATAACATTTAAAATTCATATAATTTTGTGTTGATGATATATAAGGCTGCACACGCTAATGACCAACAACGACCTTCATTTTATCCACCACATCGCTTTCTCTCTCCGGTAACCTACAGGCGATTTTTTACCACAGTAAAAGCGACAAATATTTTTTTTCTTCAAATCTTGCTAACAACAAATATTTAGTAGTTTACAAAAAAATGCTATAAATCTTTTTGCCTAAATATATTGCATAAATCTTGTACTACCGTCTACCTCCGTCCCTAAATAAATGTCCACTATTGACTTTTAAAGTCTTTTTCTTTCAACTTTGAAATTAAATTATTTAATTTGTGTTATGTAATAGTTAATGAAAATTATACCAAGAAAAATATATTTCAAACCCAATCAATTCATATCTTTTGCATCAAGTATTAAATAACACAAATAAAATAATTTAAGGTTAAAGTTAAAAAAAAGAGACTTTAAAAATTAATAGTGGACACTTATTTAAACACGGAAGAAGTAATTAGTAGTTTACCTTTCAAATCTTTTCCTCCTTTTCACATAAACACTCCCCTCTTTCTTTCTCCTTCGGGGCCAACCACAACACTGCGTCCATAAACAATAAACAATCCAAGCTTGTCTATACCTTTCAACAAACGAATACTTTTAATTGGTTCTATCAACACACAACCAAACCATAAACAAACCAAGCTTCTTGTTACCGTTTTAATTACGAGATCTCTTGAATGGTGTCGGGTAGGTGTTGATTTTTGTTCATTTAATTTTATGTTTCATGTTAAGTGGGAGGATTTTGGATTTTTGTATGTGTGTGATGCGGTGGATGTAACCTTCCGAAGAAGTTTTACAATCCTCCTAAGCAATGTATCTAACCGTTGTAGTGTAGTATATGTAAGACTCGTGGAATTGATCATTCTCTAGGGGAATAGTGTTGGGATAATGGAGATGTATGATGAATAGGTCTAAGGTGTTTATGAAAGCAAAGTAAAATTTCTGTATTTGGATTGGGGGTTTTAATTATCAACTACTTAAACTAATAATTAAACTAATTAAAATTAATAATTAAAACTAAATTGCAAGTAAATTAAATGAGGGATCTTATGATAGGTAAAAACGTGTTCACGTAGATTTTACTACCTCCTAGTTATCTCCTATTGACTAGTCGAATTGTCACATCTTTGTTTAATTCGCGCATTGTATTCCATTATTCGTAAGGAGGTGCCTAATGCCCTAACTCTCTGAATGTATTGATCTTCTCTAAGAAACCGGGATCGCCAAGTAACCTAAGTTATCTTCCCCAAATCTCCTGTTAGGTTCCCATATTAGTAACACAAGCATCAATAGAAGAAATAGAGAAGAGAAGAGATCGGTTGAACAATAACAAACAAACACTATGCGTATGATATGAAGAATGGTTATGCGTAGCAAAGTGAAAGAGAATGAATTGAACAACCAACCCTCAAGTGAGGGTATTACAAGACTATTTATAGGAGAGGGAGCTAGGGCAACACTCCTAGTCCCTTCCTTTCCTTATTGGACTTGGGCCAAGGCTCATGGGCTTTCTACATAAGCCTTGCCATGATTACTAACATAAAAGCCATATTAAGCTAACTATTACATATGAATCACTAACACTTGAGTTAATATTTTAGGAGTGATTCCAACAATCACCCCCTAAGTGTTGGTGATGAATGAAAGAGTGATAAATGATGTAGGTGCTGATGTAATAGTAGCTTTGACGTCTTCTGACATTCTTCTTTCTTGTGAGAAGAGGTGTCCTAATTCGAACAATCTCCCCAGTGTAGAGAAATTGTTTCTTTTGAAGTATTCGCTTTGACGCCATCTTTGTTCTTTGTGATGGTAGTGATAGTATGTTGTTGTTGTCTCGCGATCAAAGTCGCCTTCGTTGCTCGTTTCATCGCCACGTCTTTCTTCAACATGCTCACACGCTTTTAACGTTGGATTACAGTCTCGATGAAGTTCTCTTAGTCTTTAACTTTGTAGATTCTTTGACTTGATGAAGAATCTTTCGGACTTTTGTGTTGCCTTTTGATAGAACTTCCATTAGTGATATTGTTGGTATGAGCATGTGAAGAATCTGCACGATCAGTCCGCTTCAGAGCTTCCATAAGAAGAAAAACATAAGAAAGGTTAGTAAAAAGCGGATTCCGGCACTTACAAGTTTGAACTTCGAGAGTGTTAACAGCATAGTGTGAAAACACAACTCTAATTCTCACAAAGGCCGTTCCTGAACTGGAGTCCTGATTTCGTTTTGTTTGTGAGTGGTGAAAAACACAATATCAATATATCAAATTATCCGTAAAATTCGACAAATTAACCTTTTAGGAAAAGGGTTAACGTACCAAACCTTACAGGTGTGATAAAAGTGATACCGGAAAAGTGATTTCCCGGGTCGTGTCCCAGCGAGGTGTGAATGGAAGGATTCGTAGAGTTTTGTGATTTTTTACTTGAATTGGTTTTAATGATTTTTGGATTTGAATTACGTTTTCTACAAAATTAATTAACGGGAAGGTAATTAAGGCAAGGGGAACCTAATAAACTACAAATTAACTATTACTAAGCCTAAGAAACAATAAAACAAAGCTAAATTACATCCTAGGGTGCTAAAACTAAAAACGAAAATCCAAGAACCACCCGAGCCAAAAACATAAAACTTTTGCAATTTAAGGGATACTGGTGCGAAATCAATTTTCCTATGTTATATTCGACAAAAAATAATTTTAGAAAAAATCCGGGAATTTTTTCGACTTTTAAAATAATTATTACGAATTAAAAACTATTTTAATCTAATTAATTAATAAAAAATATTAAACTACTTTGGAAAAATCTGAAAATTTTATGAAAACTACTTTATGATGAAACTAACCTAAGAAAAATATCAAATCTGAAAAAAGAAGTTTAGATAAGCAGTTAAATAAGCCAAAATGAGTTATAAGCTAAAATATAAAAAACTAGGTTAAATAATTAACTAGTGCAAACTGAAACAATGAAGTCCCAAGGGCGAGTTGGTGTTTGGTTATGTGTTGCCTGCTGTATCGGTGAAGAGACCAGGGTTCGAATCCCTGATACTCTTTTTTTTCACAAGTTATTTTTTTTTGGAAAATTTTCTTTTGGGGGTTCAAAAAAAGCAGATCCAAGCTAAGTTTTTTTTTTGCAAAGACTTTTTCTTTGAATCTTTCTAAATAAGCTAGAAACAAATTTTATTGGTCAACTGCTATGGGCAATCCAATAGCCAAACACACCTTTAGCACCTCATAACATATTTTAAGCTCCTATTAAGCTAGATAAACATTTTAACAACTAAGCAACAATGGCAAGTAAGCAATGGTGATTAAGAGTAAACTAAGAGCCACTAATTTAAGTTGAAATGTAGGATAAGCAGTAGGTATAATGGACTAACTAAAGGAATCCTAAAACTAAGTAAATGGCAATTAAGTGATGAGGACTACCTATAAGCACTAATGAACTAACTAGTCTAAACACACTAATTTAGCATGTAACAACTGAAATAAGCTAGTCAAACTACCATTAAGCTAATGAGTAAAAAAAAGGAAAGAAAGGGTGTGACCCGTTTTGCTGCTGACTGCAGGTTCACCAACAGCCTGAGGGGCTTCCTTGGAGCTTAATTTTAAGCTTGAACAGCAGCAGTGCTGCTATTCTGTTCAGTAAACTGTCTCCTTTTTTCTCTTTACAAAAGCTTTTCAACCTAAATGTAGACTAGAGAAATTGATTGATGAGCAAAAACTTGGTTTGACCTTACAAGTTAAATGGGTTAAAAGCATGGATTTGACCACCTAGTAGCTTGAAACAAACACCCTTGAAGGGACTGATTTTGATAAAAACTTCTTGGGGGAGCTGATTCTTTGGTTTCTTTGATAAACTACAATTGGTAATTAACATAAAACCTTGAAACACAACTTTAAAATACCTTAACTGCCAAAGAACATTATTTGTAAACAAAAGGTACTTTTCATTAAATAAGAAAAACAGATTACAACTTGAATTTAAAAAAAACTGAAAACTAAGTTAAAGCTAAGACTAGGGGTGCCTCATATCAATGGCTACATGAGTTATTTATACTAAGTGATTGAGTCTTCAAGTCTTCTTGGTGTGTTTCTTTTGAGAGACAAAATAGAGCTGAGAAGCACTTGTGTTTCTTTGGAGATAATCCTAGCCATCCAAAGGCTTTGGATAAACACCATTTTGATCATAGCCTTCAATTCTTTCAAGGATTCTTGAGCTCCAATAGATAAGCAGAGGATCGCCAAGGTGTACTGGATTCACGTGATGCTTGGTTGACTCCCTTTGCGTTCCAACATTGAGAGTGACAGGGAGAAGTGTAGTGGGTGCTGACTAGGAGATGAGAAGGATTTTGGCGAGATAAAGGTTTCTGGGATTGGAATTTTTATTTGTGTTTCTGGTTTTGGGATAATGGGAGAAAGGGGAAAGGGTAAATAAGGGTAGTGAAGGTTCAAAGGAGGGGTCAAAATGGTGAAAAGGTTTAGAAAGGGCTTGTGGTAGGGGTCAATGGGGGTTAAGGTTTATTTTGTAAAAGGTTGTTTTATTTTTGTGAAGATGTTTTGGAAATTTGTCGGTATCGGGATAGGATTTTGGGTTGTTTTTCCCATGATCACTCTCAAAACGTGTCTCGGCTTCAAAATGTAGAAAATCACTTCCGGCTACGCTTCACTGCACTTTTTCAGATTCACTCGATTTTTCCCGTTTTCGCTCTGTTTTCAATCCTTTTGTACCTGAAAGACCTAAAACACACTCCGAGGATATTTTTAACATATTTTGAGCGTATTTGGGTGTTTTAGTCATTTTTAGGTCTTAGCGGGTAAAATGATGAGTGAATAAGCACTCATCAAATCCCCCACACTAGGCAATTGCTAGTCCCTAGCAATCAATCATGTGAAGTAATGAAAGACTCAAGATTACCAAGACTACCCCGTTTCGACTTTTTATTTGATGAGAGAAACTTAAACTGAAACGTAAACAACATGCTTGATTATCAAAAAAAAATAAGCGGTATCATGGAACGGGATTCACACAAAATGGGTGTCTCCAGGGAATTATAATCGTCATCCTCTTTTTAATACTCCCAAACTAAGTCTAGACTTATTGTGCAAATGTTTTTGTAAAATGCTAACACTACTTATACAAATAATCTATGTAAGTTGAGACTTAACTTTTTACTCCCGCAATTTATACAATTTAAGTGTGTGTGTTGTTTTCAAAACTTTGATCATAAAAATCGACACTCATCACGGTTGTTATCTATTCAAGATTAATATTAATTCACCGGAAATCTAAAACTTAAGGTTCGAAAAGGGCCTTTTCCATGTAGCGGCTTTCTTCTCGGCACATCCCAAACCAGTTGGCTTTAGGTGACCGTGCTTTGACACCCCACAGAGAATAGTACCGAATCACTGGATTTCGATTCCAAAGATTTAGAAACTTCTGCTAACTTAATATTAAGACTTGAATGGACAACAACCACCGATTATTTAGAGATTGAAAACTCAAAGGCCAAATCACTCCATGTAACGGCTTTCTTCTCGGCACATCCCAAAACATAAGTTTTAAGTGACCAGGCTTTTGACACCCCACAGAGAATACTACCGAAGCTTTCTAGACCTTTGAAATTAATAATCTCTAAATTCCCGTTGCTTTTTAAGATAAAATTGACGAATCCGAGTTCAACTCCCGATTTAAATTTGAAAAAAAGCAAGTTTCGCACATTTATTCATAAATTTTTTTTTCACCAACAACTTTCTTTTTTCATTTTTTTCACTTTTTTTTTTTTTTTTTTACTTTTGACTTGCAATTTTACTTTTGCATCATTCAAGCACTTTTACGATACTTTCATTTTGCAATTTTATTCAGATTTTAAGAAAGTATGCTTTCCCAAAAATTTAAACATGAAGTTGAACTCTAACTCTTTATCAAAATCGCTTAAAAAATTTATTGCATAACAAAACGATTTTTATGTTCAATGGTTTGAAAATAACACTATATTAGGTTCAATTAAGAGCTACTGGGAGAAAAAGTCATAGATTACTTATATAAGCTCTAAAGAGAACCAACTACTCCATGCTTAGCATTTTCATTTGCACAACTCGTAAAAACTTAGCCTAAATGTTAAGAGAGCAGCTAGATCAACACTCTAGCAGAGTCGGGATTCCCTTTGTTCTAACCTAATCAAGACTAAACTATCATTAACACCGAAGCATTAACACTTTATTTTCGTGCAAAATTTTTTTAAATTTGGGGTCAAAACGGGGGTACTAGGGACTAAAGGGTATAAATGTGACAAAATTCGACAGAATTCCCCCCCACACTTAGAATTGAATATTGCCCTCAATATTCAAAGTCCCGGCCGAAGCCGATACTATCGAACGGAAAAAGGTAATACCACTTAACCAAGTGTGTGGACGAAATCTGTTATTTTTACACAAAAAGAATTTTTGAAAACATATCCCCAGATAAACGTTAGTAACATGATCGGATATTGGGCGGCTAGATTGAAAACAGGCGCATCAATCATCACGATCAAAGGGATACCTGAAAACATGAGCAAACACACAAGAAGCAAACACCGTGGAGGTTTCCCCCCACACTTAGTTGTTAGAAAATAGAAAGAAGTCAGAAACATGGGTGAAAACCCATGAAATGCTACTGTTTTTGTTAACCGAGTCGCTAGCTTGACTCGACCCCGAATTCATTGGTCCATAGGGAAGCAAGTGGAAAAGAAAATCTCCATCGGACTTTCAATCAAATGGTTTGGATAAACATTGAATGTGCTGAAAGTTCCACTCCGATGAGATACAACCGGCTCAAGAGAAAGAGAAATGCCGGGGTCAAAGATGGTATCTTCACTCCCGTAGGAGTTAGGACATGGAGAAGTCACGGGATACGAAAGCAAAGTGTCAATAGCTTGACAACGGGTGGGATGGGTGGGAAAAAAATTAGATTGAGGAACATTAACGGAATGTTCAGAAATATTATCCACCACAAGAGAAGTCACAACATCCGTGTTGGACTTGAGAAATATCCGAGAGTGAACTCCCTTGAAAGGTAAGATACCGGGTTTGAACACTGTGTCCTCAGAGAGGAATGAAACACAAGTATCAACCACGGTAAAATCCTCAAGGGTAGATGAGTTACTCATGGATGAAAGAAGGTGAGGAGCATTTTGCTCAAAAAGCTCATCCTCAATTCTTGGGGGAAGAGGATTGATCTGAGAGAGTTCACCGGCGAACTCCTCATGAAAAGGTCTACTCCTTTCGGAAGGAGGAAGCAATTCAAATGTGGACGACTCATACTCAGGAAGAGAAAGATGAAAAGTGGGAATGCCACTACTCTCTTTTTCAGTATGATCGTCATCAAAGCGGAATACTTCATATTCCGGAAGAGAATTATTGGAAAAAGCCTCAAGTTTAGGAAATGTTTTGGGCTTTTACAAGATAGAGTCACTATCCTCAATGTGGATAGGAGCTGAAGCTGGTTTAGCACAAAATGATTCGATCTTAGAAACGAGGAGATTTACATTGAACAATTTTTCACGAAGTATCTCATCCTCAATTTCCAGATCATCAGAATCTCTCACCTCCTGTAAGCTAACTAGCTCAGAAGGTAGCTCCTCGACATAATCGATGTCCCCATAAGATAAGGAATCGTCAAACGAAGTACAATCGTTGTCAGAATCGGAGAACATCTCGACATGATCGTTTGGAATGTCAAGAGGAGGAGAAGAATCATCATCAAAAGGCTCATCAAACATATTACCGGAGATAACCTCGGACTCACTTGGGGTTGGGATGAGATTCTCAACAATAGACAATTCCGTTTCCGGAATAGTGCTAAGATGCTCGTCCTCAATTGAAAGGTTATCCGAAGGTTCTACGGTAGATAAGTGAGATAAGGGCGGAGAGTGGACATGTGCGGTACTTTGTGGGCTTGAGATATGCACCTTGTCCTTAATCGTCTCCCAATCTTCCTCATCCTTGTCATCGAGACGGCAAGCTTCGTTAAAGAGGAGAAGCTTTTGAGCAGCTCGCACATTGGCTAGTAATCTTTCGCTTGAAGCGGCTTGTTCCTCGAAAAGTTCTTCAAGAATTATACGAGGAAATTGATCAATGACGGGAAACTGTGGGGGCTGGATGTTGTCAAATTTGGAAGTCCACGATTGACATTGACAATCATCATGAGGACCCCCATACTTAGCACAAATAGGGTATTGGGGAGAGAAATTTTGAGAAGATGTTTGATCATTGAGATGGTGAAAGTACGGTTCTGGTTCGTATAAATTTTATGGAGGGTAGTTGAAATTGTTTTGAGGATAGTTGAAGGAGTTCGGGTTAGAATCATAAGCGAATGAACTCTTGGCACAAATCGAACAACATCCATTGACAAGATAGTTTCCACACCACTCGCACATACATTTGTAACAACGAAAACCTTGTGATAACAAGTCTCCACAACCGTAGCAATAACGTTGATCAAACGAAGATATTTCGGGCTCGGGAATAGGAATCGAGGGTTCAACAACATCACATAAGGAAGGTAAAGCGGTATTTCCCGAAGTTGAATCTTGACGAAGTTCAATTAAGAAGTTTTGAATCATGTCATTTCTGACCCTAAAGAAATCGTCGGTAAAACGTTCTGAAGATTCCGGAGGTGGGACAAGTGGTGTGCTCTTAGAGCTAGCAATTTCCACCACTTCCGTTATGGTCTCTGGTGTTTGAACGGGTTCATCGTAATCAATTCTAATTCTCGACCTTTTTTCATCGGCTTGAATTTGTTCAATTAGATTACGGGCTCTAAATTCAAAGAAATCGTCCTCGTAACCCTCGGTGGGTGCTTGAGGTAACTCCGACGTTTGAACGGGTTCGTCAACATTAGAACGTATTTCGGGTTGTGGTGGGTGGTCGAAGTATAATTGAAAAGACCTTTTTATGGATAATTCGCACGAATCGCAAAATTCGCTTGAACTAGGCCTTCCACACCGCTCACATACACACTTGTGACAATGATGTTGATCCTTTTCCATACACCGAAGATGATCGTCGTCATTAGAATTAAACATATAGAGGGTTAAGAAGAGAATCCAATGGTCATGAGGATAAAGATGAGTATTTTTGGAGTTTTATGACAAAGACGAGTGCACATGCACTTTCAAAAACAACACTTTCAATTAAAACAAGACCGAGGCAAAACACAGTGAACTTAAACCAATAATCCCACGTGAAATGATCACTTCTACAAGATAAACGCACAAAGGAGCGGAGAAGCTTATTAGGTCAGGCCGAAGCTTATTAAAAACCCGCCTCTTTTCAGCCGCAATTTAATGTCATGCCGTCCTTATACCCCTCACACAGTTTGTTTATCCGATAGAAATAAACCAAAACACGAGCGACACAAAGGCAAGTTTTAAATCTTTTGTTCGGGAACTTATAATGATAACACCTCAGTTGAGAATGTTATATTGATTGTGTCTTCTATATTATTTAAAACAACAAGAAAAAATCTTTTTGTATTTTTAATCTTTTACATATATATACAAAGAAAAGAAAAATATTTTTGTATTTTTTATTTTTATAAAAAACAATAACTTCACGAGGAAGGTTCTTCAAGTCACTAATCGCAAAAAATCACGATATTGTCGCAACACACCTCCCCGGCAGCGGCGCCAAAATTTGATTTCGTTTTGTTTGTGAGTGGTGAAAAACACAATATCAATATATCAAATTATCCGTAAAATTCGACAAATTAACCTTTTAGGAAAAGGGTTAACGTACCAAACCTTACAGGTGTGATAAAAGTGATACCGGAAAAGTGATTTCCCGGGTCGTGTCCCAGCGAGGTGTGAATGGAAGGATTCGTAGAGTTTTGTGATTTTTTACTTGAATTGGTTTTAATGATTTTTGGATTTGAATTACGTTTTCTACAAAATTAATTAACGGGAAGGTAATTAAGGCAAGGGGAACCTAATAAACTACAAATTAACTATTACTAAGCCTAAGGAATGATAAAACGAAGCTAAACTAAGTCCTAGGGTGCTAAAACTAAAAAAAACGTAAAATCGGCAACCACCCGAGCCAAAAACATAAAACTTTTGCAATTTAAGGGATACTGGTGCGAAATCAATTTTCCTATGTTATATTCGACAAAAAATAATTTTAGAAAAAATCCGGGAATTTTTTCGACTTTTAAAATAATTATTACGAATTAAAAACTATTTTAATCTAATTAATTAATAAAAAAATATTAAACTACTTTGGAAAAATCTGAAAATTTTATGAAAACTACTTTATGATGAAACTAACCTAAGAAAAATATCAAATCTGAAAAAAGAAGTTTAGATAAGCAGTTAAATAAGCCAAAATGAGTTATAAGCTAAAATATAAAAAACTGGGTTAAATAATTAACTAGTGCAAACTGAAACAATGAAGTCCCAAGGGCGAGTTGGTGTTTGGTTATGTGTTGCCTGCTGTATCGGTGAAGAGACCAGGGTTCGAATCCCTGATACTCCCTTTTTTCACAAGTTATTTTTTTTTGGAAAATTTTCTTTTGGGGGTTCAAAAAAAGCAGATCCAAGCTAAGTTTTTTTTTTTGCAAAGAATTTTTCTTTGAATCTTTCTGAATAAGCTAGAAACAACTTATTGGTCAACTGCTATGGGCAATCCAATAGCCAAACACACCTTTAGCACCTCATAACATATTTTAAGCTCCTATTAAGCTAGATAAACATTTTAACAACTAAGCAACAATGGCAAGTAAGCAATGGTGATTAAGAGTAAACTAAGAGCCACTAATTTAAGTTGAAATGTAGGATAAGCAGTAGGTATAATGGACTAACTAAAGGAATCCTAAAACTAAGTAAATGGCAATTAAGTGATGAGGACTACCTATAAGCACTAATGAACTAACTAGTCTAAACACACTACTTTAGCATGTAACAACTGAAATAAGCTAGTCAAACTACCATTAAGCTAATGAGTAAAAAAAAGGAAAGAAAGGGTGTGACCCGTTTTGCTGCTGACTGCAGGTTCACCAACAGCCTGAGGGGCTTCCTTGGAGCTTAATTTTAAGCTTGAACAGCAGCAGTGCTGCTATTCTGTTCAGTAAACTGTCTCCTTTTTTCTCTTTACAAAAGCTTTTCAACCTAAATGTAGACTAGAGAAATTGATTGATGAGCAAAAACTTGGTTTGACCTTACAAGTCAAACGGGTTAAAACATGGATTTGACCACCTAGTAGCTTGAAACAAACACCCTTGAAGGGACTGATTTTGATAAAAACTTCTTGGGGGAGCTGATTCTTTGGTTTCTTTGATAAACTACAATTGGTAATTAACATAAAACCTTGAAACACAACTTTAAAATGCCTTAACTGCCAAAGAACATCATTTGTAAACAAAAGGTACTTTTCATTAAATAAGAAAAACAGATTACAACTTGAATTTGAAAAAAAAAAACTGAAAACTAAGTTAAAGCTAAGACTAGGGGTGCCTCATATCAATGGCTACATGAGTTATTTATACTAAGTGATTGAGTCTTCAAGTCTTCTTGGTGTGTTTCTTTTGAGAGACAAAATAGAGCTGAGAAGCACTTGTGTTTCTTTGGAGATAATCCTAGCCATCCAAAGGCTTTGGATAAACACCCTTTTGATCATAGCCTTCAATTCTTTCAAGGATTCTTGAGCTCCAATAGATAAGCAGAGGATCGCCAAGGTGTACTGGATTCACGTGATGCTTGGTTGACTCCCTTTTGCAGCTTCCAACATTGAGAGTGACAGGGAGAAGTGTAATGGGTGCTGACTAGGAGATGAGAAGGATTTTGGCAGGATAAAGGTTTCTGGGATTGGAATTTTTATTTGTGTTTCTGGTTTTGGGATAATGGGAGGAAGGGGAAAGGGTAAATAAGGGTAGTGAAGGTTCAAAGGAGGGGTCAAAATGGTGAAAAGGTTTAGAAAGGGCTTGTGGTAGGGGTCAATGGGGGTTAAGGTTTATTTTGTAAAAGGTTGTTTTATTTTTGTGAAGATGTTTTGGAAATTTGTCGGTATCGGGATAGGATTTTGGGTTGTTTTTCCCCTGATCACTCTCAAAACGTGTCTCGGGCTTCAAAAATGTAGAAAATCACTTCCCGGCTACGTCTTCACTGCACTTTTTCAGATTCAGCTCGATTTTTCCCGTTTTCGCTCTGTTTTCAATCCTTTTGTACCTGAAAGACATAAAACACACTCCGAGGATATTTTTAACATATTTTGAGCGTATTTGGGTGTTTTTAGTCATTTTTTAGGTCTTAGGCGGGTAAAAATGATGAGTGAATAAGCACTCATCAAGTCCCACAAGTGAGATAATGTGATGTACCGGAGTACACTTACAGTTCAGATGAGTCGCTGAGATACACCGAAGAATCACCTCACGACTGTAGACCGTTTGAGACACACTAATCGTAATCCACGGGGAGTTACCGAAGTGACCTGCTGTCAGGGCTATTTGATGTTGACCCTGGCAGGAGTTTTCATTCAATAACTGAGGATCACAAAATTGAACCTCTCATAAATGTTCTTGACAGATTGCTAGGATCTGTGTAGGACTCGATAACGTACCACTATTGTTCTTATTGTTGAACAATAAGTGATGAAATGTCAAGTGTACCTATGAGATCTTTTGATGAATCTCGTGGCTCTAGACTCAATAGTGCGTTTTGGTTTTCCTGATCGGAGACAAGAGAGAGGGTCTCCTTCTTCAATACCAGCGATCTCTAAGAGAAAGCCGATAGTTTACGTGGGGTTCTGTAAAACCCTAAAAATCGTAAACGCGTCAAATGACCATAATGCCCCTCAAGCTAATAATTCGCAAAATAAATCAAGCTCGTTAAATACGTTAAACACTTAATTTATAAATGCTTTACATGAGACAATGATAATAAAACTTGCACTTATACTTCAAAGTAAATATAACACAATATAAAGATACATGGACTATATTATGTACATATACTAGACAATTAAATTGAAATGAAACAAGTGAATATTGATAATTTGGGAAAATAGATTTTGGTCAATATTTCTCCCCCATATTCGGCCATATGAACGCCTAAATCAATCCCCATTTATTTCCATTTAATTCCCCTTAATTACCCTTTTAATTCTCACTTGATATTTACCTAATCTTCATTCAAAATAAACTCATTCAAACCTATCCCCCTAACAAAACAAAAAAAAAATTGACGGAAAACCACTTGTACCCCTTTCACTTTATACTATGCGCATGAAATCAAATCAGAGGTATTCATGCTAAAACCTCACGTGTACTTCTTTTCACAAACAAGTTGCTATGGGTTCTTTGATCTCGCAAGAAAATAAAAGGTATGAAGGAGTTTTGAAGGTGGTGTGATGATCGGTTAATACTCGACTTAATCGCGGGTATTGTGGTCGAAAGGGTGCTAGTTCGGTCCTGGTCATTGTTTCTCTCGTCATATCAAGGTATCCAACAAGCCTTCCTCGTTTTACACTTTATGAGAAACGATCAATATAACATGGAAACATAATATAAAGACTTGATATGTCTCGTGTTTATGATCACACATGTGAACTCTTTATGTCGCATGAAATACCGAAACTATATATATATATACATATATGTAATCTGACCTTTGTTCGTGTACTATGGGTTATACGTGTCGACCTTCCGTTTTGCTATTCGAATACGTTGACGTTTCATCATTAATCTGGGTATTTGAACGCTTATATAATCTACTATATCTGAATAACATATGGAGACTTATGAATGCATGTAATATAATCTGTTTTAAAACGTAACCCGCATGTCGTTTTTGGTTTCTGTTATTGGGTCGTATTTATGTGGTGTTGTTTGTGTTCTCATTTCTTGGCCTTTGTCGATCTATAACTCAATATAAAACAACATGTATGTTGGCGTGTGTGATATGGTGCATTCATGTGTGAAAGTTGCGATTTCATGTGAAGTGTAACTATTTGTGTCTCGTTAAGTCTTATGGTGTGTGTGATTGGGTCGGTTAGTAATTAACTCAAGTGTCTCGACATGGATTGAAATCAAGTTAAGATACTGTGTGTGTTTGTACGCATGGAGATTTGTGTATGCATGCTGGTTGAAGGTCGTATTCATGTGGACGTTAGTGTTCAAATTATGTCACATCTGTCAAGTGTTGAAAACATGTATAAGAGCATGCATGTACTAAAGTAAACAAGTTGAAGGTTGTTTTCACATGTATAATTGTGTCACATCTGTCATGGTTGTTTTCAGTCATGGCATGCGTATGGATTTTTAAAACATAAATCATGTATTACTTACTTGTGGCGTGTATGTTTGTGTCTAGGTGTCATCTTGCATGATTTTGATATTCACAAAAAACTTGGGTCGTATTATATACGATACGAGCATATATATGTAATAATAAACCTGATGAAAAGTGGACCATAGAATTGTGAAACATTTTATTACTATATATGAATAAACCCTAAACATGTAATTTAATGAGTAAGACAATAAAAATAATCAGTTATGTCATTTAACAACAAATGGACTTCTAAATAATAAATGACTATCAATTCAGGAAGAGCAATTAAAGAAAGAGTGAGTGTGTTTCCAAGTATTCCGTCAATTGCGTTAAGGTACAGATATTCTGACCTTTCTCATAAGGTTTCTCATGATCTCTTTGCATCTTTGATCTCTTGCCAATTTAATATTGAACCTTTGCTCTGCTATTGAACTATTGATGTTGACCCTTTGCTATTGAACCTTTGATATTGATCTCTTACTATTGGACCTTGATAATTGAACCATTGCTATTGGATTATTGATATTGATTTGTGAACTGCTATTACTGAACCTTTGATATTGATTGACCTCTATACACTTTGACCTGTCAGTTGATACCCGAGCCATTAACTAGGCATGGGGGTTCCATGTCCGTGTCATTGATGCACCAATGGCATGACTTTAGTGTGGTTGAGTGATGTTCCACACCGTCCCCATTTTGTATTGATTACGCGCGCTTCAGATATATTGTATGGCCACTATTGTTTTGCAGGGGGCGTATGGATGCATCCTAGATTTGATTTGATTTGAATTTGATATGATATGGTTTGTTTTGGTGATGCGGTGCGTGTGTGCAATACACCCCCTCACATTTTGGGAGCTAGCTACTCCACTGGTTACTGAGGTCTCCCCTCATATTGGTTTGGTATTCCGAGGTCACCCCTCTGAATACAATGGTTACTATTGGTTACTTGGCTGCTATTGCCACTATTGATATGGTTTGTTTTGTTGGCTCGGGATAGATTTCTGACAACCCTTACACCTTTGATATACCTATATTGTACCTTATGTATTCCCCAACGCACCATATGCTATGTTAATTGTTCAATACTCAGTACCCTTACATGACTCACTCTACTACCAAGATATATATATTCCATTGCTTTGATCTGTCACACACTTAATTCGTTACTTCAAACTATCATTCCATTCACGTATCGGGTTATTATATGTTTATTGGATTTGTTTATGCTATTTATGTTTTATGTGACTACTGTTTATCCTGCTATGATGTGATTAATATGCGGCTATCTGAGTTACCTATTTTCATCTGATGATATTTGATCTCACTGTTATGTGAACCCCTGAATTGTCTGGTGACCATGCTAATGTGAAATCGATAGTTTTGTCTGTTCATTTTGTGTACTTCGGTAAGTTAATTTCGTGGACTATGACTATCCGATAGTATCCTTATCTGCTTGTTGTTGACCTGCCATGTTTACATTTCTGTCTATGCTACGGATTGATTTGGGTAAATGGTTCAACTTATGATGTTTGGCTTATTAATTTGTTTAATTGCCTTGCTATGTCTCTAATTCATTTAATTATAATGCTCATATTGTATTCCTACTTGTTATGTGTGACTGCCATGTTTTGACTGCTGTTAGTACTTCCGCTGTTTATGATACTTGTTATGTTTTCATCTAAGGGTTTTGACCTGTGTGATTGCCATGCTCACTTAGTAATTAATTGTTTCCGCTTTCCTGTAGATATCTGTTTGGCTCGTATGTCTTCTGACTTCCTAAATTGATTGTATGACATATATGTTGTGTGAATGCGACGTCTGCTATGATGGCTTATGTTTCAGTACTTGTATGCCTGGTTTGTATATGCTTCTATGTTTGTCATCGATGCTTTGCTTTGCTTCGTTCTCCTTGTTATATGTGCTTTGGATATCTGTATAATTGTGTTCTGCAGGATCCTCATTGATTCATTGTCTTCTTTTCGCTGCGACCTTGTTATCAGTTTCATTATTCCATTTCGCATTTCTGATTTTATTTAGCTTTCGTTTTGTTATATCTGTTCACTGGGCTTTTTAAGCTCAGCCGCATTTCTTTTCTTGCGGCAGGTTTTAGATTTGAAGATGGGCTTTGATGGGCTGAGAGTTGGACTATCTGAGTGGACCAACCCTAGTTACCTTATTAATTGAACTTATTTTGGCGGGCTATTGTTTTGAAATTTTGGTTTATTTTAGACTATTGGATTTTGTAATTTTCCCTTGTAAATCTTTTGTTTAAATAACTTGGTACGTTATTCTTTAAGACATTCCGCTTGAAGAATTTTAATTGTATGTTCTGATATGACACCAGAATGTGACACTTCTACCCTTGTCGGGTTGGGGTGTTACAATTATGGTATCAGAGACAGGTTTTGTCTTGTTGACCTTAGGATTGACCTGTGAGGATTTGGGTAGATACTAGGCTTCCGTCTGTTCTGATATCTTCCGATTCCTTTTGGTTGTCGTTCCGATTTGACTTCGATATTCTTTTGTCTTCACTAATTTTCTTCGTATTTGATTTTGTTTATTTTGTCTTCGCACATCCGTCTGTCTATCGTTAGATGGAGATTTCTCGTAGAGCCGAAGATGATAGTGCCGACCCTGCGTTGCTGCAATAGTCCCTGTCCTGGAGAGGTTCGTGAAGCAGAAGCCACACCGACTGCCGTGCTGCTGGAGACATCGAGGATCTTCTGGAGGAAGCTGGACGGATCAATTAAAGACGCAACACACGAAGACAAGATTCAACCAGTGGCTAAGAAGGTTCATCTACTTCATATGCTTTGGGCGCGACTTGTGTTACTCCGATTCATTGTCATGCATTTTGAGGCGGTTTGATATTTTGTTAAGTAATTTTGATCGGTATTGCTTTCCTTTGGTTTGTTCAGAACTCGGTTTGAATCGTGAATTTTTATCGTTTGGCATTTTGGTGATATCTCAGTTTTGTTTTGAATTGTCAGTAATGAGTCATGAGGAACCGTTTTGAGCACGTTGGTGGCCTTCTCCCTTTTGTGGTATGGTAAGTTGATTTGATGTGTTATATGCTGTATATATGTTTATCCGGACTGCTCTGGTACGTTACTTGCTACCTGTTTGTTATCTGTTTTGTTGTGATATTGGTTATGCGGTTTGTCATGACCCGAGATAGAATATGATGACAATAAGGACTTGTTATGTGATGCAAGTATTATGACGCCTGATCAACGTGATAATACCGAGATCATATAATCTGAACTTATTGAAATCATACGACATCTTGGGAAATGCCTGGGGTGGGTACGTGAATGGAATATGACTTGTATCCGTTATTTGGCACTCCTCATGTTCGTTTGGAATTTTGTACCTCTTTGTGAGATTCTCACCGACATTTGTTACGTATAAGATTTGTACACCTTGGAACTGATATTGTTATGATCTGTATGAGACTATCGATTGCTACGTCTTCATTAAACTCGTTCGTCTCCGTGTACTTCTACGACTTCAATTTTCGAGGACGAAAATTTTCTTTTAGAGGGGAAGAGTTGTAAAACCCTAAAAATCGTAAACGTCAAATGACCATAATGCCCCTCAAGCTAATAATTCGCAAAATAAATCAAGCTCGTTAAATACGTTAAACACTTAATTTATAAATGCTTTACATGAGACAATGATAATAAAACTAGCACTTATACTTTAAAGTAAATATAACACAATATAAAGATACATGGACTATATTATGTACATATACTAGACAATTAAATTGAAATGAAACAAGTGAATATTGATAATTTGGGAAAATAGATTTTGGTCAATATTTCTCCCCCATATTCGGCCATATGAACGCCTAAATCAATCCCTATTTATTTCCATTTAATTCCCCTTAATTACCCTTTTAATTCTCACTTGATATTTACCTAATCTTCATTCAAAATAAACTCATTCAAACCCTATCCCCCTAACAAAACAAAAAAAAATTGACGGCAAACCACTTGTACCCCTTTCACTTTATACTATGCGCATGAAATCAAATCAGAGGTATTCATGCTAAAACCTCACGTGTACTTCTTTTCACAAACAAGTTGCTATGGGTTCTTTGATCTCGCAAGAAAATAGAAGGTATGAAGGAGTTTTGAAGGTGGTGTGATGATCGGTTAATACTCGACTTAATCGCGGGTATTGTGGTCGAAAGGGTGCTAGTTCGGTCTTGGTCATTGTTTCTCTCGTCATATCAAGGTATCCAACAAGCCTTCCTCGTTTTACACTTTATGAGAAACGATCAATATAACATGGAAACATAATATAAAGACTTGATATGTCTCGTGTTTATGATCACACATATGAACTCTTTATGTCGCATGAAATACCGAAACTATATATATATATACATATATGTAATCTGACCTTTGTTCATGTACTATGGGTTATACGTGTCGACCTTCCGTTTTGCTATTCGAATACGTTGACGTTTCATCATTAATCTGGGTATTTGAACGCTTATATAATCTACTATATCTGAATAACATATGGAGACTTATGAATGCATGTAATCTAATCTGTTTTAAAACGTAACCCGCATGTCGTTTTTGGTTTCTGTTATTGGGTCGTATTTATGTGTTGTTGTTTGTGTTCTCATTTCTTGGCCTTTGTCGATCTACAACTCAATATAAAACAACATGTATGTTGGCGTGTGTGATATGGTGCATTCATGTGTGAAAGTTGCGATTTCATGTGAAGTGTAACTATTTGTGTCTCGTTAAGTCTTATGGTGTGTGTGATTGGGTCGGTTAGTAATTAACTCAAGTGTCTCGACATGGATTGAAATCAAGTTAAGATCTGTGTGTGTTTTGTTACGCATGGAGATTTGTGTATGCATGCTAGTTGAAGGTCGTATTCATGTGGACGTTAGTGTTCAAATTATGTCACATTTGTCAAGTGTTGAAAACATGTATAAGAGCATGCATGTACTAAAGTAAACAAGTTGAAGGTTGTTTTCACATGTATAATTGTGTCACATCTGTCATGGTTGTTTTCAGTCATGGCATGCGTATGGATTTTTAAAACATAAATCATGTATTACTTACTTGTGGCGTGTATGTTTGTGTCTAGGTGTCATCTTGTATGATTTTGATATTCACAAAAAACTTGGGTCATATTATATACGATACGAGCATATATATGTAATAATAAACCTGATGAAAAGTGGACCATAGAATTGTGAAACATTTTATTACTATATATGAATAAACCCTAAACATGTAATTTAATGAGTAAGACAATAACAATAATCAGTTATCTCATTTAACAACAAATGGACTTCTAAATAATAATTGACTATCAATTCAGGAAGAGCAATTGAAGAAAGAGTGAGTGTGTTTCCAAGTATTCCGTCAATTGCGTTAAGGTACAGATATTCTGACCTTTCTCATAAGGTTTCTCATGATCTCTTTGCATCTTTGATCTCTTGCCAATTTAATATTGAACCTTTGCTATGCTATTGAACTATTGATGTTGACCCTTTGCTATTGAACCTTTGATATTGATCTCTTACTATTGGACCTTGATAATTGAACCATTTCTATTGGATTATTGATATTGATTTGTGAACTGCTATTACTGAACCTTTGATATTGATTGACCTCTATACACTTTGACCTGTCAGTTGATACCCGAGCCATTAACTAGGCATGGGGGTTCCATGTCCGTGTCATTGATGCACCAATGGCATGACTTTAGTGTGGTTGAGTGATGTTCCACACCGTCCCCATTTTGTATTGATTACGCGCCGGATATATTGTATGGCCACTATTGTTTTGTTGGTATGGATGCATCCTAGATTTGATTTGAATTTGATATGATATGATTTGTTTTGGTGATGCGGTGCGTGTGTGCAATACACCCCCTCACATTTTGGGAGCTAGCTACTCCACTGGTTCCTGAGGTCTCCCCTCATATTGGTTTGGTATTCCGAGGTCACCCCTCCGAATACAATGGTTACTATTGGTTACTTGGCTGCTATTGCCACTATTGATATGGTTTGTTTTGTTGGCTCGGGATAGATTTCTGACAACCCTTACACCTTTGATATACCTATATTGTACCTTATGTATTCCCCAACGCACCATATGCTACGTTAATTGTTCAATACTCAGTACCCTTACATGACTCACTCTACTACCAAGATATATATATTCCATTGCTTTGATCTGTCACACTCTTATTCCGTTACTTCAAACTATAATTCCATTCACGTATCGGGTTATTATATGTTTATTGGATTTGTTTATGCTATTTATGTTTTATGTGACTACTGTTTATCTTGCTATGATGTGATTAATATGCGGCTATCTGAGTTACCTGTTTTCATCTGATGATATTTGATCTCACTGTTATGTGAACCCCTGAATTGTCTGGTGACCATGCTAATGTGAAATCGATAGTTTTGTCTGTTCATTTTGTGTACTTCGGTAAGTTAATTTCGTGGACTATGACTATCCGATAGTATCCTTATCTGCTTGTTGTTGACCTGCCATGTTTACATTTCTGTCTATGCTACGGATTGATTTGGGTAAATGGTTCAACTTATGATGTTTGGCTTATTAACTTGTTTAATTGCCTTGCTATGTCTCTAATTCATTTAATTATAATGCTCATATTGTATTCCTACTTGTTATGTGTGACTGCCATGTTTTGACTGCTGTTAGTACTTCTGCTGTTTATGATACTTGTTATGTTTTCATCTAAGGGTTTTGACCTGTGTGATTGCCATGCTCACTTAGTAATTAATTGCTTCCGCTTTCCTGTAGATATCTGTTTGGCTCGTATGTCTTCTGACTTCCTAAATTGATTGTATGACATATATGTTGTGTGAATGCGACGTCTGCTATGATGGCTTATGTTTCAGTACTTGTATGCCTGGTTTGTATATGCTTCTATGTTTGTCATCGATGCTTTGCTTGCTTCGTTCTCCTTGTTATATGTGCTTTGGATATCTGTATAATTGTGTTCTGCAGGATCCTCATTGATTCATTGTCTTCTTTTCGCTGCGACCTTGTTATCAGTTTCATTATTCCATTTCGCATTTCTGATTTTATTTAGCTTTCGTTTTGTTATATCTGTTCACTGGGCTTTTTAAGCTCAGCCGCATTTCTTTTCCTGCGGCAGGTTTTAGATTTGAAGATGGGCTTTGATGGGCTGAGAGTTGGACTATCTGAGTGGACCAACCCTATTTACCTTATTAATTGAACTTATTTTGGCGGGCTATTGTTTTGAAATTTTGGTTTATTTTAGACTATTGGATTTTGTAATTTTCCCTTGTAAATCTTTTGTTTAAATAACTTGGTACGTTATTCTTTAAGACATTCCGCTTGAAGAATTTTAATTGTATGTTCTGATATGACACCAGAATGTGACACTTCTACCCTTGTCGGGTTGGGGTGTTACAATTATGGTATCAGAGACAGGTTTTGTCTTGTTGACCTTAGGATTGACCTGTGAGGATTTGGGTAGATACTAGGCTTTCGTCTGTTCTGATATCTTCCGATTCCTTTTGGTTGTCGTTCCGATTTGACTTCGATATTCTTTTGTCTTCACTAATTTGGTCTGCTTCTCTTCGTATTTGATTTTGTTTATTTTGTCTTCGCACATCCGTCTGTCGATCGTTAGATGGAGATTTCTCGTAGAGCCGAAGATGATAGTGCCGACCCTGCGTTGCTGCAATAGTCCCTGTCCTGGAGAGGTTCGTGAAGCAGAAGCCACACCGACTGCCGTGCTGCTGGAGACATCAGGATGCTGCTGGAGGAAGCTGGACGGATCAATTAAAGACGCAACACACGAAGACAAGATTCAACCAGTGGCTAAGAAGGTTCATCTACTTCATATGCTTTGGGCGCGACTTGTGTTACTCCGATTCGTTGTCATGCGTTTTGAGGCGGTTTGATATTTTGTTAAGTAATTTTGATCGGTATTGCTTTCCTTTGGTTTGTTCAGAACTCGGTTTGAATCGTGAAGTTTTATCGTTTGGCATTTTGGTGATATCTCAGTTTTGTTTTGAATTGTCAGTAATGAGTCATGAGGAACCGTTTTGAGCACGTTGGTGGCCTTCTCTCTTTTGTGGTATGGTAAGTTGATTTGATGTGTTATATGTTGTATATATGTTTATCCGGACTGCTCTGGTACGTTACTTGCTACCTGTTTGTTATCTGTTTTGTTGTGATATTGGTTATGCGGTTTGTCATGACCCGAGACAGAATATGATGACAATAAGGACTTGTTATGTGATGCAAGTATTATGACGCCTGATCAACGTGATAATACCGAGATCATATAATCTGAACTTATTGAAATCATACGACATCTTGGGAAATGCCTGGGGTGGGTACGTGAATGGAATATGACTTGTATCCGTTATTTGGCACTCCTCATGTTCGTTTGGAATTTTGAACCTCTTTGTGAGATTCTCACCGACATTTGTTACGTATAAGATTTGTACACCTTGGAACTGATATTGTTATGATCTGTATGAGACTATCGATTGCTACGTCTGCCTTAAACTCGTTCGTCTCCGTGTACTTCTACGACTTCAATTTTGGAGGACGAAAATTTTCTTTTAGAGGGGAAGAGTTGTAAAACCCTAAAAATCGTAAACGCGTCAAATGACCATAATGCCCCTCAAGCTAATAATTCGCAAAATAAATCAAGCTCGTTAAATTCATTAAACACTTAATTTATAAATGCTTTACATGAGACAATGATAATAAAACTTGCACTTATACTTCAAAGTAAATATAACACAATATAAAGATACATGGACTATATTATGTACATATACTAGACAATTAAATTGAAATGAAACAAGTGAATATTGATAATTTGGGAAAATAGATTTTGGTCAATATTTCTCCCCCATATTCGGCCATATGAACGCCTAAATCAATCCCTATTTATTTCCATTTAATTCCCCTTAATTACCCTTTTAATTCTCACTTGATATTTACCTAATCTTCATTCAAAATAAACTCATTCAAACCCTATCCCCCTAACAAAACAAAAAAAAAATTGACGGCAAACCACTTGTACCCCTTTCACTTTATACTATGCGCATGAAATCAAATCAGAGGTATTCATGCTAAAACCTCACGTGTACTTCTTTTCACAAACAAGTTGCTATGGGTTCTTTGATCTCGCAAGAAAATAGAAGGTATGAAGGAGTTTTGAAGGTGGTGTGATGATCGGTTAATACTCGACTTAATCGCGGGTATTGTGGTCGAAAGGGTGCTAGTTCGGTCCTGGTCATTGTTTCTCTCGTCATATCAAGGTATCCAACAAGCCTTCCTCGTTTTACACTTTATGAGAAACGATCAATATAACATGGAAACATAATATAAAGACTTGATATGTCTCGTGCTTATGATCACACATATGAACTCTTTATGTCGCATGAAATACCGAAACTATATATATATACATATATGTAATCTGACCTTTGTTCGTGTACTATGGGTTATACGTGTCGACCTTCCGTTTTGCTATTCGAATACGTTGACGTTTCATCATTAATCTGGGTATTTGAACGCTTATATAATCTACTATATCTGAATAACATATGGAGACTTATGAATGCATGTAATCTAATCTGTTTTAAAACGTAACCCGCATGTCGTTTTTGGTTTCTGTTATTGGGTCGTATTTATGTGGTGTTGTTTGTGTTCTCATTTCTTGGCCTTTGTCGATCTACAACTCAATATAAAACAACATGTATGTTGGCGTGTGTGATATGGTGCATTCATGTGTGAAAGTTGCGATTTCATGTGAAGTGTAACTATTTGTGTCTCGTTAAGTCTTATGGTGTGTGTGATTGGGTCGGTTAGTAATTAACTCAAGTGTCTCGACATGGATTGAAATCAAGTTAAGATACTGTGTGTGTTTGTACGCATGGAGATTTGTGTATGCATGCTGGTTGAAGGTCGTATTCATGTGGACGTTAGTGTTCAAATTATGTCACATCTGTCAAGTGTTGAAAACATGTATAAGAGCATGCATGTACTAAAGTAAACAAGTTGAAGGTTGTTTTCACATGTATAATTGTGTCACATCTGTCATGGTTGTTTTCAGTCATGGCATGCGTATGGATTTTTAAAACATAAATCATGTATTACTTACTTGTGGCGTGTATGTTTGTGTCTAGGTGTCATCTTGCATGATTTTGATATTCACAAAAAACTTGGGTCATATTATATACGATACGAGCATATATATGTAATAATAAACCTGATGAAAAGTGGACCATAGAATTGTGAAACATTTTATTACTATATATGAATAAACCCTAAACATGTAATTTAATGAGTAAGACAATAACAATAATCAGTTATGTCATTTAACAACAAATGGACTTCTAAATAATAAATGACTATCAATTCAGGAAGAGCAATTGAAGAAAGAGTGAGTGTGTTTCCAAGTATTCCGTCAATTGCGTTAAGGTACAGATATTCTGACCTTTCTCATAAGGTTTCTCATGATCTCTTTGCATCTTTGATCTCTTGCCAATTTAATATTGAACCTTTGCTCTGCTATTGAACTATTGATGTTGACCCTTTGCTATTGAACCTTTGATATTGATCTCTTACTATTAGACCTTGATAATTGAACCATTGCTATTGGATTATTGATATTGATTTGTGAACTGCTATTACTGAACCTTTGATATTGATTGACCTCTATACACTTTGACCTGTCAGTTGATACCCGAGCCATTAACTAGGCATGGGGGTTCCATGTCCGTGTCATTGATGCACCAATGGCATGACTTTAGTGTGGTTGAGTGATGTTCCACACCGTCCCCATTTTGTATTGATTACGCGCGCTTCAGATATATTGTATGGCCACTATTGTTTTGCAGGGGGCGTATGGATGCATCCTAGATTTGATTTGATTTGAATTTGATATGATATGATTTGTTTTGGTGATGCGGTGCGTGTGTGCAATACACCCCCTCACATTTTGGGAGCTAGCTACTCCACTGGTTACTGAGGTCTCCCCTCATATTGGTTTGGTATTCCGAGGTCACCCCTCCGAATACAATGGTTACTATTGGTTACTTGGCTGCTATTGCCACTATTGATATGGTTTGTTTTGTTGGCTCAGGATAGATTTCTGACAACCCTTACACCTTTGATATACCTATATTGTACCTTATGTATTCCCCAACGCACCATATGCTACGTTAATTGTTCAATACTCAGTACCCTTACATGACTCACTCTACTACCAAGATATATATATTCCATTGCTTTGATCTGTCACACTCTTATTTCGTTACTTCAAACTATCATTCCATTCACGTATCGGGTTATTATATGTTTATTGGATTTGTTTATGCTATTTATGTTTTATGTGACTACTGTTTATCCTGCTATGATGTGATTAATATGCGGCTATCTGAGTTACCTGTTTTCATCTGATGATATTTGATCTCACTGTTATGTGAACCCCTGAATTGTCTGGTGACCATGCTAATGTGAAATCGATAGTTTTGTCTGTTCATTTTGTGTACTTCGGTAAATTAATTTCGTGGACTATGACTATCCGATAGTATCCTTATCTGCTTGTTGTTGACCTGCCATGTTTACATTTCTGTCTATGCTACGGATTGATTTGGGTAAATGGTTCAACTTATGATGTTTGGCTTATTAACTTGTTTAATTGCCTTGCTATGTCTCTAATTCATTTAATTATAATGCTCATATTGTATTCCTACTTGTTATGTGTGACTGCCATGTTTTGACTGCTGTTAGTACTTCCGCTGTTTATGATACTTGTTATGTTTTCATCTAAGGGTTTTGACCTGTGTGATTGCCATGCTCACTTAGTAATTAATTGCTTCCGCTTTCCTGTAGATATCTGTTTGGCTCGTATGTCTTCTGACTTCCTAAATTGATTGTATGACATATATGTTGTGTGAATGCGACGTCTGCTATGATGGCTTATGTTTCAGTACTTGTATGCCTGGTTTGTATATGCTTCTATGTTTGTCATCGATGCTTTGCTTGCTTCGTTCTCCTTGTTATATGTGCTTTGGATATCTGTATAATTGTGTTCTGCAGGATCCTCATTGATTCATTGTCTTCTTTTCGTTGCGACCTTGTTATCAGTTTCATTATTCCATTTCGCATTTCTGATTTTATTTAGCTTTCATTTTGTTATATCTGTTCCTTTGGGCTTTTAAGCTCAGCCGCATTTCTTTTCCTGCGGCAGGTTTTAGATTTGAAGATGGGCTTTGATGGGCTGAGAGTTGGACTATCTGAGTGGACCAACCCTAGTTACCTTATTAATTGAACTTATTTTGGCGGGCTATTGTTTTGAAATTTTGGTTTATTTTGGACTTTTGGATTTTGTAATTTTCCCTTGTAAATCTTTTGTTTAAATAACTTGGTACGTTATTCTTTAAGACATTCCGCTTGAAGAATTTTAATTGTATGTTCTGATATGACACCAGAATGTGACACTTCTACCCTTGTCGGGTTGGGGTGTTACAGGTTCCCTATGAGAATGAAACAAGCTTCTGTTGAGAGAAACTTGAGTGGCTAAGAAGGTTTAGTGCATGTGTCACTGGGTCCATGACGACTTTTAATCTTCAATACCGGCGTCATCAAGTGACGACCAGTAGCATATGAATTGAACCCGGTGTCTGCCCTAAGTTGAATAATCTGGAGGGCTATTTCTTTTCACCCTTTTCTTTGCTTTTCTTTTTAATTCTTCAACTCCTTCTTTCTCCGATTCTCATTTTCTCCTTTTTATAGTCATACCTAAGGACTTCTAATTCTAACTATTGGTAGTGTCCTTGGGTAGATCCCTCCGGCTCTGGCGGATCATAGGACGGTTATTCCTAACCTTAATCACCTTATAACTCCATTGCCATAAAACCATTTTCATGAAAAATCTCTCGAAGTGTTTGTGAATGAAAAACATGTTTGAACACTTCAAGAGTTTTTTAGATTTTTAGAAATACTCCCCCTCAACATGTTCTTAAGAGTTTTGACAGAAATCTACACAGTGAGGAAAGAGCGCGCACTTTTTGAATTGATCGACTCAAGATAGACAATCCCTTGCGAGACACGATTACGTTGCATAGTTAAAGAGATACATTGTCAGCTTTTAGGTGACAACTGGCTCTAATAACTACCTTGAAGATGTGGACAACCCCGAAAGGTTGTCAAACCCGTCAAAGTTCATGTCTATCAAGAGTTTCTCGAATAGGTACAATTTACTTGGATAAGTCTTGGAAGACAAATCTTTTCATTGTATGACTGTTCAGTTCCCGTCAATTCATGGGTTGAAGTCTTTTAACACGAGGATTCAATAGCAAAACACAACATATTTCTTATCACATTATTTTTCTCCCCCTCAAAAATGGCATATAAATGTTATTTTTGAAGAAATGTTGAGAATAAATATGACCATTTTGAGTTTTGTGGGAAGATTACACAAAGAACAATTTGTGAACAAAGTTTTTAAGTCAAATACTCCCCCTCAACAAGTGATATAAACGGTTGAGGTTTTTGAAAAATCATAAGGGGAAGTACTTATTTATTATTTTTTTTGAGTAAAACCTTTGAAAAATGAAAGGTTTGATAAGTTTTACTCAAAAGTAAGAAGCTTTTGCTCCTTTTATAAGGATTGTGTCACTGAAGCGTACCACAAGGTCCTTTATTTACAAGTGAGGGTTGTACACTTTTATGTGGGCACAAGCCATAAAAATAATCACACATCCAAATGAATATGAAAATGAAGCAGTTTAAGGGGTACCCGGAAGTCCATCAATCTTTCCAGGAATGCGATCCGGGCGTTGATAGCCGGTGAGAGAAAACCTGGGACGACCACCTACAAAGCTTTCTAGAATTCTGAACTGGTCCCTTCTGTACAACCTTTCATCGATACGAGTGATGATCCTCTTCACATTCCGTCTATCCTGAGAATTCCATCGCTTAGGAGAACCAATTCCTTCATGTATCTCCCTCAACCTATAAGCCAAGCCATCCCTGACCATCTTCAATGTGTGATCCCCAAACTTGTGAAGATCTCTACACGCCATCAAGCAGTTGCGTTGTAGTTCGCTATGGTAAACTACTCTGAATGGTTTGCTGATGAGAGTGTATTGTGAAAGCTGGTTGATGTCAGGTATTTCTAGCTGAGGTCTGGTGAAGTTGACACGGGTCTGATATGATTCAACAGCAAGTTGTAAATCTTCTACACGTTCTTGGATCACTATGCTTCTGATGAATATGAGTAAGGACTTGATGTATTCACGTTGAATTTCAGTCGAGAAATGTCTCATTCTTCCCTGTACTTTAGCAAGATACAGATCTTCAATGTCGTTGAGAGACAAGTTCTGAAAGTACGCTTCACATAATTCATAGTCCCTTTCGTCTTGTCTTTTGACCACGATAGACTTGAGGAAGGTGTAATCCCATTTAGACGAAAGGGTGACATGCTTAACGGCTACGATCCCTTTATCACTGAACACTTCATGTTGAGACTTTCGGACCTGGCAGCTTTTGTAGTAGATTCGTCGGCGTTCCGGCCAATGGTGAATCCCGTACATTGCATCGATGTCATACTTTTCCACGCCGTTGGAAAACATCTGGGTTTCCTTTTCTTCGATGGCTATGCAGTTTGAGTATATGGCTACCGGGAATGGAAGTGTAAGTGAGGTAGCATATTTATTTGAACCATCGCTACCGTGTAGAAGAAATTCCAAATCTTTGTTGAAGAAGTAGCGAAATGGAATCCTAGGTTGATCTGGTTGGCCAATGGTTGGTAGAGGTCTAGACCAGTCAGTGTAGTATGGAGGGTTGTCTCTTTTGGTGAAGTCAATGTTTGCTTCAGGGTTGAGCCAATCAATGTTGGTAGACATGGCTCGTGCTATGTTTTCAAGGTGATATTCGACTTCAATAGCACTTTTCGAGCTGTCTTTGAGTAGTTGAAAGGCTTCATTCTTGATTCGTCTCAACTCTGATTTCGTCATCTTCTTCACATGAAACTTCTCTTGCAATAACTTAGCATGCTCCAATTTACTACCTTCTACTATATCTGGTTCATCAGTTAGAGCGGGAGTGGCATCAACAAGTGTGGAGAACCATTCAAACTCTGTGTCATCTTCGTCGAGCCATGAGACAACATCATCCTTGGGAGACTTCTTCTTCTTCTTTTGCCTTGATGAGGATGATGGTTTCTTTGTTGAAGCGGGAGAGGTGGGATGTTGTTGGGGCTTAGGGACTTCCTCATCGTCACCACCAGTATACTCAAAGTGATCACCGGTTTTCTCTGTCTAGGGTGGTAACTCAGAGTCCTGAGGTTTGTCAGCAGAAGAGCGTGGAGGAGATCGTCTTGTTGTTGGAGTCCTTTGGGGTGGAGGTTGCATGGAGGAAGATTCACCAGACTTCTTTGGACGTTTAGGTGCAGAGTCCTTGTCCGTATCATCGTCATCTCTTGGTCGTTTAGGTTGATCGGCTGATTCCTTGCATGATGATCTGAGTTGATAATCTAGTAGACCTTCAAAAAATTTAGCTTCATCCGAAGTAAAGGTTGCAGATCGTTTTGACATTTGCATCACCAATTTAGCGATTAACTCAGTTTCAGAAAGATCAGATTCTTTGGCCATTATATGTTTAACCAATTCGACGATGTTTGGAGTAAGTTTTCTGGAGAATACTTCTCTAGTTACACCGGGGACAGTGTCGAGAAGAAACTTGTGAGTATATTCTCTTGCCGTCTTCTCCAATTCCTTTTGGAAACCTCCTTTGATAAACTGCTGGATTTTTTCCCTTTCTGTCAACAACTCGTTTATCCCGTCTTGAAGAAAGTTGATTCTGTCAGTGAGTTGATTCAGCTTTTTGTTGGTTACATCCTTCTTCCGTACTTGCTTGACAGCTTGAACAATCCTTGTTTTAGCCCGGGATAACCAAGAGTCTGTTGGTTTCTTCACAGATTTGGAGGTGGATTTGGTTGTTCTTCTGGATGGTGGTGGAGAAGAGTGAGAAGATGAGTCCGATGATGATGAGATGTGAGGTGACTCTGGATCCTTTGGTGGTTCAGAGGTTTGTTCTTTGGAACGTGTTGGACTTTGTAGAAGAAAGTCATCATATTCACCGTCATCCTTTGCAGTCTTAGCCTGTTCTTCAGCCTGAATCCTGGCCTCTTCCTCTGCTTTGGCATGAGCTGCAGCCTCTTCATCAGTCTTTTCTTTCTCAGTCTTATCCTTTTCAGGTTCCTCAAAGTTGTAATCAATAGAATCTTCCACGCGCTTCTGTTGTTGCTCAAGAGTGGTGGCACCAATTCCCTTATCGGGTTGATTAACCGCATCAGGAATTGGTGTGGATTGGACACCACCACTTGACCCTCCGGGGCCACGCATTTGTTCCTTTTCAAATTCTTTTGCAACGTGTTGGAGTCTTATGATTTTGAACTTCTTCCTGTAGTCAGTGTCCAGTGGCTCGTCATCTGAGCTTTCTTCTTCTTGCTCAAGTACTGGAGTCTTCCCTTTGCCTTGGTCAGCTTTTGGACTGGGAGGTTTAGCTACTGTTGGAGTGACAACGGTTGCAGTTTCAGAGTAGATAACCTCTTCTTCTGATTCGGTTTCCTCAGAGCTTTCATCCACTAGCTTTCTTTGTGGTTCAGACTTGGGAATGGGATTAGGAACAACTTCCTTAGAGGGAACTTTTCTTTTAAGTGCAGGTTTCCTCTTAGGGAACTTTCGTTGACTCTCAGTGCTTGCAACACTTCCTGCACTGCCTCTTCTGGTT
The DNA here is from genome assembly GCA_910596185.1 of Chrysanthemum makinoi. Taxonomy (NCBI): domain Eukaryota; kingdom Viridiplantae; phylum Streptophyta; class Magnoliopsida; order Asterales; family Asteraceae; genus Chrysanthemum; species Chrysanthemum makinoi. Next base: position 240,159,537 of record OU343221.1, on the reverse strand, counting down.
TTCCTAGAAGGTGTGCCAGAAGACTTGTCATCGAGAAAACCAACTTTACCTTCATCAACTGCTACCAGATACCTTTTGTATGAGTAAAGCTGTTTGATTGCATCAGAGAGAAGGTGATCCGGCAGCACAGCACCCTGTTTCTTTGTTGTAGATTCCTTGAATCTGACTGTGAGTGTAGGCTCATACAACATGGAGTGATTGTTTGGGTCGTCGAGTCTCAAGGGAATATCGGGATTTAACCCAAGAGCTCTCTGGATCAGCAGTTTTGTGTATCTGATGTATGGGATCTTGGTGCCTCGCTTTTTGAGGAAAGACATCATGTCATCCCATATCAGAGCTTCAACTTCGATATGTTTCATGTTGACCAAAGCCCAAAAAATATGTAGTTCCATGAGCTTGGGATGCTCATAACCACTATCCCGTCCAAAAACAGATTTTGTGATGATGATGAAGAGAGTTCTCCAGGGCTGAGGGATATTCTTCAGATCAACGTAAGAGTGCTTGTTGATTACCCCTGTAGCTTCGTCATAACCGATGTCGATCATGAATTATAGAACAACCTCTTCAGTAGGTGTAGCGTTGTACTCAGTTGGTTCAATGACAGGAATGAGGAGAATAGCCCGCAAGTCTGCTGGTGTGATGGTGACTTGCTTGTGATTGAGAGTCACAGTCACAGCATTTTGCCCTTTGATCTGCTTCATTGTGTGCCAGAATTGCTGTATGTAGATCTCCGGAACTGTGGCAGAGTTGGTGAGCATATTCTGATAAGAATGGTTCTTCAGAATGTCCACTGCTATCAGGCAAGAAGACTCTGAGCAGGTGAGAGTATCAAAGTCAACCCGAAGGTTGTTCTTTCCAATCTTCATCGGATAGCCATTAGGGAAGATATCAGCAACGGTGAGAACATTTGGTGCATCCACATTCTGCATTTGAGCGTCCATGTCGTGATCTGAAAGATATTTAGCCAAAAGAACCAACATATCGAAAGACATTATGTTAGTCAACAGATGGTTATATTGTCTAATTATTGAATGTGATATGTCGATGATTGTTACGAGTCCAATGTCACTTGTTTGTCCAATAGTTCAATGACGTCGTGATAAGTTTCGTGAGTTGATTAACTTTAAGTTTTAAAGTCCATATTTTCACTTATTATTCATAACTTGTTAAAAATTTAAGCTTATAGTGACATTATTGGTTTCGTGGCGTTATGATTTATTTATTTACAAGTTTGCACGCCATAACAATTCATAATTAAGGTTTGATTCTTGATAAAAACCAATTATAGAGAAGTGTAGTATATGTGGGTAACTCAAACGTGTTAGGTTTGAGCACCGAGATCGTTCCGAACGAGGGTTGAATGGAATTTCCAACTCACATCGCGATTATCGGGATTTGAATGGAAAAGGGGAATAATTTGATGTTTTCTAAACTACGGGACAAGGGAAGCATAAAAGGAAATTACACTACGGGGAATCCTAAATACGCGAATAAAACTAAAATGAAACGTAAATAAAATGCAACTAAGTCTAATCTACATCCTAAATATGATATAAAATTATTTTTAAACTAAAAATGATATTTGAAACTATTTATGAACTAAAACTAATTTTTAGGAATTTTCTAGAATTTATTTGAATTAAAAACTAATTTCTAAGACATTTAAAATAGACTTGAAATACTAAAAATTAGGAAAACAAGCTAGAAAATTACAAAACTATTTTTCAAAAATCTTAAATAACTAAAAAGAATTTTCAGAACTGGAATCACATTTTTTGACTTTTTCTCTATTTATTATGAATTTAAAACTATTTAAAACTAATTAAATTGCTAAAAAATACTAATTTAACTAAGAATAATATGGAAAAATTATTTTTTTGCTTTTTATATTTTTCTTAATCTAGGAAAATTGAAAATATATTTTTTTGAAACTTTTCTGATTTATTTGTATTAAAAAGTACTTAAAAAGTCTTAAAAACTAATTTAAAATAATAAAAATAGTAAACAGTGGCAGAAAATTATGAAAAATTCAGGGAAAATCTAAAATATTATTCTAAATTTAAGAAAATCACTAAAACCTATGCTAGTGTGCAAGAAATGGAAGCTGTAGTGAAACTACCTTGAAAATAAGCTATTAAGAATAAGCTATAAGCTCCTATAGTGAACCAAATGACCACAGCAGCTAAGGTAAGCTAATATTACTTAAAAGAAACTAAAATGAACTAATCTAAACTTCTATAGTGTAAGCTTTAATGAAATGACTAATTAGAACTTAAGATGAAAACAACTTATGACACCTACTTCTAGCTTATCTAGCTGCTAAGGAATAAGTCCAAACAACAATCCAGCAATTGGATCCTTAAGCACACCTATCTAACTACTTATAAACGAAAATTCAGCTTATGAAAAGCTAAAATGAATTCTCTAGAAGCTATGCAAAAAGCTGTCACACACTCAGAATTCACTGAGTGTGTGAACAGGGCAGTTATGACCAAAATAATGAGCTTATTTAGTGGCTTTAGAAAATTCACAAAAATGACTCTTCAAAACTTGACCAACTGAAGATTTTAAAATCCAAAATCTCACTTGATTTGAAATAAAAATGAATCTGTGAAAATTCCACAAACTTTTGCAAAAACTCACTTTTTCCACTTTTGACTTTTTATCAGATTTTGCAAAGTTGACTAAATTGAGATTTGATCTATTAAAACAGATTGATTATGATGATATATGAAGGAATGAAACTATATTAAGCTATAACACCTAAATCCTAACCTATTTGCAAATTATGAACTCCCATACCTATCTGACATGAACATGAGAGCAGGATACATAAACTTTTGACTTTGAGCAGTTGCAAATGCAAGTCAGTGATCAAACTAAACCTGACTAACCTAGAAATGACTTACTGAACTAACTAAGAACTTTGAATAATCCTCAAACTCAAATAAAAGAAACGATCCAAACACCCCGTAATGCAACTTTTACAATGATTTCAAGTGCTAATCACATCCAAGCTTATCTAATTCCACAAATCAGATTCAAAACAATCAATTACCACTAGATGATGCAGAATGAATAGAAATTAACTACTAAAATCCACCTAATCTAGATATGCAGTAAATTCAGAAAATTATGTAGATAACTAATTAAACTAGGAAATGACAAAATAAGATTTAGTAAACTAACATACTACTAAAATAAGCTAATCTAACACTTAATAAACAGATCTACATAACAAAATCAGATTATTGCAGATTTTAAGAACAAAGAAAAATTTCAGAACTTACATGATGTCCTGCCACAATGGCATGCTCACTTAAGATATTTAACCACTAACCTAAACCTGAGTATCAACCCATTTCAAACATAATCAACCCATATCCTCAGCAGATCAGCAATCCAGAACCATTTTATCAATAAGACTGCAATATTGACTTTATTTGACCAATGGTGAGATTTGAGTGTATTTCTGAGTAAACTAAAACAGATTTGATAAAAGCTCAAGTAACTGATTGAAATTGCAATAAGCTGAAATGAACATAATGAAACAGTAGTTTAAATTGCAGAGAATATAAGCTGAAATAAAAAAACTTGTATTAATTTGAGTACAAATGAAATTACAAAATGCTGGAATTAAACTATTTTAATGAAAATAACTAAAGATTACTCAAAACTACACTCTACACTACTCCTACTCTACTTGATATTACAATGTGAATCAGAAAGGGTATTTATACACGAGCTCAAGCTGAAGAAGGATCCAGAAGGGCAAATGTGTGTTTCTTTTGAGTCTTTAATCACCATTAGATCAATCCCATCTCATCTTGACCCTTGGATTACATTTGCCACGACACTTCCACCAATCAGAGGCTAGAATGGGTGTAGAATGACACACGGATTGCCAGCGTGGCATCCGTGTGTCAGGGTGTGTCAGACGAAAGTTCCAATTTGCCCTTAATTATAGTGATTATGCTCAATTGGAGGAAAGGGCAATTTAGGGTTCATAGGTGCCTGGGGATATTGGGTGTGGATTTTGGCGCGTGGGATTTTTAATATTAATTTGGTTTCGTTTGACCGGGTATAAGGGTGGGTTTGACCGGGGTTCGTTTGGGTATACGGGTTGGGTTATTTGATTGGACCGGGTATAGGTTAGATGGGTTTGGGCTTTTAGGTATCTTGTGCTTTAGGATTAATATTGGACCCAAGGTGTAGTTTTAAGGACTAAAGATGTAAGATCTGAAATTCCAGGGACCAAATGTAAATCTGAATATGTCTTTCAAGGGCCAATACTTGTCCTTCTCTCATAATCCAGGGACCACTTTTGCCATCTTTGAAAATTCCAAGGACCAAACATGTCAGTTCTGAATCTTCAGGGACTAAAACTGTCATTTTGAGAATTGATTGTCCAAACTCGTAAATTCGTTTCCCAGCCTCGGCTTTTTGCATTCTTCTTTCTCTCGTGCTCGATTTTCTTCGGTTTTGGCTTTCTTTTGTCTGTTTTGTCACATCCGTACCTGCACATGCAAAAACTCAAGAAACACGCAAATGTTAACAATAAACGGCTCTTTCTTGGTTATTTTGGGTCAGTTTTGATAAACAAAAGATATGTGTTTAAGCACATATCAAAATACCCCAGACGAGACTATTGTCGTGTCCGCACGCAATGCAATCAACTCACGCTTCTAAAACCAAGGATTTCAATCTCTTTCTACTAAACCTATGAAGAAGTAGCAAAGATTCCTTAAAAGAGATTAAGAACCCTTAATTCTAAAAATGCCCCGTTTACCTTTTATTTCACATATAGATATTATGATTAAGCACATTCTGATTATGAGTGACGGTTTGTTGAACTTTCATGTCGATCAATAACTCCAACATTTTTCAAACGACATTTTAGGATCACGGAGTAGGAAACACAACACAGCGTGAAGTGACTATACGGATAGAATACATCATCCCTGATTTTTCACAAGTCCCCAAACTAAGCATAAAATCGAAATCATTGTTAAATATGATTCTAGATGCTAACACTACCCATGGAAGTTACTTGTGTAATTACCTTTTGCTCCCATTTTCTTATTTCCTCTAGATTTTTTTATTTTTGTGAGAAATGAATTTCTTCAAGTTTCTCGTTTCGATAACTTTTATTCAGATAAAGATATAAAGCTAAGTCGATAATTAGTTATCCACCTTCCCTCGAAAACCATTGCACACAAGAATGAGGTCCACATCAAGGTCCTAATTTAACATGATTTAGGGAGATATTTCCCGGATTCAAAGTTTGGCTTAACACTATTTCAGCACATTTGCATTTTTGCAACTTAGGCCCTTGGTCTTTTCAACCACTAACTCAACGGGATTACCGTTTTATCAGAAGTCTTATTATGACTTTGGATTTTCCTCAACCTTTATAGAAGTCTATGACAACTTTTATGGCTTTGGATTTTTCAACTTTAATACATTTGGGCTTTATTTCATGTTAATTTTGTGCCAAACTCCGAATCCTACGGCTTTTATAACAATAGAAACAATAGTAGCAAACTATCAGGAATCAGTTGTCTATTACACCGCAACACTGACAGTACCTTGATGTGTACCCAACTATCATGGGCAAAGATTCTCTAAAGAAGAATAAAGAACTTACTATCGTCAAAAACTCGACATCTCTAATTATTATTAGCAAATATGGGGTAAAACAATTTTGTGGGAACAAAAAGCCATAAGTACCTTCGATGGGCTCTAAAGAGAACCAACTACTCTACGCTTAGCATCTAAACTCATAAGTAACTCTATCATTCCTCGATCTCCGCAAATTTAAAATCTCAAATAATGAGATCCGCGGATGCTTAGCCGATAAGTTTTAAATTATCTATGGTTAAGGGAACAAGCTAGGGCTCAACACGCCCGGTCAAGTCAGAATTCTATTCCTACTCTCACCAGCGGAAAGTCAAGAAGGTGTCAAAACATATATTAACTTAGCAAATGCTTCGTCAAATAATCTCAAGTCTCGCATTTTTAAAGTCACTTATTAGAAACTAGCACATTCTTGTTTAAGCTTCGCATATTTAAAATCACTTAGGGAGACTTGCAAATTCTTGGCCTTGTGAGCTAGAATCGCATTTTATAACCTCTTGTCTGAGCAATTAGCAAAGGCTATTTCAAGAAAACGCATATTTAAAGTAACTTCTAAGAAACTCGCAAAGACTTTTCAATCATAAAACTAACAAAAGCTTACAAAAATTTTTAAATTTTCTCATTTTTGCACAATTTTTTATTTTCAAAGGAAAAACGGGGTTGCGAGAGTTCACGACAAAAATAGGCAAGTGCGGTCAAATCAAATCGAAGATTACCCTACCCCAGACTAAAACGAAACATTGTCCTCAATGTTTAAAGCAAGGGTATCACGAAAATCTAAAAGCCGTTTATGAAGTATGCTAAAAGATAAACGTTAGTCGATAAGATTTCGGATATCGGATTTCCATCAGCATCGATCATTAAACTCGAGTGGAGAACAAACTTTGAGCACGAGAGTCTTCATATCGGGAACATCCTAGACAAAAACATCACAAATAACCAAACACGAGAAATCGAAGAGGCTAACCCCTTCATGTCACTTATTAGAAAATAGAAAGAAGATAGAGATAAGCATGGGGTGCCTCCCACGAAGCGCTACTGTTTTTCGTCAACGAGTCGCTAGCCGGACTCGTCCCCGAATTCATTTGTCCTTGGGGAAGAAGGTGGTAGAGATACCAGGGTCAAAAACGGTGTCCTCATTCCCGAAGGAATGAGACTGGGTGGGTTGGGTAGGGAAGAAAATGGGTTGATAAGGCATATCATGTAAGAAGGATCCATCATCCGGTGGTTTTGCGGGTGGACGTCGGGATGACGGATCAACATGAGAATACTCCAAAGAAAATGGGAGCTCATGGTAAAGGATAAGAGGTTTAGGCTCATAAATGAAGGCATCCATCCGAGGATCCTTATCTCCAGAAATGATTTTAACAAAAGGCTCATCAATGCATATCCCGGGTTTAAAGATTTTGGCTTCACAAGCCGGCTCAACGGGATAAAGGATGGTGGACTCGTCAGAGAGAGGAGAGTCAAGAAAACCATCAAGAACAACCATATCCCCCACAGGATCATTCACAATATCCTCAATACCCGGCGGTATCAAGTCATCAATAGCATCCTCAATGATCGGGTCGTTAGCCGGAGTATCGAAAATCTCGTTCAAAATCTTGCTCATATCAACCTCGAAGTAGAATCGCTCAAGAATCGGAGGATAAACATCGACAATAGTGGGACTGCCACTAATCTCTTCATCAAATCGGAAAGTCTCAAGCTCGGGTAAGAAGTCGCTATCTTTAACGGAGATAGGAGGCGAACTTGAATTATCGTTAAGGGCTTCAATCTTGGAAATGAGAAGATTAACATTCAACAATTTTTCACGTAATGCTTCATCCTCGATATCTATATCATCGGGCTCAATCTCTTCAACTTCCGGCTCAAAATCATTTTATTCTTCTATGTGAACGGGCTCAGAAGGTAAATCGTCGACAAAATCGATGTCTCCATAAGAATCATCATCGGAATCGGAGAACATCTCAACATGATTGCTTAAATTATCAAGAGAAGGCTCATCACAAATATCATCAACAACAACCTCGGACTCAATTGGGATTGGGATAAGGATCTCAACATTAGACAATTCCGTTTCCGGAATGGTACTAAGATGCTCATCCCCCATTATGAGAGAGTCAACGGGTTCAACGATTTTTGAAGAAATAGAATCATCGACCTCTTCCAAAAGAACGTCACTTCTCTCAACCGGCATGAGAGAAGGGGAAGGGTCGGAAATTAAAGGCTCAGAAACGGGAGTGGGATTATATTTTGAAGTTTCCGGAGGTGGGACAAGTGGTGTGCTCTTAGAGCTAGCAATTTCCACCACTTCCGTTGTGGTCTCCGTTTCTTTCTGTTTAGAAATCATTTTAAGCTCATAATTTCGTTCTGTTCTGTTTTAACTTGACGAACTCGTAACGACGAATCGTGAAAGATAAGGATCGATTCTAGAATTCTTCGGATGAGAGTCGAGAGTACAAACGGGAGTCACCTCGGGTTCAGAAATATGTTCCATCTCTCTCACCGGAGAGGGGTTAGGAATCGAGGGTTCATCAAGCTGATATTTCAAAATTGTTGATAATGCTTCAAGTTTTTCAACGTTGTTAATAAAAGCACGACGTTCAAAGAAATCGTCTCCGTAACCCTCGGTGGGTTCTTCGGGTAGCTCCGAAATGGTGTGATCGACTTCCGTAACTTGGACGGGTTCTTCATTAACACATTGTCGAGCTTGAATCAGACTTAAGAGAGTTCTACACATACTTTCAATGTTGTTTTGATGTTGCTCAAATCTTTCTTCAAAATCGATGGAAACGTCCTCGATACCCCCGGTGGGTTCTTCCAAAGGGCAACACATACAAGATTCGTGATAAAATCCACACCCTTTGCAAAAACAACGTTCACAAATTGAATCATCTTTTAATA
>OU343221.1:240109443-240150893 GCA_910596185.1 Chrysanthemum makinoi | reverse complement strand
AATCTCTACAATTAAAGCAATAAAGTTGAAAGAAATTTTGAGACTCCATGAGAATTAATCATAAAAGAGGGATAAAAGGAAAGAATTATCAAATCAGAGGGTAAAGAAGAATATTTTTGGGTTTTTAAAAAAAATTTTTAAAAGGAAAATCTTTTTGGGTTTTTATATTTAGAAAACCTTGAAAACACAATATTTTTATAACCTTCGCGTCAACCGGTGCTCGGTAGCTCTCAAAAGTACGCGCAGCGGAGCGGGAACGAAGAGTGGATCGTTCTTCAGTCTGCAATTTAATGTCAAGACTTTCCTTATACCCCGTGTATAGGTTGTACTTCTGAGGTGAGCTGACGTAACAATTGACGTTTCAGTTTCTTTTGTTGGTTTTAATTTTTATGGTTTTGTAAACACTCTAGGAAGAATGTTTTGGTGTTTTAAGATGTTTTTGGCTTTTTGAAAAAGATATATATACAAAAACGACGGTAACTTCACTCGGGGAAGGATCTTCAAATGCACTTGATTCGAGACGGAATACGAAAACTCGCTACAAGCCCTCCCCGGCAGCGGCGCCAAAAATTGATTCTTGATAAAAACCAATTATAGAGAAGTGTAGTATATGTGGGTAACTCAAACGTGTTAGGTTTGAGCACCGAGATCGTTCCGAACGAGGGTTGAATGGAATTTCCAACTCACGTCGCGATTATCGGGATTTGAATGGAAAAGGGGAATAATTTGATGTTTTCTAAACTACGGGACAAGGGAAGCATAAAAGGAAATTACACTACGGGGAATCCTAAATACGCGAATAAAACTAAAATGAAACGTAAATAAAATGCAACTAAGTCTAATCTACATCCTAAATATGATCTAAAATTATTTTTAAACTAAAAATGATATTTGAAACTATTTATGAACTAAAACTAATTTTTAGGAATTTTCTTGAATTTATTTGAATTAAAAACTAATTTCTAAGACATTTAAAATAGACTTGAAATACTAAAAATTAGGAAAACAAGCTAGAAAATTACAAAACTATTTTTCAAAAATATTAAATAACTAAAAAGAATTTTCAGAACTGGAATCACATTTTTTGACTTTTTCTCTATTTATTATGAATTTAAAACTATTTAAAACTAATTAAATTGCTAAAAAATACTAATTTAACTAATAAAAATATGGAAAAATTATTTTTTTGCTTTTTATATTTTTCTTAATCCAGTAAAATTGAAAATATATTTTTTTGAAACTTTTCTGATTTATTTGTATTAAAAAGTACTTAAAAAGTCTTAAAAACAAATTTAAAATAATAAAAATAGTAAACAGTGGCAGAAAATTATGAAAAATTCAGAGAAAATCTAAAATATTATTCTAAATTTAAGAAAATTACTAAAACCTATGCTAGTGTGCAAGAAATGGAAGCTGTAGTGAAACTACCTTGAAAATAAGCTATTAAGAATAAGCTATAAGCTCCTATAGTGAACCAAATGACCACAGCAACTAAGGTAAGCTAATATTACTTAAAAGCAACTAAAATGAACTAATCTAAAATTCTATAGTGTAAGCTTTAATGAAATGACTAATTAGAACTTAAGATGAAAACAGCTTATGACACCTACTTCTAGCTTATCTAGCTGCTAAGGAATAAGTCCAAACAACAATCCAGCAATTGGATCCTTAAGCACACCTATCTACCTACTTATAAACGAAAATTCAGCTTATGAAAAGCTAAAATGAATTCTCTAGAAGCTATGCAAAAAGCTGTCACACACTCAGAATTCACTGAGTGTGTGAACATGGCAGTTATGACCAAAATAATGAGCTTATTTAGTGGCTTTAGAAAATTCACAAAATTCCACAAAAATGACTCTTCAAAACTTGACCAACTGAAGATTTTAAAATCCAAAATCTCACTTGATTTGAAATAAAAATGAATCTGTGAAAATTCCACAAACTTTTGCAAAAACTCACTTTTTCCACTTTTGACTTTTTATCAGATTTTGCAAAGTTGACTAAATTGAGATTTGATCTATTAAAACAGATTGATTATGATGATATATGAAGGAATGAAACTATATTAAGCTATAACACCTAAATCCTAACCTATTTGCAAATTATGAACTCCCATACCTATCTGACATGAACATGAGAGCAGGATACATAAACTTTTGACTTTGAGCAGTTGCAAATGCAAGTCAGTGATCAAACTAAACCTGACTAACCTAGAAATGACTTACTGAACTAACTAAGAACTTTGAATAATCCTCAAACTCAAATAATAGAAACGATCCAAACACCCCGTAATGCAACTTTTTCAATGATTTCAAGTGCTAATCACATCCAAGCTTATCTAATTCCACAAATCAGATTCAAAACAATCAATTACCACTAGATGATGCAGAATGAACAGAAATTAACTACTAAAATCCACCTAATCTAGATATGCAGTAAATTCAGAAAATTATGTAGATTACTAATTAAACTAGGAAATGACAAAATAAGATTTAGTAAACTAACATACTACTAAAATAAGCTAATCTAACACTTAATAAACAGATCTACATAACAAAATCAGATTATTGCAGATTTTAAGAACAAAGAAAAATTTCAGAACTTACATGATGTCCTGCCACAATCGCATGCTCACTTAAGATATTTAACCACTAACCTAAACCTAAGTATCAACCCATTTCAAACATAATCAACCCATATCCTCAGCAGATCAGCAATCCAGAACCATTTTATCAATAAGACTGCAATATTGACTTTATTTTACCAATGGTGAGATTTGAGTGTATTTCTGAGTAAACTAAAACAGATTTGATAAAAGCTCAAGTAACTGATTGAAATTGCAATAAGCTGAAATGAACATAATGAAACAGTAATTTAAATTGCAGAGAATATAAGCTGAAATAAAAAAACTTGTATTAATTTGAGTACAAATGAAATTACAAAATGCTGGAATTAAACTATTTTAATGAAAATAACTAAAGATTACTCAAAACTACACTCTACACTACTCCTACTCTACTTGATATTACAATGTGAATCAGAAAGGGTATTTATACACGAGCTCAAGCTGAAGAAGGATCCAGAAGGGCAAATGTGTGTTTCTTTTGAGTCTTTAATCACCATTAGATCAATCCCATCTCATCTTGACCCTTGGATTACATTTGCCACGACACTTCCACCAATCAGAGGCTAGAATGGGTGTAGAATGACACACGGATTGCCAGCATGGCATCCGTGTGTCAGGGTGTGTCAGACGAAAGTACCAATTTGCCCTTAATTATAGTGATTATGCTCAATTGGAGGAAAGGGCAATTTAGGGTTCATAGGTGCCTGGGGATATTGGGTGTGGATTTTGGCGCGTGGGATTTTTAATATTAATTTGGTTTCGTTTGACCGGGTATAAGGGTGGGTTTGACCGGGGTTCGTTTGGGTATACGGGTTGGGTTATTTGATTGGACCGGGTATAGGTTAGATGGGTTTGGGCTTTTAGGTATCTTGGGCTTTAGGATTAATATTGGACCCAAGGTGTAGTTTTAAGGACTAAAGATGTAAGATCTGAAATTCCAGGGACCAAATGTAAATCTGAATATGTCTTTCAAGGGCCAATACTTGTCCTTCTCTCATAATCTAGGGACCACTTTTGCCATCTTTGAAAATTCCAAGGACCAAATATGTCAGTTCTGAATCTTCAGGGACTAAAACTGCCATTTTGAGAATTGATTGTCCAAACTCGTAAATTCCTTTCCCAGCCTCGGCTTTTTGCATTCTTCTTTCTCTCGTGCTCGATTTTCTTCGGTTTTGGCTTTCTTTTGTCTGTTTTGTCACATCCGTACCTGCACATGCAAAAACTCAAGAAACACGCAAATGTTAACAATAAACGGCTCTTTCTTGGTTATTTTGGGTCAGTTTTGATAAACAAAAGATATGTGTTTAAGCACATATCAAGGTTAAACAAGGCTTAGGCGTAGAAATGGCAAGCTTATGCGTAAACAGGAATGGTATACGCGTAAACGCAAGCTTATGCGTAGGTTCTTGACTTACGCGTAAGAAATATTACGCGTAGGAAAAGAGGACCTTATGCGTAGAGCTTACGCGTAGGCGTATATAAACCTTACGCGTAAGGCTTACTCGTAAGAGTCAACCTTATGCGTAGAGGTCAATGTTTACGCATATCCTTCACAGGATACGCGTAGTCCCTTATGTAGAACCTTACGCGTAATAGTTACGCGTAAGATTGCTCTTACGCATAACATTCTATGCGTAAGGTGATCCTTATGCGTAGTTTGCTAGAAACCTTGATTCTGAATTTTTCAAACGTGGAAGACCTTAAATAAATTCGTCATAAAACAATCATTAACATCTACATTCAATCACCATCAGATCATATCATGAATACACATATAACAGTTACGCGTAAGAACACTTATGCGTAACCCTAAACCCTAAGGTTAAATTTTTACGAGTAAGTAATCTAGCCATAGAATTTGCACCAAAATGATTCTGGGAGGTCTAAGAAGCCTTATGAGTAGTTCTATCCAAATTTTAACATCTTAATTTGAGTGAATCAAAAATACCTAAATGCGTATGAACATAAATCCTAGTTTCTAATTAAAGATCAATTAGTGTTTCTGGGTTGGTTCTGAGCCTAGATATCATCAATTCACCATAAGAACAACATCACTCAACTATCTTTTTAACCAAAAACGTTCTCATTTGAAAACACCCAATTTCACGCATAAACCCTAATTCACAATATCAATCAATCCGTGTATCTGGGTGTGTTTTTATGATCAAAATAGTTTCAATGATGTTATTTAAACGTTTTGACACTATCTTTTTCACCACAAACACCCACACTTGATTAGGTGTTCATACGCTTATGCGTAGAACACCAAATCATTCATAAGTGAAAATCTAACCGTTAGTTTTTAATATAAATCAAAACCTTTGTTTACAAACACGTTTAGATTATGAAACCACTTACAAATTGAAGATCAAGCAAGCGGATTGAGAGATTGATTTTTATGCGTAGGATCTTGTTTGGTGAAGTAATAAATGTGAAGAGTAAATGTTAGGTGGGTGGTTTTAATTAAAATAACTTTAAGTTTTTGACAGTTTTAGTCCCTCCACCTTTACCATTTACAATCAATGCCTTTAACTTCCATTTTGGTTACCAAACGAATGATATTTTGGAAAGAATTTTGACGACACTCCCCCTCGACTTAAGAAATAATGAAATTTTATAAATTTTAGTCCGAAGAGTGTCAGTAAACTAGAAAAGTGACCACCATTATTAAAGAAACAACCGGGATAAAGTAACATGCAAGTACAAGGTTTTATTAAACTGAAGGATATTAGCTTTATCCCCCTCAACACTTGATCGAAAAAAATACAGAATTTTGAAAGATTTGAGTGTTGACGGAAGAATTGTACTTGCAATGTTAAAAGAAATATAGATAGAAGAATATTTTTATTGTTTTATTGGATTTTATAATTTTGTATTTTGTTTTTGAAAAATATTTACAAAAGAGGTTTTGGTGTTTGACTGGTTTTTAAAAATGTTTTAAGAGTTCATCCAGTTTCTCTTGAGTCAAACACCGCATACCAATCCGGTGGACCAACTCAGTAAACCTAGCAGGAGCTAAGGCTTTGGTGAGTAGATCTGCCAATTGGTATTCAGTACCCACAAAATATAATTCAACAGTACCCTGTTCCACGTGGTCCTTGATGAAATGATATCGAAGATCGATGTTCTTTGATTTCGAATGTTGAACTGAATTGCATGAGATCGCAATAGCACTCCGATTGTCGCAGTACATCGGGATTCTTTCAAATACGTAACCATAGTCCTTGAGTTGTGTTCTCATCCAAATGACTTGAGCACAACACACCGACATGGCTACATATTCTGCTTCGGTTGAGGACAGCGATGTACAATCCTACTTCTTCGATTGCCATGACACCATTTTATCACCAAGAAATTGTAATGCTCCTGAAGTACTTTTACGTGAATCTAAGCATCCTGCGTGATCAGCGTCTGAAAAAGTGATTAGTTCAAAACCAGAATCCTTCGGATACCAGATTCCCAAATTAATGGTTCCCTTGATGTATCAGAGGATTCTTTTAGCCTCAGAGAGGTGGGTTTCAGTTGGTCTCGACTGATAACGGGAGCAAAGATAGACAGAAAAAACAATATTAGGCCTGCTAGCTGTTAGATACATGAGAGACCCAATGATACAACGGTATTTGGTAGGGTCCACCAATTTCCCATGTAAATCAGTGTCTAGCTTCTTTGTATGAGCCATTGGTGTGGCATAGGTGTCACAGTTTTGCATTCCAAATTTGTTTAACAATTCAAGGGAATATTTGGACTGACTCAAGAAAATACCACGGGGTGATTGATGAACTTGCATTCCAAGGAAGAATGTGAGTTCACCCATCATTGACATTTCAAAATGTTTTGTCATAAGTTTTGCAAAAGCATTTGAATATTTTAAATGTGTTGACCCAAAAATGATGTCATCCACATAGATTTGAACGATTAAGATGTGAGCCCCGTGATATTGTATAAAGAGTGTAGGTGTAACACCCCAACCCGACAAGGGTAAAGATATCACAGTACGGTTTCATATCAGAACTCTAAATAATATACAATAGCGAAAGCCTTACAAAAATACTCAAAAGAAAACATAAATAACTAAACTTCAAAATAAATCTAAGATCTCTATAATCGAATCTTGCTCTCGTCTCTACTCTCAACCCAGATCAGCTATCCCATAAGCTCATCTTGAATGCTTAAAATACCTGCCGCAGGAAAAGAAAATGCGGCTGAGCTTACAAAGCTCAGTGAACAGATATAACGAAACAAAAGCTAAACAAAACAAAATATACAAATGACGACATCAAAATAAAATGATAATGAGGAATCTTTTAGGATTCTGCGGAAGCACAAATATACAGAAATCCAAACAACCACGTAACAATTTAAAACATCTCATAGCACATTAATGACACAAACACAAACACATCAGAACAACCAAACATTTAGCATATCAAAAATAAATAGATTACATATAAACCAACCGAAAAGTCTAAGGCTAACAGAAAACACTTTCTAGAAAATAAACATGGCATTCAACAAATTAATTAACCTTTACTTAACACACTCAAACAATATCGCAGCAACGGAAACAGCATTCAAATCATGGCAGTCTCACAAGCAAATAGAAAACATATTAAGCAAACCATAATTAGATAGACCGGACAAAACATAGCATAACCATTAGCAATTATCAAAACAGATATCATAAGCTAAAACAGTTCTCAGATCAAATCCTAACATCAGCAGAGTTAAAACATGGCAGGTCACATAGGCAAATAAAACATTAACGTATAATCAAAGTTCACAAAATTAACTGAACAAATTATACATGCTAAATTTATAGAATACTCACTTTCACATTAGCACATTCATCCCACAGATCAACAATTCACATAACGATAAACCAACATGACATCAGATAACAACATGCGAATCATATTAAAACATATTAATCATAACCTAGCATAGTAGACGGTAGTTACATAAACATACAAAAGCATACACATAGATAATAACATATAATAAACCCAGCACATAATTATTAACACTTGAACATACCGAATCATAATCAGAATACTTAACATAGAAATAACAGATAAAGATCTAGTTAACTACCACGAGCCCAGAACATATCATATCAAAAACATCATAACTATATAGAAACAATCTCAAAATAATTCGGAGTAGCTAGCTCCCAGAGTTTTATGAAGATGCGTATTGCACACGACATTCTTCACTTAAACAAATCATATCAGACAACAGATCAGATCTAGGATGCATCCATACGCCCCACAAACATATATTGATAATATAATATAACATAAATTGAGCTCATAACAAATAATAAATAAGGGACGTGGCAGAACTTCACTCTACTGCCCTAGAGTCATGTCAATGGTGCATCACTGACACGGACATGGAACCCCCATGACTAGTTAATAATTGGCTCGGGTGTCAAACTAACTTAGGTCAAACCGAAGTTCAATTATGACACAAGTCTTAATCAAACACAAGGTTCAGCAAATACATATCAATAACTCATATCATAAGGTTCATACTCAAATATACTAAGATTCAACAATTATGCATATCAAAGTCTTCCTATCATAAAGTTCAAATCAGGTATCGCATGATTCAATAAAACATAAGTTCGGATAAGCAACAGGTCACACAATCAGGAAAGGGTTCATAGCAATGGCATCGGAAATCCTAATACAAAAGCTAACGAAAAGAAATCGTTATAAGAAACCTTTACTGAAAAGGTCAGAATATCTGTACCTTAAAGCAAATGAGAGGAAAGCAAACGAATGTAGGAATACGAAGATGTAACGTCGCGTCTTCTTCAACGAATCTACACGGATTATGATTGATTTAATACTTATTAGCATCATTAATGTTATAACAGATTAATCTCATTAATATTTTTAGAGCTGTCAGAATATTCTTATTTTTAGTGACGGACGTAATTACAACATTTTAGAGTATCCATCATTAATTTGCCAAACTTATGGGTTACAAATGATAAATGGTAAACTTAAGGGTTTAATATGATAAATATCTTATTTGAGGACTTATATGATCATCATTCAAAGTATAAGGTTTATAAATGTCAAGAACGGATTTTAGGACTCTCTTTCAAAATAGTTTACACAAGCCTTGATAACTTACATGAAATAACGAATTTGCACATTTAGCTTTTAACCCTAATCAACTTCCTATTTAGGTTCTAGGGTTTCCCATACTCTTTAATATTACTAAATACGCATTAAATTCACATGTTACTTCTTTCAATGATTTCCACTTTGACCTAGAACGTATATGATAAACAAACCGAAGATATCTCAAAACTCATGCATGCCTCTACAAAATCAACTCACACTTGTCGAACCCATAATTACTCAGAATTACATATTACACCTTTGATATCTTTAATTTCACGATCTAACCTTATATTATCATATTTTACCATTTTAGCCCAAAGGTTTTAGAATTTACAAAACATACCCTTTTCAATTTAATAACAATTCAAATGGCCCTCTAAGTATCCAAAATTACACGTTTAACCCCCACACTTATTTTATACGTTTAGTACATGTATTTTACTATTTACAGAAATAACCCTTAAGTTTCATAATTTACAAAACCAACCCAAAACTTTTATTTAGAACCGAAATATGCATAATTCAAGTACAAACCCTAAACCTAAGTTTAACCCATCATTAGTTCATCATTATTACTACATTAATTACTCTTAATTATAACAAGCAAGCCCTAATTTTTATAAACCCTAATCGTCCTTCTTTATTTTCTTTCCTTTTTCATACGCTATTGAACAATAAAACCCAAGACAAATCACACAAGCTTCAAATTCATGAACATGTATTTTATTCAGGTCATATAACATATAAGAGCTTCCAGAAAAATCAGGTCATGGTCCTAAAAATTATTATATGCTCGTTCGTTATTTATACCTTTTTAGGGTTTTTAATCCAAAACAATTCCATGCGACTTGTTAAATATGCATGACTAATTTTTACAGGTTCTATATGATTTGTAGGACTGAAAATAATATTGGAAATATACCCTTGATGAGATTTGGACGTTAGAACAAAAGAAACCAAAAACTCTATTCGGCGGCACCCTAATCGACCAAGAACTAACCACGATCAAACCAGCACCTTAGGACCTCGAACCAGATTTTTAGCACCTTCTTTACCTTCAAACTCGTCCAAGAAAAATAGCTTTAAGCCTTGGAAAACGAATGTCGTATTATTTAGGGTTTTAGAGTCGGTTTTAGTATAATCGGTTATTAGGGATTAGAATAAACCGTATAATGTGTATATATATGATTTACTAATTTTCTTGTGGGATTAATATTATAATAGACTTATAATAAATGGGATCTTAATTTATAAATTTGTATTGGGCCTTTATTAATTTTATTTCTTTATAAAACTTAATAAATATATTCGGCTATTTATAAAACACAAAACTGATTTTATAAAATTATAAACTATAAAAATAATCTTTACAAAGTCTTTAAAATTTATTTGGATCATATGTGATATTTCTTAAAAATTTTCTGAATTTACATAGCTTGTTTGGTATTCTTTAAATTAATTATTCATACTTTTTGATCATAGGGGTATTTTGGTCTTTTTGTGAATTTTAGAAATTCAGGTTTTACAATTTCTTCCCCTCTAAAATGAAATTTCGTCCTCGAAATTGAACAAGACAGGACAGTACGGCGACAAATGTGGATTTCGGAACTTCAAGGAATATATGACCAATGTTAATCATATACTTATAAAGTATTAGCAGTAAAGGATGAGATAAGGAAAATTCAAAAACACACTCTAACTTATACAGGTATCTAATGATGAAAACTATCATATGCATAGACGGACCGAATCCTAACGGTCTTACTAATCGTAGAAGTACGTGGAGACATACAAATCTAAGGCAGACATAACAATCTATGGGTTTACACAAATCATAACAATTTGGTACAGAATTCCAATCAAACATGAGGGGTGACAAATAATAGATACAAGGCAAATTCCATTCACATATCAACCACAGGCATTTCCCAGACGTCATATAATTTCAATAAGTTCAAATTATATGATCTCGGTATTATCACGTTGATCAGGCGTCATAATACTTGCATCACATAACAAGTTCTTATTGTCACTATATTTGGTCTCGGGTCATGACAAAAACACATAACTAATATCATAACAAAACATACCACATACAGATAACATACAGATAGCAAGTAACATACTATAACAAACCAGATCCGCATGAGTATACCATCATGATGGCCATACTTCATTCAAACGGTAATAAAACAACATCATTAAGAAGATAAATAGAAGACGAACTTATGAGGACTAACGGGAACTTAACGAATCTATCAGAAGAAAATAACAGACAGGAACTATACTTTCAAAATGTTGTTTTATTGCCACTAATCAAACAAAATTGCAGAATTGTCATAAGATGAATTTCCAAAACAAACTTAATAATCCAAGACTCAATCATCTAAATGAAACAAAAGGACCTAAACCCGAAATCCAATGTCAGAAATTTCTCATAAAGAGGACCACTATTCAGGAGCGCAATTTCTATCCTTGTGTCGGATTGAACCTACTAGAAGCCGTAGATTCTAGATCCGAGTCCACCTCGTATTCTTCCTCATCTTCTTCTTCTTCCTCCTCTTCTTCCTCACTTATCCATCCGTTCTTATTTCCTTCGCGCTGCGGTAATAAGCGGCTAGCAAAATCGTTTCTCCGATTCCTCTCCTCCTCTTCCGGCACACGGTCCACGAAAGCATACAAATCGCGACTCCTAGTCCAACCCACTCCTCCATCTTCAACGAACTTTGGACATCTATCATGATACTTAGTGGTGAAACCTTGGTTGTCAACGACTCTAGTTTCGTACTCCTCTACTACTTTTCCGTCTACGTCCTTCAAGGTCAGCTCCTCCTCGATCGTGCATGGCCACATATAGGCCGGAACTCGTATCCTCTTGTTGGTCCGCTTCACTCTACCAATCCTCTTGCAGCCTTTAGCAATAACGACGGCCCACATCATCTTCTCCCTAGGTTGCCTAGCTGGTCCTTGTTTGCTCCTATCGGATGAACTAGAGCGACGAAGAATAACCATCTAAAAGAATAACCCACTATTAGCAAAGTCTAAGTACGATAGTGGACGCAAGAAAAGTACACAGAAAGGAAAATCCTAAATCTACCCACTTCTCACAGGTCATAGCCTAAGCTCTAAGGGTCCTAAAACCTGTCTCTGACACCATAAATTGTAACACCCTAACCCGACAAGGGTAAAGATATCACAGTACGGTTTCATATCAGAACTCTAAATAATATACAATAGCGAAAGCCTTACAAAAATACTCAAAAGAAAACATAAATAACTAAACTTCAAAATAAATCTAAGATCTCTATAATCGAATCTTGCTCTCGTCTCTACTCTCAACCCAGATCAGCTATCCCATAAGCTCATCTTGAATGCTTAAAATACCTGCCGCAGGAAAAGAAAATGCGGCTGAGCTTACAAAGCTCAGTGAACAGATATAACGAAACAAAAGCTAAACAAAACAAAATATACAAATGACGACATCAAAATAAAATGATAATGAGGAATCTTTTAGGATTCTGCGGAAGCACAAATATACAGAAATCCAAACAACCACGTAACAATTTAAAACATCTCATAGCACATTAATGACACAAACACAAACACATCAGAACAACCAAACATTTAGCATATCAAAAATAAATAGATTACATATAAACCAAACGAAAAGTCTAAGGCTAACAGAAAACACTTTCTAGAAAATAAACATGGCATTCAACAAATTAATTAACCTTTACTTAACACACTCAAACAATATCGCAGCAACGGAAACAACATTCAAATCATGGCAGTCTCACAAGCAAATAGAAAACATATTAAGCAAACCATAATTAGATAGACCGGACAAAACATAGCATAACCATTAGCAATTATCAAAACAGATATCATAAGCTAAAACAGTTCTCAGATCAAATCCTAACATCAGCAGAGTTAAAACATGGCAGGTCACATAGGCAAATAAAACATTAACATATAATCAAAGTTCACAAAATTAACTGAACAAATTATACATGCTAAATTTATATAATACTCACTTTCACATTAGCACATTCATCCCACAGATCAACAATTCACATAACGATAAACCAACATGACATCAGATAACAGCATGCGAATCATATTAAAACATATTAATCATAACCTAGCATAGTAGACGGTAGTTACATAAACATACAAAAGCATACACATAGATAATAACATATAATAAACCCAGCACATAATTATTAACACTTGAACATACCGAATCATAATCAGAATACTTAACATAGAAATAACAGATAAAGATCTAGTTAACTACCACGAGCCCAGAACATATCATATCAAAAACATCATAACTATATAGAAACAATCTCAAAATAATTCGGAGTAGCTAGCTCCCAGAGTTTTATGAAGATGCGTATTGCACACGACATTCTTCACTTAAACAAATCATATCAGACAACAGATCAGATCTAGGATGCATCCATACGCCCCACAAACATATATTGATAATATAATATAACATAAATTGAGCTCATAACAAATAATAAATAAGGGACGTGGCAGAACTTCACTCTACTGCCCTAGAGTCATGTCAATGGTGCATCACTGACACGGACATGGAACCCCCATGACTAGTTAATAATTGGCTCGGGTGTCAAACTAACTTAGGTCAAACCGAAGTTCAATTATGACACAAGTCTTAATCAAACACAAGGTTCAGCAAATACATATCAATAACTCATATCATAAGGTTCATACTCAAATATACTAAGATTCAACAATTATGCATATCAAAGTCTTCCTATCATAAAGTTCAAATCAGGTATCGCATGATTCAATAAAACATAAGTTCAGATAAGCAACAGGTCACACAATCAGGAAAGGGTTCATAGCAATGGCATCGGAAATCCTAATACAAAAGCTAACGAAAAGAAACCGTTATAAGAAACCTTTACTGAAAAGGTCAGAATATCTGTACCTTAAAGCAAATGAGAGGAAAGCAAACGAATGTAGGAATACGAAGATGTAACGTCGCGTCTCCTTCAACGAATCTACACGGATTATGATTGATTTAATACTTATTAGCATCATTAATGTTATAACAGATTAATCTCATTAATATTTTTAGAGCTGTCAGAATATTCTTATTTTTAGTGACGGACGTAATTACAACATTTTAGAGTATCCATCATTAATTTGCCAAACTTATGGGTTACAAATGATAAATGGTAAACTTAAGGGTTTAATATGATAAATATCTTATTTGAGGACTTATATGATCATCATTCAAAGTATAAGGTTTATAAATGTCAAGAACGGATTTTAGGACTCTCTTTCAAAATAGTTTACACAAGCCTTGATAACTTACATGAAATAACGAATTTGCACATTTAGCTTTTAACCCTAATCAACTTCCTATTTAGGTTCTAGGGTTTCCCATACTCTTTAATATTACTAAATACGCATTAAATTCACATGTTACTTCTTTCAATGATTTCCACTTTGACCTAGAACGTATATGATAAACAAACCGAAGATATCTCAAAACTCATGCATGCCTCTACAAAATCAACTCACACTTGTCGAACCCATAATTACTCAGAATTACATATTACACCTTTGATATCTTTAATTTCACGATCTAACCTTATATTATCAGATTTTACCCTTTTAGCCCAAAGGTTTTAGAATTTACAAAACATACCCTTTTCAATTTAATAACAATTCAAATGGCCCTCTAAGTATCCAAAATTACATGTTTAACCCCCACACTTATTTTATACATTAATACATGTATTTTACTGTTTACAGAAATAACCCTTAAGTTTCATAATTTACAAAACCAACCCAAAACTTTTATTTAGAACCGAAATATGCATAATTCAAGTACAAACCCTAAACCTAAGTTTAACCCATCATTAGTTCATCATTATTAATGCATTAATTACTCTTAATTATAACAAGCAAGCCCTAATTTTTATAAACCCTAATCGTCCTTCTTTATTTTCTTTCCTTTTTCATACGCTATTGAACAATAAAACCCAAGACAAATCACACAAGCTTCGAATTCATGAACATGTATTTTATTCAGGTCATATAACATATAAGGGCTTCCAGAAAAATCAGGTCATGGTCCTAAAAATTATTATACGCTCGTTCGTTATTTATACCTTTTTAGGGTTTTTAATCCAAAACAATTCCATGCGACTTGTTAAATATGCATGACTAATTTTTACAGGTTCTATATGATTTGTAGGACTGAAAATAATATTGGAAATATACCCTTAATGAGATTTGGACGTTAGAACAAAAGAAACCAAAAACTCTATTCGGCGGCACCCTAATCGACCAAGAAACTAACCACGATCAAACCAGCACCTTAGGACCTCGAACCAGATTTTTAACACCTTCTTTACCTTCAAACTCATCCAAGAAAAATAGCTTTAAGCCTTGGAAAACGAATGTCGTATTATTTAGGGTTTTAGAGTCGGTTTTAGTATAATCGGTTATTAGGGATTAGAATAAACCGTATAATGTGTATATATATGATTTACTAATTTTATTGTGGGATTAATATTATAATGGACTTATAATAAATGGGATCTTAATTTATAAATTTGTATTGGGCCTTTATTAATTTTATTTCTTTATAAAACTTAATAAATATATTCGGCTATTTATAAAACACAAAACTGATTTTATAAAATTATAAACTATAAAAATAATCTTTACAAAGTCTTTAAAATTTATTTGGATCATATGTGATATTTCTTAAAAATTTTCTGAATTTACATAGCTTTTTTGGTATTCTTTAAATTAATTATTCATACTTTTTGATCATAGGGGTATTTTGGTTTTTTGTGAATTTTAGAAATTCAGGTTTTACAGTAGGGTCAACCGAACCTTTGGTAAAATTATTAGCAATCAGGAAGGATGATAACTTATCGTACCACGCCCGAGGGGCTTGTTTGAGACCGTAGAGAGCTTTCTTCAGTTTGTAGACATGATTAGGGAACTCTGGATCAACGAATCCTTCTGGCTGGCTAACATAGACCGTTTCTTTCAGTTGTCCATTGAGAAAAGCAGTTTTGACATCCATCTGAAAGACCGTGATGTTCATGTGAGCCGTAAATGCTAGAAAGATCCGAACAGCCTCAAGACGAGCAACCGGAGCGAATGATTCTTCAAAGTCAATAACCTCTTCCTGTCTATAACCCTTAGCCACCAGACGTGACTTGTTTCTAATTACGATTCCTTCAGCATCCAATTTGTTTTTCCAAATCCATTTTAGACCAATGACGAAGACCCCTGTTGGTCTTTTAACCAGTTCCCATACTTCAAGACGTTTGAATTGGTTGAGTTCTTCCTGCATGGATTCTATCCAGTTGTCCTTTGTCATTGCGTCTTTAATGTTTTTAGGCTTAGATTGGCAGACAGTGAGTGCATAAATGCAATGTTCACCATCGGTGTGAAGACGTTGTCTCGTTACGACTGGTTGATTCGGGTTACCAATAATATTCTCAAGAGGATGGTCTTTTGTCCAACGATGTGTAGAGGGTTGATGTTGGTATACATTGTGCAGATTTTGAGGATTCAAATGGCTTGTAGATGATTCCGCAACATCAGGTGCAGCAGTTTCATTAGCAAACGGATTAAAGAACGCATTTGGATCAAAATCTGTAGGTAGGGGTACTTCATTTAGAACATCATCAGCTGGTTCAGCGTCATTGGAAGCAGTTTGTTCAACTGTTGGTGCTTCTTCAACCGTAGTTGTTGTGGCAGGTGTATCAGGTATAAGAGTAGTATCAGGTTGAGCAGCGAAAACATCGAATACATCTGGAGCACGTTCATCAATGTCATCACTAAACAGTGGAGCAAATAGCTTTTCCATTTGTTGACGAGTAAGCTGGGGGCTTGTATCAGCTGATGATGGGGTTTGAGGGAAGTTTAAACGGTAGTGACCGGGTTCCAAGTTGTTATGCTCATAAGCCATTTCAGTAAGCTCATCAAAATTAGCATGAATCGTTTCCATAACCTGCTTTGTACGACGATTCCAGATTCGGTAACCTTTAGAATTATCACAGTATCCAATAAAAACTCCAATGTCAGCTTTGGCTTTGAGCTTTCCAAAGTCATCATGATCATTATTCGGGTAGCATAGGGATCCAAATACATGAAAGTGTTTGATGTTCGGTTTTCTGTTGTGGATAAGCTCAAAAGGTGTTTTGTTATGGCGTTTTTGTAATCATTGAGTGGTTCTGAGTGTAGCATGCGGTTGAGACAGCTTCAGCCCATAAGTAATCTGGAAGTTTAGCATTAATTAACATCATTCTGGCAGCTTCCACTAATGTACGGTTTCGTCTTTCAACAACTCCATTTTGTTCTGGGGTACGTGCTATGGATGTTTGATGCTCGATTCCCACTTTCTCATAATATTCCCGAAGAGTTTGATTCACAAATTCAGTTCCTTTGTCTGTTCAAATTTGTCTGACGGTGTTCCGGAGCTGAATTTGAATTTTCGTGAGAAAGGTGATGATCATCTGTGGAGCTTGGTCTTTACTTCGAAGAAAATAAACCCAAGTCCATCTTGAGTAGTCATCAACAATTACCAAGATGTAGCATTTGCCATTAATCGTCTGCACGCGCATCGGGCCACACAAATCCATGTGAAGAAGATGAAGCACATGCTGAGAGCTGTGTTCCACCTTTGAGGGAAAATGAGCACGAGTTCTTTTTCCTTGTTCACAAGCTGAACATAGGTGATCTTTAGAATACCAGAATCTCGGGAGACCTTCAACAAGTTTGTGTCGAGCAAGGTTGGTGATGGTTTGAAAGTTTAGATGTAAGAGACGACGGTGCCATAGCCAAGATTTTGTAGATGTAGCCTTTGAGAGTAGACAGAAGGGAGATGAAGCAACCATGTCTTGCGTTGAGATTGTGTATAGACTAGAATTGCGAGAGCCAGACATAAGATCGTTTCCTTGTAGATCACGAATGAAACAAGTTTTCTCCCTAAAAGCAACTTCCAAATCTCCATCATAGAATTGACCGACTGAAAAGAGATTGTAACCGAGTCCTTCCACATAATAAACCCTGCTAATTTCAATATTGCCATTGATATAATCTCCGTAGCCCATGATAGCTGCGAAGTGATCATTCTCGAATCTGACAGTGCCAATGAACTTTGCAATAATGTTTGATAACAGTTTAAGGTTGCCTGTCATGTGTCGGGAACATCCGCTATCAACAATCCAAAGGATGATCTGTATCACCTGCATTACATACAGACAACACAGATAGAATAGAAGTAGATGTGGAACCCGATGAGTTAGAGGGTTCCTCAGCAGTTATAGTAGAAATACACACATCAATGATTTTAGGCATCCATTTAAATCCTAGTGTATTATGTATCCATTTCTGGCTTCTCCAACTAGTCTTAGCTTTAGTCTTAGTGAATGCACTAGGTGGTACTACATTCCTTGGAGGTGATACTAGAACTACAGGGACAACAATGCGTTTCTTAGAATCTAAGGAGGGCGGTTTACCAAGCACAGACTTAGAAGCATTAGTGGGCCTAGAGGTATTCCACTTCTTAGTATTCCTTAAACGAGACAAGATAGCTCTAGCAACACATTTGTCATGACAATCAGAAAGCATACTTTTACGACAAATAACACAAGAAGCATCAGACTGAATATCAAAAGTACTTAAAGGTTTAGCATTCGTTACAACACTTTTTCCATTACATTTGTCAGACGCAATATCTAAAGTGGGTGCAACTGGAGTCTTATTCAAAGTCCTAGGGTGTTCTTCTACTTCAGCATTCTTTATTGTTCTTTTCTTAGGTCGCAACTTCCTATTCTTCCTTGTATTGCTCCTAGGCTGTGAAGTGCGGACGTTGGGAAAAGAGGCAACTAGTCCTGTTTCAGTAGAGGGAAGCACATTAGTAACTTGTGTTTTGTCAGTAGGCAATCTGGGTTCACGTTTGCTAAGTGTTACAGGTGCAATTCTATTAATGATGCTAGGCTGAACTTGTTCATACTTTCCTAACATTTCCCTTAACTTAATGATAGTGTGCACAAAATCTTGATTTTTAGAACGAAGATTTCTAGAAAATTTCATGACTTTTTTAGTGTGTGCAAGATAATGATCAAGTTCGTTTGATGCTTCATCACGAGTCTGTTTGAGTAAATCAAATATGACACCATATTCCTTTTTCACTTTTACAAGTTCTTGTTCATATTTTGAGATTTGACATTTCAAAGACGCGTTTTGATCATCCAGTTGCTCAAGTTTTGGATTAAACGTTTTGGATTGCAACTGATTAATTTTGTTTTGCAAAGCAAGTTCACGATTTTGACAATCTTTTTGACACCATTGAAGACGCCATTTTGAATTTGAAAGCTCGTTTAACAGTCGTTCGTTTTCAACTTTTAAAGACTCGATCTGATGCACCATATCAGTATTCACAACAATATTAACAGAATCAACAGAATCAGCAGAGATATGATCAGATGCATATGGCAAAGAATGTAATAACACAACATTATGGATATCAGCACAGATAACATCTTCCAAGAGTCGATCAACATCTTTTCTCAACAGTTTTTTTTACGTTTAGTATTTGAAATCGATGTTTCTGTTTTCTCGAAAACTGTTTTTATGAGACCAAGTTCCTTGTGAAAATCCCTTTCCCAATATAGTGCACAAGTTTTCAAATTTTTGACATGGTGTAAAATTCTTTTCTGAAGAATATCTCTATGTTCTCGCGCCATTGGCGATTAAAAATGTTGAACTTTTATTTCAGAGTGAAATTCAATCTCACGTTCCAAAATTTTGAGGTCAGATAAGAAAGTGTCAAAATATTTGATAACGCGACAACTTTCGGCTTTAGTTTTTACTTCACTAAGTGAAGGTAAAGGACCATTAATTTGTGCACCATTGTGTTGGGGACTAACTTTAGAAACTGGTGTGATAACCAAAGGTTTGTTAGAAGTATCTTGTTGTGTGACAAAAGTTACGGCTTTTGAATAGTTAAATGGTTTGTTATAAACGACATTTTCCATTTTGACCGACTCTCGTCATCAGCATCTAATTCCTCCATCCGATTATATTCAACAACAGTCATAATTGAATCATCAATTCTATGTTCTGCACTGTAAACTTCAGGATTTGGTTTGAATGCTCTGTGTGAAAACTTAGGTTTGTAATCAGCAAGATTCGGTCCATATCCATTTGGATTTGGTTTGAAAGTAAACTTTTGAATCGTTGTGATTGATTCACCATGTTTATAAACAACATTTCGAAACTCTTTGATTTTGTTTTGTAAGTCGACAATTTCTTCAAGATAGTTATCTATTCGTTTCGTGGAATGCTTTTTGTACTCAGAGAACTGTTTTGACAAGTTAACAACTCAGCCTTGGCTTTTGAGTTTCCAAAGTAAGAGCGTTAATTTGTTGTTTATGTTCATGTTTCAGTTGTTCTATTTGAGACAACAAAGCATTCTTGGATGCGGCTAGATCACGTATCTGACGTTCCAAAGATTTTTCGTTTTGATGTGATTTGGCAAAAGCGGCTTCAAAACCTTTTTCACGGTTTTCTTGAGTTTTGAAAAAGTTGATTTGTCGAATTAAGCATTCATTATCCCTAATTAACAGTGCATTTTTCTCTTTTAATTTCGTGCAAATTTCCAAACGAGATTCTTGGTCTTTAATTAAGGTCAAGAGCTCAATTTCTCTATTAGACAAAAGCTCATCTTGTTCAACGTTAGTCTCAACATGATCATTATTTAGATCCTCAAATATAACCACGGAGTCAACTTGATTATCAATATTAACCATAAGGTTATCTTGATCATCAATATAACTACGGGATCTATTTGATAATCATCGGAATGAGATGTGGATGGCTCATGTTGAACACTCTGATCCTTGTCGGATGAAAAAATTGACGGAGATATCAGATCAGTAATGAGTATATTTTGTTCCGCTACCTGAGACAAGCCATCAGTGTCATACACTGGGCCTGTGTCACTCATGTGTTGAGCTTGCATGTGTGCCATCAACATCACTGCTGCATTAGCCTGCAAGTCCTCCATATCATCATCAGAATCTGCATCTGCCATAAAGCTTTGTTCCTTGTTGGTAAGAGTGCCACCAGCTTCATCCTTGAGAGCCAAGAGCAAAGCCTCTTTGTGATAAGCACTGCCTCTTGTCCTCGGCTTAGGACATGCATTAGCCAGATGACCCTTCTCATTACAGTTATAACAACGAACACCATTAACCCCATTCTGAGCATTCCCCTGTTCAACCACTTGAGCTCTCTGTTGTTGTGGAGCACCCTGGTTATTCCTGCCCATAGCATTAAACCCTTGACCACCTCCCATCTGACGACCATAACCTCAATTCTAAACTTCAACGTGTCCATTGTTCACAACAGCCTGATTCCTTGTATTTGATGAGGAACGAATGTGATTGTTGGATCTGTTTGTATACCGGCCGAAGGCTTTAGCAATCATAGAAAATCCTTGTTGCAATTCATCAAAAGCATCGGAGTCCTCATCAGCTTCACTGTAAAGTGCTTGAGCATTGTTGTTGTTGTATGGAACCAATTGAGTTTGTTGAGGTTGTTGCTGTGACGGATCATATGGTGTGATGATTGCAGTTGTTGTGACGGATCATATGGTTGTTGCTGTGACGGATCATATGCTCTACCACTGTTAGGTTCCCATATTAGTAACACAAGCATCAATAGAAGAAATAGAGAAGAGAAGAGATTGGTTGAACAATAACAAATAAACACTATGCGTATGATATGAAGAATGGTTATGCGTAGCAAAGTGAAAGAGAATGAACTGAACAACCAACCCTCAAGTGAGGGTATTACAAGACTATTTATAGGAGAGGGAGCTAGGGCAACACTCCTAGTCCCTTCCTTTCCTTATTGGACTTGGGCCAAGGCTCATGGGCTTTCTACATAAGCCTTGGCATGATTACTAACATAAAAGCCATATTAAGCTAACTATTACATATGAATCACTAACACTTGAATTAATTTTTTAGGAGTGATTCCAACATCTCCTGTTATCAACAATCGCAATTCACGCAATAAACACAACGAAAAGTCTACTAGTGCACTCTAGGACATGAATACGTTGTTTAGGACGTTCAAGCTCACAACACTAGAGGAAGAAACAAGTTTTCCTAACCTAATGTGTAATAACCACTTAAAAAGGAGACGACAATCAATAGTTAATAACTAGGTTTCACTACATCTAAGCAAACACTATATTAAATTAGTTAGACATGTTAAAGATAAAGAAACAGGTAATCATAATCAAACATGAATTAAACATAACGATAGAATAGATTAAGAGACTTATCTCTTAATGAATGAGGGTGTTAAAAACCTAATAAAACTCGTACACCAAAGTTACACTCCAAAGATGCACACTTAATCCAAAAATTCTAAAACTATATATAATATTACAGTTGCAATGGCGTCACCTTATAACTGTGACGTTGTCAAGTCACCGCCATTAGGGTTTCGTCTCTTCCAAGTCAGCCTTGTGACGGGGTCGCTTTTCAAACGTCGTCTAGAATTCTCTAACACCTTCCCTCTTTGATTTTTCCAAGCCTTCACGTTATAATTTTCATAGAAAATTCCAGATCTCCTAACAAGTGACGGCATCACTTGTTACTTCTTCAATTTTCCACTAAGTCGTCTCTAGTAAAATCTAGGTTGTTTTGGTATTTTCATTTGCAAGTGACGGCGTTACCTTGTGGGTTGTGACGCCGTCTGGTGCCATTTTTCAGACTTTTCATGACTTGATCGTTTTCTTCACAATGTCATCCATTTTCATACAAACATGCTTGATTTCTAGCTTTTTTTCCAAAGTATCTAAAAAGTGAAAATGAACAATTTTAGACAATATTTGATCATAAACACATTAGTTTAGGGCTTAAATGACCCCTAAAACGCGTACTTTTAAATCCTTATCAAATATTCATACATTTGGGATTTGCTTGTCCTTAAGTAAATATGCTTTTATCTAATCAATTTACAAGTTAGGGTCATTTAACATTGGTTTAAGATAGTTTACAACAAATACAAGCTCTACAATAGTTATGACAAGCATGAAAATTATACACCAGGACCTCACATATAGTGTTTAGATTCTCTCATCTCTCGTGTGTATAATGAATATAACATGTATGGAAATGGAAGATAACACTCTCTACTTGTCAAAGCACATAGATTACCATAGGCTTGAGACTAGATCAAACCTCCACCGCTTTGGCGTAAGCACCAAAGATAAACTATCAAAGAGGGCTTTTAAAGGTTTGTAATGTTAGGTGTAAGAATATGGAAAAACGTGGGTTTGTTAGATATGGGGGAATTTTACAAGTGGCAAGTCAAAAATCTAAGCTAATTACATGTAAAACGAGGCGTTTCTAAGCCAAGACTCGACTCACTAACCAACTTAATACTTAACTTAAACAAAAATAAACGATAAAAGATAAAGGATAGAGGCGAGATGGTAGCCCATATGTTTTTTTATTTTTTATTTTTTTTCATACATTCTTACTCTACCATCCGCAAAACATAACATCATAGTAAAGGGATTTATATTAGCATCCCTACACTTGTGTTTTTATTAGACTAAACTAATGACCCGGATTGGGAGGATCCAAACACTTGGAGTAATTAATTACGTAGATAAGGGAATTTAAATTTGACATTCGTTCCGGTTACTCCATAAAATACTACTTAATTCATGAGTCCCAATCGTCCTAAAACTGTATTTACAAAAGATATGACTTGACTTAGCAACCATGTAATCAACTAGATCATTGAACTAAGAGTTTAACATAATACAATAATGCACTAAAGATGAGTGCATATAAGGAAGGCTAAGGCAATTTGGGTGTAACATTTGGGGTGGATTGTAAACAATGTTCTTCATTGATATTGTGGAAACCGGAACATCACGAAAACCACGAAAAGATAGGCTTTGAGGGGTTCGCTGGGGGTATCTGTCTTGAAAATGAGTACCTCGCAAGTGTGTAGGGTAATTACTCAACCAATGTGGCCAATGTAATTATTTAAACAGGTTTCAAATAAGGGTAATCCTAATGCCTATTATCATTTAGCTAATACTAACTACACGAATGTAGTCTCACTAGCGATCTCAGAATGCATCACAAAAACAAGTTTTAGAATCTATATACTACCAGTACACTCAATAAACATTAAAAGTGAATGATTTTATCCTATATATCTAAAGGCGAACCTCACATTTTGGGGTTGAAATTTGAGTGGTAAGTTTTGTGCTAGTCATATAACTCCTATCCATGAGATGCTTTGTTAAGACTAAAGTTTTGCAAATAAATGTCATAAAAAATTTAAAATTTGGTGCTACAATTACCCTAGCAAGTATTTATTTTAGTTTATTATACTATTACTAAGGACAAGACAAATATCAAGTGAGCAAATAGTTTCTAAGGTATCGTTTTTTTCTCTCCCTACACTTAAACTGAATATTGTCCCCAGTGTTCCCTCCCTGAAAGTATCAAAGTTATGATAATAGGAAGTAAATAAAATAGAAAGAAACTAGTACTCCTTTGATTAGCTCGGTATGATCATTGTAGAATCAAGGTTAAATCCTCCTCCAAGAAGAATAACTAAATAAGTAAATCATAAATGTTGCTTCCATAGTATACTTTCATCTTCTTGTCCAATATAACCTGTAAATTTTGAAAAAACGAACACGAAACCTCACGTAAAATCGGCGATAAAACTATATATAATACAAATTTAAACTAGAAAGCGAGTAAGACATAATGATGTTTGCAGGTTCCAAGAAATTTTTAGAAATTCAATTTCGACAGAAAAACGATAATCTAGAAAACTATTTGCTACAGTGCCTGACGCCGTCAGGTTATAGATCCTGACACCGTCGGGATTGACCTCACAGAATTTTAAGCTTTGTTTTTTGGAAAATTTATAGAAAAAATTACTTCTTAAGAACATGGAAATTAAGTTCAAAACAACCATTGTGACTCGATACAAGCATTTGAATCAAACAAACACACAAATATATGCTCATCATGTATTGTTCATTTCATGTTCAATTATGTTCTATTAAACATATGCGATCTTCCCTACACTTATCTTTTTTCAAAATACCTTTATATGTGATTAAGACGAGGTTAAAAACAAAATAAAGCATTTTCACAATAGTTTAAACATGAAAATTAAACAATAATGAGGAGGCATATTGTGAAGTCCCAAACCTTGGATCTAGAACACTTAGCTTGTAAACGTGTAGTTGCCTTGGATGGTTCCAAAACAACAATGAGAAGCTTTGTTGTAGATACACACAAGTATGCGGAATCTACTTGAATGCACTTAGAAGATTAAAGTAAACACAAATGTAACACCAAATGCTTCAATATTATTAATAAATAATACGAGTACTCTCCTGGTACTAGGGTTTACAACCTTGAAGCTTTTCTTAAGACGGCTAGAGTATGTGTATTTCTCTGACCTAGCTAGGATCTCCTTTTATACACTAAGGAGATCCCTTACGAAGATAACTATGTATTAAACGTATCATATCTTCTATTGGTATAGAAGATATGCTGTTACAGACCATACACGACATTCTTAATATATAACAGTACAAACTCAACACTATCAGTACTAACTATTGAACTATCAGTACTAACTAGTTAATACTTTTTTAATACCACTATCAGTACTAACTCCAAAGCTATAAGTATTAACTCCATTTGTGAATTTCCTAACAATCCTCCCCTAAACTTGTGATTGGGTTTCTGAATCACAAGTTTCTTCAGTCTTATATGATTCTTCCAAACTTCACTTTCTTCTACTAGGTCTTCCAGCTTGATCAAAAATCTTTAGCAGCAACTCCTTGGCCATTTCAATAGCATTTCCCATCCTTAGCCCTTCATCCAGCATCTATAGAAGAGTCCCAAGTGCAAGTGGGTATGTTCTTTCAACCAATATATATATATATATATATCTGTTCCATTGCAAGTAGTAACAAGGTGCAGTCCACACGAATCTAGCAAAGTCCAACTTAGAGCTTCATCACCAGGTTGAAACTTCTATTGCTCTCCTGTTGGATCAGGTTCAAAGATGTTCTAGAGTTCATAGAGTAGCTCCAGATCCTTGTCATTATCTGGATCTTTGTTCTTGAACCTGTCTTTGACTAATTCCCACAGCTTAAGTAAATCTTCCCTGTCAATGACTGCAAACAGATCCACTAAGTACAAATAAGCACTTATCCTTCCACCAGCTCTGTGAATCCTCCAATGCCTTTTTCCATATTCAGTATAGATATCCCAGTTGATAATTGGATATCTAGTGTTGATGGGCTCTGAGTACAGTGCTTCTTCAGGAGCTTCAATCAGCATCATCCTATTGAGCTCCTCTTCAGTGAGTCCACCTTCATCTTCATCGAGGATTTCATCTTTTGGAGCAGTTGAGGAAACACCTTCTTCAGATGGTCTTTTGTAGCTTCCTATGGGTTGTGACCTTTCAAGAGTATCATCTAATTGCATAGGTCTGAAGTTGAGAAATCTTCTTGGAACTATATCAGCAAGTCTTTGGAGAGTTTCCTAGGATAGTTGATTCAGTTGCTTCAGTGTTCTCCTTTTTTCACCTGAATTCTTGATGTACTTTCAGAGATACATCTTCTGCTGACTCTTGGTAGGAGGCTTTGAATGCTTTTCAATCTCCCGTTGCTGCTTAAATTGACTATGCCTTCTAGCCAAAATTTCACTAAATAACTGAGCTGCTTAATTAGTACTTGTACCTTGATCTTGTTGCAGCTTCTGTTGTACCTCCTTGGTAGCTTCTACTTTGGCTCTCATATCATCCCATGTCTGCCAGTCTTCAACAATCTTAGCCATCTTTTGCTTTTACTTCTTTGCAGCTTCTTCTTGCATCTCTTCCTCATCCCATTATGCTGTAAGTGCCCTTGCAGCCTCTTCATTTAGCCTATCAATTTCTGCTTTAGAGAGCTTCTTCTTCTTTGGCTCTTCTTCCAAAATACCATTGCCTTTATCTTTGGGATCAATCTTTGCAACTAAGGAGGTTGGTGATGCTGGGACACCTCCTTCTTTGATAACAACTCCCTTTTCCTTAGGCTTGGATGCTACAGACTTCGAATTCTTCCTTAAGTGTAAACCTAGAGGCTTCTTGTAAGTAGGAGAGATAAGGACAGTTTTCTTCAAGCTTTGGAGTTCTAGAACTGCATGTTTCTCTCTTTCTTCTTCATCACTGTCTTCATGTGGAGTGGTAGTGATGGTGGAAGCCTCTGTAGTTGTCATTTGTTGTAAATCAGCAGCTACTTGAATGATAGGACTTAGTACAGATTGTGGAACTCCAGGAGTACTAACCATAGTACTAAAAGTACTAACTACAACACTAACAGTACTAACTGGAATAATACTGACAGTGCTTGTAGGAGTACTAAGTAATTTTTCAGTTTCTTTATTATCCTAAACTTCCTCTTCTTCAGCAAAAGGACTCTAAAATGCTGCACCACCTTGCCATTGACCAAATTCTTGTCTTCATTGAATATTAGAACTCTTCCCCTGTTTGGCAGAATCCTCTGTAGAAGTACTGGATACCCTGAACTTGGTATTTCTTTTCATTGATGCAGTGACTGGAGAGTTTGCTGTAGTGGTCTTGGAGAGAATTTTAACCTGATGCTCTAACTTCTTCATCTTCAGGAGCATCTTAGTATGGACTTTTGATGCAGCTTTCTTATTCTCCTCCAAAGCAATTTTCAGCCTGTTCACCTTTTGACAAAGAAACCTGTACAATTCCATCATATCTTTTAGTGTCAAGCTTCCTTCACCACTTCCAGCTGTGTTACCTGCTGAGAAAGGTGGGTCATTGGGCAATTGAGATGCACTCCCAGGCCTAGCCTGAGCAGATGCACCCCACCTTTTAAGCCTTTTCTTGGGTCCACCCTGTGAGGGTTGCTCACTAGGTGTTGGCATGGATTGGGTCTTAGGTATGTTACTACTGTTCTCACCAACCTCTAAGCTTGGTGGAGTAGTGGCAGCCCTAACCATTCTATCTCCTGCATCACCTGAGATAGGCTCATCTGGTTCAGTGTGAGGAGGAGAATGGGGCTGAGTTGTCCCACTCTCCTTTTTGGTATGCCTACTGGTTGATGATTGTTGGTGAGATGAAGATTGATCACCATCTGTGGGTGTGTGTTGGGAGCCATCTGTGCTTGATGGTCCTTCTCCCTCTGCAAGAAGCATGTTAGAAAACAAAGGCACTACAACCCCATTATAGCCTACCAAAGACCTTAACATATTAGAAAACACTTTGGCTGTGAGTAGTTTTGATGGATAAACATTTTTGTGAGGCTGCAAGTTTTGTTTCTGAAGATCCAAAAATAATTGAATGAACCTGGGATACATCGAAACTTGGTTTTGCTAACAGCATTTTTAAGCATACCCTAAAAGATATAATTTGAAAAGTTGAATACCCTGCTTGTTGCAAGGCAGATCAAGGCTGTGGCCATGTTTATGGGGAAAGCATCCCAGCCAGTCCTTTTGTGACTCAAACAATATAAGAGGGTAAGAATTAGAAACCTCCATTATGTGGAAAATTGACTTTTATGAAATTTAAAGGTGTTGTCATGTCTATACCCTATCAATGAAAGTTGTTCAATTATGTCAGTGGCTGGCAAAGTGCTAATACCTTAAGCATCCCTAAGATGAAGATGTTCTCTTAGAGAAGCTTCAGTAATAACAATTTGGATGCCATCCACTATTCCAATTAACTGTTGGACCCCTTCATCAGTTGTTGAGACAATAGCAGTTTGCCAAAACTTTTTGACAGGGGTACATAAGATAGTAGGGTTTAAAAGTAAAGCAAACCTTATTCTACTTCTTTTTAGGAAGGCTACTATCTCTTTGAACTCTTCATTGCCTTCTGGTAAGTCCAAGCATGCCACCATGTTGTGCTTATCGACAAAATCAAGAGGAGCCATTAGCAATAAGAGTGAGGGTTAGTAAAGTGGGATTTGTTCACAAAAGTATTTAGTGAATTGTGGTGAAAGCAATTGAAAAGTTATGCAATATATAGAGAATTGGAGAATTTTGATTGGACCGGCTTGTAAATATTTTTGGTAATAAGTAAAGAGAAACCAATTAGGAAACCCTTATATAAAGAAACAAGCGGTAACAACTCAATTTTCAAAATTAATCATTGCATAACAGACTTTTGGAATAAGTACTAACGACTAGTTCATCAGTACTAACTAAGCTTAT
The DNA here is from genome assembly GCA_910596185.1 of Chrysanthemum makinoi. Classification (NCBI taxonomy): domain Eukaryota; kingdom Viridiplantae; phylum Streptophyta; class Magnoliopsida; order Asterales; family Asteraceae; genus Chrysanthemum; species Chrysanthemum makinoi. Next base: position 240,121,821 of record OU343221.1, on the reverse strand, counting down.
CAGTACTAACTTATAACCATCAGTATTAACTTTACCCATCAGTATTATCTTATAGTTTGGAAATCATAATACTGAAACCCCATTTTGAAGGGATTAAGTGTGGTGACAGACACTTAATCAAGGTCGGCCTTACATGGCCTCTGGTTTGGTGAAAACCAATGGTTTCAGTTCTAAACACTGCCTGTGATAGATAGTCCCATTAAAAGGGCCTTCTTGATAGGGTTTCCAGCTCGTGGCAGGTGTTTCCTCCAACACAAGTGTTGGATTCACAGTTGCTCGCTGTTCTCTAAGCCAGATGCCCTTAGGCTAGTCACACTATCTGTAAACAGATAGAATGGTAAAGAGTGGGTTAGTGCAGATTGAATCTAACTAACTGAAACCATCAATTCATGTACATTTTACCACAAGATGCCACAAAATGCTTTGGCATCACAAAATTCAGAGTTACAGCAAGTTCCAATCATATGGAATGAGCATAGGGGAGTGAACCACATTTGCTGTAACAGTTAGTCACCAAACCACATCCATACTTCTTGTGCTATACCTGAAAAGTTAGTTCAAACCTAAGAAAATACAATCCAAGATATTTTCTTGACAATCCATATTAAATTTACACTAGCAGTATTAACTAGATAACAATCAGTACTAAACACCAGTTTACAAAACTTTACAAAAATAGAGAGAGATAAGACATATTATGGATGAAGCATCCCAATACTTGTGACCAAGTACTGAAACCTTCCCAATTCAAAAGATTTTGTTAAAAGATCTGCAACATTAAACTCAGTATCAATCCTATAAACCTGGATGAGTTTCTTTTCATTACAGTCCCTTATAAAGTGATGTCTTATCTCAATATGTTTAGTTTTAGAATGAGCAACTGGATTTTTATAATGCATATAGTACTGGATGAGTTTCTTTTCATTACAGTCCCTTATAAAGTGATGTCTTATCTCAATATGTTTAGTTTTAGAATGAGCAACTGGATTTTTATAATGCATATAGTACTGTTGTTATCTATGTAAATGACAGTGCCCATAAAATTATACCCATAATCAAGCATCTGATTCTGAATCCAGAGGACTTGACCACAAAAACTTGCAGCAACTACATACTGATAACGCTACACGCATCGTTCGGGGTCAAAGGAACTTCCTTTTCTTCGAGCAAGTTTTATAACACACTAGGCAGTGAACCTAATCGTTGTAGTGTAGTATTAGGGTAAGCCACGAGTATTATATCGTTCTCTAGGGGAATAGGAATGCTAGTGAGAAGTTACTACGCTAAGGTTGGGGTTGAGGAAGATTATTTTTTTATCTTTTTATGTTTTTTAGAAAATGGAAAGGTACGAATCTCGGGGTTTGGATTTGGGGGTTGGTATTTCTACCGATTACTCTACTTATATAATTATCTAATCTAGGTGTATGTAGTCTATGTTTAATTATTATGTGCTCGTATGATAGTTTAAAGATGTGTTCACTTAGATTTTATTACTCCTTAATTATCTCCTATTGATGGTTGAATTGTCACGTCCTTATTCTTAATTGCTTTGTGTGTCTAAAGTCGTAGGGTATACGTTTATCCCTAACTCTTTGAACTTACCAAAGGGTCTCGTCTACAAAGCCCTCTAGGGATTATAAACTCTAACTCTAAGGCACTCTTTGAGTGGTTTAGCCTACAACTACTCTAAGTGCTATAGTCTAAGGTTCACAAAGATTAATCAAGCATTAATTACACAACGAATGACCTATCGCATTACTAGATCATTAACAATTAAGATAAGAGACAACCAATCAATATTCAATAATTAAGTTTCATATTCCCTAAGCAAACACACAAGTAAATTAGCCGGACATGGAGAACATGCAAGCATACACACAAATAATTGAAGACATAATTGAATTAATGAAGTAAAAAACTTATCTTGATGTAAGATAGGGTTTGGAACCCTAAAATACTGTACAAGACAGCCTTGGTTCGGTTTAGGTTTTTACTCCAAAAGACTACACACACAATACTGAAAAATTCGGATTCTATATATAATATTACAAGTGCGACGGCGTCACCTTATGATTTGTGACGCCGTCAGGTCGCCGTCATTAGGGTTTCGTCTTGGCTACGTTAGTCTTGCGGCACGGCGTCACCTAGTGCTTGTGACGCCGTCCTCTTCAGCTTCTGACGCCGTCTGATCAAATCTAGGCCGTCTGAGTTGCGACGGCCTACTCTTTTAAAGCCTGACACCGTCACTTGAAAATAAGCAATTTGGCTACTGTCCCGTCACAGAAGTTCTCCGACGGCGTCGCAGTTAAGCAGTGACGCCGTCACCTTGTGTTTTAGCAGCTTGAGTGTCTTAATTCTTGACTTTGGCCATTTTCTTCGTATATTCGCGCCTTTTCGTCCAAATAAGTGCCATTACAACAATTTGCCTTCAAGAGACCTAAAAAGTGAAAAGGAACGATATTAAGTAATAACGGATACAAAAGTGATCAAATAAGGGCTTAAACGACCCCTCAAAAAGGTACATTTTAAAACCTTATCAAATACTCAACCTCAGTTGTAAAGTTTGCCACAATGCTTTGATTCTTGCACTGCCATAAAATCAACCTATCACCAAGAAACTGACATCCTGCTGTGGTTGAATTCCTATCAAGACTTGCCCCAGCATAGTCACTGTCAGAGTAAGCTACCAGATCAAAGGGAGAATCTTTAGGATACCAAAGACCTAGGTGAGCATGGCCTTTCAGATATCTAAAGATTCTTTTAACAGCATGCATGTGAGAAAGCTTTGGAGAGACTTGGAATCTTGCACAAGCACACACTGCAAACATAATATCTGGTCGAGAGGCAGTCAAATACATCAATGATCCAATCATTGACCTGTAGAGGTGCTGATCAACTCTTCACCATCAACATATGGAAGAAGTGGCTTATTATGCTCTATAGGAGTGCTTGCAATCTTTGTATTTTCATAGCCAAACTTCACCAAAATCTCCTTGACATACTTATCCTGACTAATAAATATGACATCTGTCTTCTCTTTAATTGTAGCCCAAGAAAGAAGGTGAGTTATCCCATAGAGCTCATCTGAAACCTATCATGCATCAATGTTTCAAACTCTCTGCATAGATCCTGCTTGGTTGAGCCAAAGATAATGTCATCTACATATCTGAAACCAAGGATATCATTCTTCACATTCTTGATGAATAGAGTCTGATTAATCTTCCCTCTTCTGAAGCCATTGCCCAAAAGATACTTGGCTAAAGTTTCATACCAAGCTCTTGGGGCCTGATGAAGACCATAGAGTGACTTTTGAACCCTGTATACTTTGTCAGGAAAGTTGGGGTCTTCAAAGCCTGGAGGTTGACAAACATATACCTCCTCTTCAATCTTCCCATAGAGGAAAGCACTCTTCACATCTATCTGGCATACTGTGAAGTCTTTGTATGATGCATAGGCCAGGAATAGTTTGATAGCTTCAATCCTTGCCACTGGAGCAAAGATCTCTTTATAATCAATCCCTTCCTGTTGTGTATACCCTTGATCCACTAGTCTAGCCTTGTTCCTTATTACTACACCTCTTTCATCCTTCTTGTTTCTAAAAACCCATTTAGTGCCAATAGCTCTCTTTCCTTCAGGAAGATCCACCAGAACCCACACATTCTGAAGTTTGAACTGGAGAAGCTCTTCTTGCATTGCTTCTACCCATGATTCATCTTCAAGTGCTTTGTAGACTTTCTTTGGTTCTGCCTGTGAAACAAAACAAGCAAAGAGACATTTTTGTGTGTCCCCATGGATCCTCTCTTCATAAATGGTACTAAAGAAGCCAGTCTCACTATGCTGAACTCGAGATCTTGTTGTTCTTTCAGCATGAACATCCCCAATAACATTCTCCAATGGATGATCCTGATTAATTCTTCTGTTTGGTGTAGCAGGAATAGCATATGATGAAGCTATATTAGTAAAATCAATCTCATATGCTTCATCATTAGGACCAGAAACATCTGTATTAACTGATGGAATGGAGTGGGGACCATCAATATTAAATTCTGGCTCATTAGTACTAACATGTGGCTTATCAGTATTAACCACAGTAGTACTAATCACTTGAGTTTCTACCACTATATCACCTTCATTGGTTACACCTCCTTCAGCATTAGAATCATTGGTCTTTGGAGGCTGATCACCTTCTTTGTTTGCCTCCCCTGAAGAAGTGCTTCCAACTGAGCTGTCCTTCCAAATGGGCAATAGGACACAGTCATCATCATCATCAGAATCTGCATCAGGACCTTGCTTTTCTCCTGCAACAATGTTATAATCCACAGAAACAGGCACATAGTTCATAGATTCAGTTAGCATATCAATATCAAAAAGCCATTTTGGTCCTTGCCCCACTACACTAGGTTTATCCTCAAGAAACTCTATGTGCAGATTCTCCTCTATTCTTTTGGTTCTATAATTATAAACCTTAAAGGCTTTACTATTTAGGGAGTAGCCAACCAGATATCCACTATCAGATTTCCATCAAACTTACCTAAGTGGTCAATGGTATTGAGAATAGAGACGTGACACCCAAAAGGTTTAAGAAAGTCTAAGGTAGGCTTTCTACCTAAAAACAACTCCTAGGGAGTCTTGCCATGAGGCTTTACTACCAGTACCCTGTTCTGAACATAGCAAGCAGTATTAACTGCCTCAACCGAGAATGTTATGGGCAACTTGGAATCTGCTAACATAGTCCTAGCAGCCTCTATCAATGTCCTGTTTCTCCTTTTAGCAACCCCATTTTGCTGAGAAGTCCTAGCTACACTGTATTATATTTTAATACCCTTAAGTTGACAGAAATCATTCATAACTTGGTTTTTGAACTCTATCCCATTATCACACCTAATGATTTTAACTCTCTTATCAGCAAGGTTCTCTACTGCAGTTATGTATGAATTAAGGATTTCACTGGTCTCATCCTTAGTATTCATGAAGAAAACCCAAGTAAATCTGCTAAAATCATAAGTCACAACCAAACAATATTTCTTAAAATTCAGGCTGCTAACAGAGGTGGGGCCAAATAAGTCCATGTGCAGCATATGAAGTGGATGGGTGATAGAGTTAAAAACCTTGGGCTTACAAGAGGCTCTATACTGCTTCCCTTTGAGGCATGCAATACAGGTCTGTTTATTTTTAAATATTTTTAAAAGCAAACCTCTTACAAGGTTATGTTTAGATAAAAGATTTATTACCTTAAAGTTCACATGACCTAGCCTTCTATGCCATAACATAGATTCATCCAAAGAAGCTGTAGCAACTAAACATGTAATGTTTTCTTTGGGCACTATATTTTTCATACTTACACTGTACATATTGCTTTTCCTAGGAAACTTAAGTAGTACCTCATCTTCACTAGGCAACATAAAATTTGGAGATAAAACCAAGCAATCAGTGTCTGTGAATAGAACAAAATTCTTCTTGTCACACATTTATGACACACTGAATATATTGTATTTGAGTTCTTTCACATAGTACACATCTTCAAAGTCCAAATTACCAGTCTTGATTGTGCCTTTACCAGTAATTATTCCACCTATACCACCTCCAAAAGAAACATATCCTCCATTCAAATCGGTAAAGCCTGAAAGATAGGATAGATTTCAGGATAGATTTCCAGTCATGTGCCTGGAACACCCACTGTCTAAATAGCCAAGATCACCATTATTGTTGGAATGTCCCTGCATACAAGATAAAGGAAATTAGTTCCTTTTGGGGACCCAAGCCATTACTGACTTGGATCTGCCTCGTGCATCAATGTAATCATATATCTTGAGAGTAAGTGATGCACTGTTGGGTTGAGTGGTCTTTCTAACCCAACAAGCTGAGGACTTAATAGCATTGCCCTTGATTCTCCCAGTAGCACTCACTTTTGAACCAACAATTTTCATTTTAGGCTTATAAGTATTAACTTTTGGCCTATCAGTATTAAGTTTTGGCTCATAAGTATTAACCTTTTTCTTGTAAAACTTGATTTATTCATCATAGGACTTAAAGGTTTGTGCTGCTTTAGCATTAAAGGGCCTTGGTGAAGTAGATGGTGATTTTGAAGAGTTTCTTTTGGGTCTTTCACCAAATACTCTGGGTTGTGGTCTAGCAGTATTTACTGGCCTTGTAGTATTCAAAGATTTTATGCCAGTTTTTAGAAGAACTGCTCTTGGGGTCATGATGGGTTGGGGTCTCATAGGGTGTCTCCATTGAGCCTGCAGGTGAGAAAAACTTCCACACACAAAGCAAGATTTATTATACATGACAAATTCATCCCCTAGTTGCTCAGATTTAAGCTGGTTCCAGTTCATTTTATTACCTCTAGGACTAGATGACTTGTTTCTATACATCTCAGCATATTTTACTTGCTTCCTAACAGGTTTGTCATTTGGTCTTACAGGTTTAGTGGCCTGTTCTTGCTTTGGTTCACTAGACTCTACACCTGCCTTTTTGTTTTCAAACACATACACCTCAGGTAAAGAAGTGTCACTGGCACTTTCAAAGGTCTCATCAGGTTTTTCAGCCTTGGTCTCAATGGGTTTACGGTCACGGACAAATGTGGGTGCCTTAAACTCCTCTAAGGCAGTGTGTTCAAGGTCTATACCAGGTGGTGAGGGAATACCTCTGAATGGTGGTGGTGCTGTCTTATAACCCATACCTGATTTGGCTTTACCAATTAGAGCACTTTCAAGGAATTTATCAAGTTTCTTAGAGTTATAATGGTGTGTGTCTTTAAGAGTGTCAATACTAAGTTCTATGTTGTCTTTAACTTTTGTGACTCTCTCTAGTTCTTCTTTTATCACACTTATGGTGGTGTCTTTAAGAGAAATTTCCCTATTAAATACAACAGTTTTTTCAGAAAACTTTGACTCGTTTTCTTTATAATGCACAATTTGTTTTTCTAAAACTAGTAAGCCTCTTTTATGATTTGCTAAGTTATAACTGATTTTAGAAAACTCTTCAGCCAATTTATCAAACTTAGTTTTAAGAGACTCATATTTACTTAATGGGACACATGTATCTGAGCAATTTGTTTCAGTAAGTACCTCAGATACCAAAGCCATATTGATTGGACTCTCCTCATCATCAGCCATAAAGCTTCAATCATATCCAGCACCATCAATAGCTACCATTGCTTTAGAAGAAGAATCATCAGCCTCACCACTTTTTCCTTTTCTCCTGGGGCTTTTGCATTCCCTGGCAAAATGCCCAAGCTTGCCACAGTTGTAGCATTCTACCTTTCCCTTGTCAAACCCAACAATATCTCCCTCATTGATCTTAATCTGCCTCCCAGTCTTCTTCATGAACCTTCTTGCTCTCATACTAATCAAGGCAATGTTCCACTTGATATCCATCTCTTCCATGTTATCTTCATGGATTTTTCTTAGGTCATCATGAGTGACCTGGGATCCCTTTTGCTGCTCAGAGATGAAAGCATAGATTGTGCTTTCATTGATTCCTGCTGCAGTGGTGACCACATAATCAGTATTAACATTAGTACTAGGAGTACTAACACCAAAACTGTCCTTTTCATTACTAGTGACTGGATGAGCCACAAAAGCTATGTTTTGTGATCCAGAACTGGAAGATGCAGTTTCAGGTCTCTTCATGTCTTGTTCAATCACTTTAAAGCTATTGAACAAATTGTCCAACCCCATAGTTTCAAATTCTGCCTTATTCTTCCATACAATGACACGAGTGTCCCATTTTGGTGATGGAAGACTTCTAACAAACCTGAGATTGATATCCTCCTGAGAGATGTCCACACCCAATACTGCCAGTTGACTGACAAGCTTTTGAAGCCTATTGTAAACTGAGTCAATGGACTCAGTTGCACCAGCAATGAAGTTTTCAAACTCTTGACTCAAAAGAGTTTTTTGAGTCTTCTTGGTGACAGAATTCCCACCAAATCTTGTCTCAATGGCTTTAAACAAAGTCTGAGCATCCTTGTGTTTGCTGAAGTTGAGTTGATGATCATCTGGTAATGCCATAAGAAGGATACTTCTGAGCTTGAGATCATTGCGTCTTTGAGCCATTTCATCAACAGTGACAGGATCACCTTTGTCTTTAATAATTGTTTTGCCTCTGACTTCTTCAGAAACAATGGATTTGTAGGAGTCTCCATTGATCACAACGTTCAACAGGTTAAAGTCAAATACCAAGAAGTACTGCTCTATGCGCATCCTCCAGAGTTCATATTTATTAGGCTCCAACTTAGGAACTCTAGCAATAGCACTTGATCTGCTTGAATCAAAATCCATTTCTTCAGATTTGTCACACATGATCTTCTAAAAACAAAGCTTCAGGACACAAGCTCTGATACCACTTGTGAAGTCCCAAACCTTGGATCTAGAACACTTAGCTTGTAAACGTGTAGTTGCCTTGGATGGTTCCAAAACAACAATGAGAAACTTTGTTGTAGATATACACAAGTATGCGGAATCTACTTGAATGCACTTAGAAGATTAAAGTAAACACAAATGTAACACCAACTGCTTCAATATTATTAATGAATAATACGAGTACTCTCCTAGTACTAGGGTTTACAACATTGAAGCTTTTCTTAAGACGGCTAGAGTATGTGTAATTCCTTCTAGGATCTTTTTACATACACTAGATTTACAAAGATAACTATGTATTAAACGTATCATATCTTCTATTGGTATAGAAGATATGCTATTGTAGACCATACACGATATTCTTAATATATAATAGTAGAAACTCAACACTATCAGTACTAACTATTGAACTATCAGTACCAACTAGTTAATACTTTTCTAATACCACTATCAGTACTAAATCCAAAGCTATAAGTATTAACTCCATTTGTGAATTTCCCAACACATATATGACACACAAACAAATAAAAATAAACAATCAAAAAATTAACATGGGCTGCCTCCCAAGAAGCGCTTTTTCTTTATTTACGAGCCTTGTAGCTAGACTCAAAGTCATGCTCCATACATTATTTCACTATCCAAAATTATGTCTTCTTCATTCATTAAGTCATTATTGTCTACTTGGTAATGCTTTACCCGTTGCCCAGTTATTGTAAATTCTCTTCCTTCATCATCTATTAGAACATCGGCTCCACCACTTATTGACTTTCTTACCTTGAAGGGACTATACCATCTAGATTTGAGCTTTCATGGGAATAACCTTAACCTTGAATTATATAAGAGCACCTTATCTCATTCTACGAATTCCTTAGGATTCTTAATTCATTGATCATGCCATTTCTTATCCATTTCCTTATATGTCATGTATAATTCATAGGCTTCTAATCTCAATTCACCAAGCTCTTGGAACTGTAAGAATCTATTGGACCCGGCTTCAAAATAGTCCATATTGCAAGCCTTAAGTACCAAATATGCTTTTTGCTCAAGCTAGACAGGAAAATGACATGCCTTACCGTAGAATCACCAGAAAGGTGTTGTTCCTATGCGCGTTTTATAAGCTGTCCTAAATGCCCACAAAGCCTCATCCAATTTAAACGACCAATCTTTTCTAGTTTGATTAACCATTTTTTCTAATATACGTTTCAAGGCCCTATTGAGGTTTTCAACTTGTCCATTGGTCTGGAGATGATATGTAGTTGAAAACTTATGGGAAACATCATATTTCTTCATTACCTTCTCCATTTGAGCATAGCAAAAATGGATTCCCCTATCGCTAATGAGGGTTTTAGGAATTCCAAACCGCGTAATAGTTTCTTGAGGAAATGAATGACTACTCTAGCATCGTTCGTTCTATGGGCTTGTTCCTCCACCCACTTGGAGACATAATCTGTAGCTACGAGTATGTATTCATTTCCCGCGGATGATGGAAAGGGTCCCATGAAGTCAATTCCCCAAACATCAAAGATTTCACAGATTTGAATATAGTTTTGTGGTGCTTCATCCCTTCTTGAGATGTTCCCAGCCCTTTGGCATGCATCACAAATTTGAATTATTTTCCTAACATCACGAAATATAGTTGGCCAATAGAATCCTGCATCAAAAACTTTTCGTGCAGTGACATTTATTCCATGATGTCCCCCTGATGGTCCGGCATTACTTTCCCTCATTATCCGATCAATCTCTTTTCCCGCAACACAACGCCGAATAATCTGATCAAGATACATGCGAAAGAGGAAAGGTTTTTCCCAAAAATAATATTTTAGTTCAGTGAAGAACCTTTTCTTTTCTTGTCTTGTCATATAATTTGGTAGAACCATACTTGATAGATAATTATCATAATCCGCATACAATGGTTCTATGTCTTTAATCAACATCAGCTACTCTTCAGGAAATTAGTCTCAAATTTCATTGTTGTTTAGTATACCAAGGTTCAGATTTTCTAAGTGAGAGAGATGATCTGCTGCAAGATTTTCAGCTCCTTTCTTATCCCGGATTTCAATATCAATTTCTTGAAGCAATAAAATCCATCTAATGAGTCGGGGTTTGGCTTCTTGTTTTGCAAATAATATCTTAAAGCAGAATGATCAGTGAAAATGATAGTTTTTGAAAGGACAAGGTATTCTCGAAACTTATCAAAGGAAAAGACCATTTCCAAGAGCTATTTTTCAGTAGTGGTGTAATTTTCTTGCGCAACGTTCATGGTTTTGCTGGCATAATAAATAGGCTGAAAGTGCTTTCTTCTCCTTTGACCTAAAACTGCCCCTACAACATAATCACTAGCGTCACACATGATCTTAAATGGTTCAGACCAATCTGGGGTAACCATGATGGGAGCTTGTGAGAGATCTCGTTTTAACCGACTGAAGGCTTCCTTGCATTCTTGTGAAAAGTCAAAAGGTGCATCTTTCACAAGTAGCTGAGTCATTGGTCAAGTGATTTTTTGAGAAATCCTTGATGAATCTCCTATAAAACCTCGCGTGACCAAGAAGATTCCGAAGATTCTGAATATCCTTAATGTTTGTAGGATAGGTAGTTTGGATATAGCTTAAATCTTTGCCCGATCTACCGCTATCCCATTTCCGAAGACTTTGTGTCCTAAAACAATCCCTTCTTTTACTATAAAATGACATTTTCCCAGTTTAAAACTAGGTTAGTCTCCTCACATCTTTTCAAAATTTTCCTAAGATTGGCTAAATAGAGATCGAAGGAATTTCCGATTACCAAAAAATATCCATGAAGACTTCCATGCTATCCTCGATCAGCTCATGGAATACTGCCATCATACATCATTGAAAGGTAGCAAGTGCATTACATAGCCCAAAGGGCATTCGTTTGTAAGCAAAAGTTCCATAGGAGCATGTGAATGTTGTCTTTTCTTAATCTTCCGGGGCTATGGGGATTTGGAAATACACCGAGAAACCATCAAGGAAACAGTAATATTCATGCCCAGCTAACCTCTCAAGTATTTGATCGATGAAAGGTAATGGAAATTGATCTTTTCCGATAGCATTGTTCAATTTCCTATAATTGATATAAACGTGCCATCCTGTGACTTTACTTTGGGGAACTAATTCATCTTTATCGTTTTTCACAACAGTCATTCCTCCTTTTTTTTGGAACTACTTGGACTGGGCTAACCCATGGACTTTCAGAAATTGGGTAAATCAAGCCGGCATCAAGGAGCTTGATGACTTCCTTTTTTACCACTTCTTTGATATTAGGATTCACACATCTTTGAGGTTGGACAGTCGGTTTATAATCTTCCTCCATCAGGATTTTATAGGTGCAGAATGTAGAGTCAATTATTTTGATGTGTGCAATGCACCAAGCAATCACCCCTTTAAATTCCCTTAGAACTTCTAAGAGCCTCTCTTTTTGTTCATTTGTTAGAGAAGAGTTTATGATTACTGTAAGCTAATCCTCCCTTTGAAGGAAGGCATATTTCAGATGATTTGGGAGGTCTTTTAATTCTAATGTGGGAGGTTCTTCGATTGAAGGTTTAAGTTTATTTTCAGGATTTTGTAATTCGAGAGGTTCAACAACTTAGTTGCGTGGGTAGAAAGAAACGGCCCCAACCATTTTAGTCTCATCCTCTTCCTCCTCGTACCACATGTTATATTTTCATTCAAGAGCTCATCTGCGAAATGCAATTCTATTCACGTGTCTATCTCATCAACAAACTCGTCAAATTCTTCAACATAATACACGGAGCGATCTTGCGAGGAAGGTAAGCTCATTGTGTCCTTAATATCAAGGTCAAGCTTTCAGAGCCTACTCGCAGAGTAAGTTTGCCATCATGAACATCAATAATGGTGTGAGTAATGGCCAAAAATGGCCTCCCTTGAATTTTTAGAATGGTATCGTCTTCCTCCATTTCCAATATCATGAAATCGACAAGAAATCTAAATTGTCCTATCCTTACCAACACATTTTCTCATATCCCAATGGGGTATTT
>OU343221.1:240028240-240109343 GCA_910596185.1 Chrysanthemum makinoi | reverse complement strand
ATTCAGGGGAACAATATATCAACATCTTCATTTCACCAAATGCATTCCAGTTATCTTACATATAACCAATCAGCCCATAATGTACACATGTACCCAACAAGAGTAGAGACGATGACATCCATGTAACATGTTGAGTCACTAATCATCACTGCGGATGTCAATTCTGGAATAACTGAATTAGCTCGATCAAGTGAACATGTTGTGCATCCCTGATGTACACATATCTCTCCCCTGATGGTTGCGATCTCATCGGAATCATTATTGAATTATGTACATGAAGTAATAACCGGAAGCACTACCATAAATCATATAGAAGATGTCGATAAGCAATATCATCTCACGCTCCAAATATTCTTCTCATATTTCTTCCCACTGATAGTTGATCTAACACATACCAAAAGTATCTAGAGACCACTTCCCCCCAAATGATTGGAATAATACATCCTTCCTCCCAAGTAGTTGGAATAATATATCCTTCCCCCAAATGGTTGGAATAATACATCCTTCCCCCAAATAGTTGGAATAACACACCAAAGGCTACGAGTTAAACACTGAGTTTCTCTGCGGTTATGACATTTGTCTTTCCCGGGATTACTTCAATTAATCAGAAGTATTAAGTTCGTCACGTGTACTCATTGTGCATCCAGATGTATGTCTCCTTCCCCCTTGCTGGTTTTGATACCTCAGAATCAGCAACACATTATACATACCAAATATTCCTGAAATAGAGAAGAACAAAAATTAGCTCAAATGAATCCTGTGAGAATCAACTTGTTGGAATCACTTTTAAACTATATTTCAAGTGTTAATAATTAATATGTAATAGGTTGCTTAATTAGGCTTTTATGTTTGTATTAATGGCAAGGCTTATGTAGAAAGCCCATAAGCCTTGGCCCAAGTCCAATAAGGAAGGAAGGGAACTTGTAGTGTTGCCCTAGTCCCTTCCCCTATAAATACCTTTGTAAACCTTCATTTGAAGGTTGGTTGTTCACATTTATACATTTCCTACGCATAACATTTACTTATTATATTCGTGTGTGTGTTTGTGTGTTCAACCGGTCTATCTCATCTATATTTCTTGCATATTGAAGCTTGTGTTATATTATGGTGACCTAACAGTGGTATCAATCGCCATCTAGTTGGGTGAAACACTTTGTTTTTGAAGTTCTATTTCTATACGCGTGGGTTTTATAAGCATAACTTTTCATACGCATAAAAGCTTTAGTTTTTACACTTGTAAACTCAAGATTCTTGTGGTTTAAGGTTTATTTAGTGTTAAAGTTTAAGTTTTTAGCATCAAGTTTTAAACTTTACGTGTGTAGAATAGTTTTAAAGCTTGGTTTTGTTCGTGTGGTTCAGTCTACGCGTAAGGGTGAAATTTATTTTGGTTCATCAAGTTTCAAACTTTCTTGTTATTTTGGTGATATTGAAGACATTTCATCATTAAAATCAGGTTTCAAAACACTTTTGGGCATAAAAATCAGTTTTGGTGATAGTTTGTACTTTCTACTCATAGTAAAACCCTAGTTTTACTGGTAAGCTCTAAGTCTACTCCTAAGCAGAAGTTACGCGTAAGCATCTCATCAGTTGATCTTCAGAGCTGTTGGTTTACTCAGTGTTTTCTTGCTTGGATAAGCCTATAAACACTTCGACTTTGGATATCTTTTACACTGGTATAAGTGTAAAGGATTTTTGGCAAAACCCTAGTTTTACGCCTAAGCTACATACTTACGCGTAGAATACTCTTTGCCTAAGCCTTTCCTACGCCTAAGCTTGTCTTACGCCTAAGGAAGTATTACGCATAAGATTTCTACTCCTAAGTCTTTGGTTTACGCCTAAGCTAAGTTTTTTCTCACGTCTACGCGTAAGCTCTTGTATACACGTAAGGTGGTCATTACGCGTAAGGTACTTTCTACGCATAAGCTGTTTTTTACGCATAAGGTTACTTCATCAACAAACTCTAAGTTTCATTCGACTACAAAGATCCATCATCGACACAAGTTTCAAGATGTCTTAACCACCATACTCTAGCTACTTTCCTCATGAGTATCCTCAACAACAACAACAACAACAACAATTCTATCAACAATATCCTCCACCATCTCCACAACAATTGCAACAATTTCAACAACAATTTCAACACTTTCCTCAAGGAGCAAATCCTCTTCCACCACAAATGGTTCCACCAAACCCTCGTCAACAAGTACAACATTATACATACTTTCAAAATCAGTATCCCACAAAGTATGCTATGAATGTTTCAACACCAAAGGAACCCTCTTGGTTTGCAAAGATGTGTGAAGCTTTAAGTAGCCAACAATCCATTCATGAAGCTGGATCCCTTGACAGACCTCCAATGCCCACTCCCGGAAATTATGATCAATGGGTGATCAGGTTCTTCAGGTTTTGTGATCTAAAGAAACCACATGGTAAGTTTTTGAAAAAGGTCATCCTTGAAGGTCCTTTTCAAATGCCTACTATCACTGTACCCGGAGATCCGAATGCTAATCCACCAAGCGATGATGTTACCAACGTTGTCGGTCTCGATCAACTTACTACTGACCAACTTCTTCACTTAGAAGCCGATGAAATTGCAATGCAATATATCCTTTTGGGATTACCTAATCCGATTCTTCGTAGTGTTGATGCTCAAAAGACTGCTAAGAGCACATTCATCTTCTAATGGAAGGCACTGAACTTAATCAAGAAGATTTGGAATCCAAAATCTACTTAGCATATGAACAATTCATGATTGAACCAGGGGAGACATTAGAGTCATATCATCATCGGTTCTCAGACATCATCAATGACTTGGATAAACATAATATCATTATGCCAAGGATTGCAATCAACACAAAGTTCCTGAGTTGTCTTGGTCCTGATTGGGAAAAGTATGTTACCTTTATCCGTCAAGCGAAGAATCTTCATCAAGCTACATACGGATTGTTGTATGACTATTTGAAGCACCACCAGAAAGAAGTTGACAAAGAAAGAATCATCCGTGGAGTCCCTGCTTCACCTTCACTCCCGGATAATCAAACTCTTGCTTTATGGGCTCAAGCATGTTATCCTCAATTCCCGACCTTGCAAATTGTCTTCACAAACCCTCCACAACCAAATGCTCAGATCACACCATATGATCCATCACAGCAACAATCCCAAGAAACTCAATTGGTTCCATACAACAACAACAATGATCAAGCACTCTACAGTGATTCAAATGAGGATGCAGAAGCCTTCGATGCATTGAATCAAGGATTTGTTATGATTGCAAGAGCCTTCGGACGATTTGCTAACAAATCCAACAACCGCATTCGCACCTCATCAAATACAAGGAATCAAGCTGTTGTTAACAATGGAAGGGTTGAGGTTCAGAATCGTGGAAATGGTCATCAGATGAATAGTGGTCAAGGGTTTAATGTTAATGGAAGGAATAACATGGGTGCTCAACAACAACGGGTTCAAGTGGTCGATCAGGGAAATGCTCAGACTGGGATTAATGGTCTCCGATGCTATAACTGCAATGAGAAGGGTCATCTAGCTAATGCATGCCCAAAGCCGAGGACAAGAGGCAGCGCTTATCACAAAGAGGCTTTACTCTTGGCTCTCAAGGATGAAGCTGGTGGAACTCTTACCAACAAGGAACAGAGCTTCATGGCAAATGCAGATTCGGACGATGACAAGGAGGACTTGCAGGCTAATGCAGCTGTGATGTTAATTTAAAACATGCAAGAGCTCCACATAAGTGACACAGGCCCAGTGTATGACACTGATGGCTTGTCTCAGGTACCGGACCCAAACATTCTTATACATGATCTGATATCTCCGTCAACATCTGCATCAGACAAGGCACATAGTGTTCAAAATGAGCCCTCTACATCTCATTCCGATGAAAATCAAATAGATCCCGTAGTTATATTTGACGATCAAGATGACCTTATGGTTAATGTTGATAATCAAGTTGACTCCGTGGTCATATTTGAGGATCTAAATAATGACTATGTTGCGACTCAAGTTGAACAAGATGAACCTTTGTCTAATCCAGATCTTGAACTCATGACCAAATTAATCCAGGCTAACAAATCTCAACTGGATAAGTGCAATGAGATCAATAAGAAATTGCAAGATAAAATTGCCTTTGTTGACTAAGGATAAGGTTTTGAAGTCGCATTTGCTAAATCTTACCAAAATGAAAAATATTTGGAAAAACAAATATGTGATCTAGTTGCATCCAAGAATGCTTTGCTGTCTCAAATAGAACAATTGAAATTCGATCATAAACAACAACTTAACGCTCTCACTTCGAAAACTCAAAAAGCCAAGTCTGAGTTGTTAACTTGTCAAAAACAGTTTTGTGAATACAAAAAGCATTCGAGGAGACAAATAGATGACTATCTTGAGGAAATTGTCGACTTACAACACAAAATCAAAGAATTTTGAAATGTTGTTTACAAACATGGTGAGTCAATCACAACAATTCAAAAGTTTACTTTTAAACCAAATCTTGATGGATATGGAGCAAATCTTGCTGATTACAAACCACGTTTCTCACATAGAGCATTCAAACCAAATCCTCAAGTTTACAGTGCAGAACATAGAATTGATGACTCCATTATGAGTGTTGTTGAATATAATCGTATGGAGGAATTAGATGCAGAAGACGAGAGTCGGTCGAAATTGGAAAATGTTGTTTATTGCAAACCATTTAACTATTCAAAAGCCATAACTTTCGTCACACAACAGGATAATTCTAACTCACCTTGGGTTATCACACCAACTCCTGAGTCCTCTTCCAATGATGGTCCCCTATCTAATGTTGCACAAATTAATGGTCCTTTACCTTCATTTAGTGAAATAAAGCCATTAGCTGAACGATGTCAAGTTCTAAAATATTTTGACATTTTTATGTCTGACATCAAACTTTTGGAGCATGCAATTGAAGTTAATTCTAAAATCAAAGCTGAATTCAATCGCCATTTGCACGACAACAAAGGGATATTTTTCAGAAAGGGCTTTTACCACATGTCCGAAATCTTAAAATGTGTACAATATATTGGGAACGAGATCTTCAGAAGGAGATTGGTCTTATGAAAAAAGTTTTCTAGCAAACTGAAACATCGATTTCAAATACTAAACATAAAAAGAAAATGTTAAGAAATCATGTTGACCGACTCTTGGAAGATGTTATAAATGTTGTGTTATTACATACTGTTGCATATGCATTTGATTATATTGATGTTGATTCTACTGATAATATTGAGAATATCGATAATGTGCCGCAAATCGAGTCTTGGAAAATTGAAAATGAGCGTCTATTAAATGAACTTTCAAATGCAAAACGTCGTCTTCAATGGTGTCAAAAGGATTGTCAAAATTAAGAACTTGCTTTGCAAAACAAAATCAAATAGTTGCGTTCAAAATCTTTTGATCCAAAAATAGAACAACTGGATGATGAAAACGTGTCTTTAAAATGTCAAATTTCAAAATATGAACAAGAAATTGCCAAAGTCAACACAGAATATGGTGTCATATTTGATTTGCTCAAACAGACTCATGAAAAAGCATCACAAGAACTTGATAATCATCTTGCATACACTAGAGATGTCTTAAATGTTAGTGGAAACATTCGCTCTGAAAATCAAGATTTGTTGCACACTATTATTAAGTTCAAAGCAAAGCTAAGAAAGTATGAGCGAAATCAGCTTAGTAACACTAATGTTCTTGCATTTGGAAAATTTAAAATTGACTCTAGAATGCCTAATGACAAACCACAAGATACTAATGTGCTTCCTTCCACTGAAACAGGAATAGTTGC
Source organism: Chrysanthemum makinoi (assembly GCA_910596185.1). NCBI lineage: Eukaryota > Viridiplantae > Streptophyta > Magnoliopsida > Asterales > Asteraceae > Chrysanthemum > Chrysanthemum makinoi. The sequence continues at coordinate 240,103,528 of OU343221.1, read as the reverse complement.
CTCTTTTCCCAATGTTAGCACTTCACAGCTTAAGAGCAAAACAAGGAAGAATAGGAAGTTGCAACGTAAGAGAAGAACAATAAAGACCTCTGAAGTAGAAGAACACCTTAGGACTTTGAATAAAACTCAAGTTAAACCTACTTTAGACATTGCGTTAGATAAATGTAATAGAAAAAGTGATGTAACGAATGTTGAACCTTTAAGTACTTGAATGTTATGTTTGAAGCATCTTGTGTTGGTTGTTATAAAAGCATGTTTTCTGGTTGTCATGATAAATGTGTTGCTAATGCTATCTTATCTCGTAAGCAACACAATAGAAAACGGAATACCTCTAGGCCCACTAATGCTTCTAAGTCTGTGCTAGGAAAACCGCCTTCTACTGTTTCTGCAACAGTCATTGATGTACCTATAGAACCCACTTCCCCTCCTAGGAAGAAATTATCACCTAGTGCATTCACTAAGACCAAAGCAAAGACTAGTTGGACTTGGCAGAGATGGTTACAAAACATACCAGGATTTAAATGGATTCCTAAAATCATTAATATGTGCGTAACTGTACGGGAACCCTCTAACTCTTCTGGTTCCACCACTACTTCTATTCCACCTGTGTCGTCTGTATGTAATGCAGGTGATACAGATCATCCTCTAGATTGTTGATAGCGGCGGTTCCCGGCACATGACAGGCAATCTCAAACTGTTATCAAACTTTGTCTCAAAGTTCATCGGCACTGTCAGGTTCGGGAATGATCACTTCGCAGCTATCATGGGATACGGAGATTACATCAATAGGAACATCGAAATTAGCAGAGTTTTTTATGTGGAAGGTCTCGGTCACAATCTTTTTTTTAGTCGGTCAATTTTGTGATGGAGATTTGGAAGTTGCTTTTAGGGAGAAAACTTGTTTCATTCGTGATCTACAAGCAAACGATCTTATGTCTGGAAACCGCACATCAAGTCTTTACACAATATCTATGCAAGACATGATTGCTTCATCTCCCATCTGTCTACTTTCTAAGGCAACATCAACAAAATCTTGGCTGTGGCACCGGCGACTTTCACACTTAAACTTTCAAACCATAACCAATCTTGCACGTTACAATCTTGTTGAAGGTCTCCCAAGATTTCAGTATTCTAAAGATCACCTATGCTCAGCTTGTGAAAAACTGCTCACTTTCCTTCAAAGGTGGAACACAGCTCCCAGCATGTGCTTCATCTTCTTCACATGGATTTGTGTGGCCCGATGCATGTGCAGACGATTAATGGCAAACGCTACATTCTAGTAATTGTTGATGACTAATCAAGATGGACCTGGGTTTATTTTCTTTGAAGTAAAGATCAAGCTCCACAAATGATCATTACCTTTCTCACGAAAATTCAAATTTAGCTCTGGAACAAAGTCAGACAAATCAGAACAGACAAAGGAACTGAATTTGTAAATCAAACTCTTCGTGAATACTATGAGAAAGTGGGATTGAGCATCAAACATCCATTGCACGGACACCAGAACAAAATGAAGTTGTTGAAAGACGAAACCGTACGTTAGTGGAAGCTGCAAGAACGATGTTGATAAATGCAAAACTTCCAGATTACTTGTGGGAAGAAGCTGTGTCTACTGCATGCTACACTCAGAACCGTTTGATGATAACCAAACGCCACAACAAAACACCTTATGAGCTTATCCATAACCATAAACCGAATCTCAAACACTTTCATGTATTTGGTGCTCTCTATTAACCGAATAATGATCGTGATGAATTTGGAAAGCCCAAGGCTAAAGCTGACATTGGAGTCTTTGTTGGATACTGTGAAAACTCTAAGGGATTTCGGATCTGGAATCGTCGTACAAGGGAGATTATGGAAATGATTCATGCCAATTTCGATGAGCTTACAGAAATGGCTTCTAAGCAAAACAGCTTGGAACCCGGTCATAACTGTCTAAACATCCCCCAAACCCCATCATCAGCTGAACCAAGCCTACAGCTTACTCGTCGTCAAATGGAACAACTATTTGCTCCTCTGTTTAGTGATGATATTGATCAACGTACTCCATATGTATCAACTGTTACCGCTGCTCAACCTGATAATAATCCAATACCTGATATACCTGAAACAACAACAATTGTTTACGAAGCACCTCCAATTGATTCTACAACAACAGCCGAACAAACCGCATCCAATGACGCTGAACCAACTGATGATTTTCTGAACCAAGAAGTACCTACACCTGCAGATTATGATCAAAATGCATTCTTCAATCCTTTTGCTAATGTAACTGCCACTTCTGATGTTGCGGAATCATCCACAAGCCATTTGAATCCTCCTAATCTGCACAATGTATATCAACATCAACCCTCCACACATCGTTGGACTAAAGACCATCCTCTTGTGAACATCATTGAAAACCCGAATCAACCAGATCAGTAACTAGACAACGCCTTCAGACTGATGGTGAACATTGCATTTATGCACTTACCGTTTGCCAATCTGAACCTAAAAAAATTAAAGAAGCAATGACTTATGACAACTGGATTGAATCCATGCAAGAAGAACTTAATTAGTTTAAACGTCTTGAAGTATGGGAATTGGTTAAAAAACCAACTGGGGTCTATGTTATTGGTCTTATATGGATTTGGAAAAACAAGTTGGATGCTGAAGGTACGGTTATCAGAAATAAGTCACGTCTGGTGGCTAAGGGTTATAGACAAGAAGAGGGGATTGAATTCGAGGAATCATTCACACTGGTTGCTAGACTTGAGGCTGTACGGATCTTTCTGGCATTCGCGACTTACGTGCACATCACGGTCTATAAGATGGATGTCAAAACTGCTTTTCTGAATGGTCAACTGAAGGAAACGGTATATGTTAGTCAGCCGGAAGGATTTGTTGATCCAGAGTTCCCGAATCACGTCTTCAAACTGAAAAAGGCTCTATACGGTCTCAAACAAGCCCCTCGGGCGTGGTATGATAAGTTATCATCCTTTCTTATTGCCAATAATTTCACTAAAGGATCGGTCGACCCAACACTTTTCATTCAATATCACGGGGCTCACATTTTAATCGTTCATATCTATGTGGATGACATCATTTTTGGGTCAACACATAAAAAGTACTCAAAAAAATTTTCAAAACTTATGGAAAAATATTTTGAAATGTCCATGATGGGTGAACTTATGTTCTTTCTAGGACTGCAAGTTCATCAATCACCCCGTGGTATTTTCCTAAGTCAGTCCAAATATGCTCTTGAAATTTTAAACAAACATGGAATTCAAAGTTGTGATACCTATGCCACACCAATGGCACATACCCAAAAACTGGATGCTGATTTACATGGGAAATTGGTTGACCCTACCAAATACCGAAGTATTATTGGGTCACTCATGTATCTAACAGCCAGTAGACCTGACATTGTATTTGCCGTATATCTTTGCTCCCGTTATCAGTCGAGACCAACTGAAACTCATCTCTCAGAGGCTAAAAGAATCCTCCGATACATCAAAGGAACCATTAATTTGGGGATCTAGTATCCGAAGGATTCTGGTTTTGAACTAATAAGTTTTTCAGACGCTGATCACGCAGGTTGCTTAGATTCTCGGAAAAGTACTTCAGGTGCTTTGCAATTCCTTGGTGATTAATTGGTGTCATGGCAATCGAAGAAACAGGATTGTACATCACTGTCCTCAACAGAATCAGAATATTTTGTTTGCCTCGCTTTTTTATAAAGATAACGTCACATTAGTGAAATGTGACTAAAAATGATGACTTTTGATTATTTTCAAATCAAAACTCGTGTTTTTAAAGAAAAAATCTAGTGTACGCTTCAGTGCACTACATTTAAAACTGGTGAGAAATCATCATCATCTTGAGCACCTTTTCAAGATTTTTCAAAATCTTTCAAAATATTTTGTGCTCAAGATAACTCCCTCCAAAACCCTTTAAATTGATTATGCTTTATTAACGGGGGAGTATAAAACCAAATTGTTCCAATGTCATGCTTAAAATCAAATCCGTTTGTCTCCCCAAAAGATTCTAAAAATGTTGTTTAATCCGTTGATATAAAAAATATCACGAATGTGCTATTTTTGAGGGGGAGAAACGTGATTAAAATGTGATCAAAAATGTTTAATGATCGGTGTTTGAATCTCAAAAGAGCTCGACTCAGGAGAAACCAATGAATTGACAGGAAATCTAAGTCAGTAAATGTACCAACTCGAGAAACTTGTGATAGACATGCACTTTCATGGGTCTAACCTTCTTTTCAAGAAGAGTTTACAACTTCAAGGTAGTTATTAGAGCTAGTTGTCACCTAAAAACTGACAATAGAACTCTTTAACTAAGCTACGTAACCGTGTCTCGTAGGGAATTGTCTATCATGAGCCGATCAATTCAAAAAGTGCGAACTCTACCCTCACTGTGCAGATTTCTGCAAAAACAATATAAGCACATGTGAAGGGGGAGTATTTCTGAAAATCAAAACTCTCAAGGTAATAACAAAATGTTTTGATAATCATAAACACTTTGAGAGATTTTTAAGAAAATGGTTTTATGGCAACAATAGGACAGTCATGGAGTTATAAGGTGACTAAGGATAGGAAAATCCGTCCTATGATCCGCCAGAGCCGGAGGGATCTACCCAAGGACAATACGCATAGTTAGTATTAGAAGTCCTTAGGTATGATTGAAAACAGGATTAATGTGAGAAAGGAGAAAGAAGGGGTTGAAGAATTAAAAAGAAAAGTAATGTAAAGGGTGAAAAGAAATAGCCCTCCATAATCAACCTTAGGGCAGAAACCGGGTTCAATTCATATGCTACTGGTTGTCACTAAGATGACACTGGTATTGAAGACAAAGACGTCATGGACCCAGTGACGCACTGCACCTAACCTTCTAGCCACTCAATTCCTCTTAAAAGGATTTGTTTCATTCTCACTGGAAACCCTACATAATCTATCGACTTTCTCTTAGAGATCGTTGGTATTGAAGAAGGAGACCCTCTCCCTAGTCTCCGCTTAGGAAAACCAAAAATGCACTAATTGAGTCTAGAGCCACAAGATTCATTAAAAGATCTCTTAGGAACACTTAACATTTCATCGCTTGTTGGTCACCTATAAGGACACAAGTGATACATTCTAGAGTCCAACTCAGATCTTAGCAATCTGCCAGAACATTTATGAGAGGATTTACAATTGCGATCCTCAGTAATTGAATGGAAATTCCTGCCAGGGTCAACATCAAGCAGCCCTGACAGTAGGTCACTTCGGTAATTCTTTATGGGTTACGCTTAGTGTGTCTCAAACGGTCTACAGTCGTGGAGTGATGCTTCGGTATACTTCAGCGACTCACCTGAACTGTAGATGTACTTCGGTATGTCGTGTTAGCCTTCTTGAGGGCCTCCAGTTTCAGGAACAACCTTTGCTAGAACTAGAGATGTGTTTTCACAATATGCTGTTAACACCCTCGACATTCAAACTTGTAAGTGCTGGAAATCCTGCTAAGGAGATTCCTTTCACGAATCGAATCCTGAAGATGTGGGTCGTTACTTGAATTTATTCAATGTAATGCCATCTGTCCCTTATGGGATTAGGACGACTGATTCGCCAGACCAAGGTGAATGAAATCAAGACATTCATCAGTAGAACAATTGTAGTAATCAATTCTTTAAGAAAAGATTACAATGATAAATTGGTGTTCGTGAACTGGAAGCTGCTGCTGATGGATGCTCGCGGGAGGAAGAGATCGTGCAGATTCCCCACATGTTCATACTAACAACATCACAAATGAAGTTCTCATCAAAATCAAAGGCAACACAAAGTCAGAATGATTCTTCGTCAATGTCAAAGAATCTACAAAGTTTAAAGACTAGAGAACTTCATCATTGGAAATTCAAAGTAAAAAAGAAGTGTGAGCATGGAGGAGAAAGACGTGGAGACACCTATCCTAAAGAAGTTGACGAAAGGCAGACAACACCATTATCTGATCACAAAGCATGAAGGAACAAAGAATCAAGACTATTCTATATCTACACGCAAAGTTCAAGCTCAAGGAAAGTAAAGATCTAATCAAGTGGAGCATCATTTGAATGACCACCCCTTAGGGGGAGATTGTTAGCCTTAATAATAATTAATAGAAGTGATGGTCATTCACGTTTGTGAACTTTGTAACGTGTGTTAGATATTGTATTAGAATAGTCAATGGGCTCGTGGATTGGGCCAAGCTAACCGGTTATTAGTTATGTTATGTTTAGTCATGTATTAATGTAAGCCCAATCCACAAACCAAACAAAGCCCATCCAAAGCCCATAAGGCTTTTATGTAATAAGTATAAAAGGCACATTCCATGCCATTTGGTATGTGTGCTTGAGTGTGTAGTGTGTGTTTTTCATATGGAATAAACATTTCATGTTTCATCTTTCTTTCTAAATACATACGCCCCATATATCATTCTAGTCACCATTACCTTGCTTCATATTAGTGTTAGTGTGATAGAGTTGATAAATATAAGGTCCTACATATTTAGCCATGTCGGCGTGTTGTGCTCAAGTCATTTGGATGAGAACACAACTCAAAGACTATGGTTACGTATTTGAAAGAATCCCGATGTACTGCGACAATCGAAGTGCTATTACGATCTCGTGCAACTCCGTCCAACATTCGAAGTCCAAACACATCGATCTTCGATATCATTTCATAAAGGAGCATGTGGAAAAGGGTACTGTTGAATTATATTTTGTGGGTACTGAACACCAACTGGCAGACCTTCTCACCAAAGCCTTAGCTCCTGCTAGGTTTACTGAGTTGATCCACCGGATTGGTATGAGGTGTTTGACTCTAGAGGAACTGGATGAACTATTAACATATTCTTAAAACTAGTCAAACACCAAAAACCTCTTTAGTAAATAATTTATCAAAAACAAAATTGAAAAATATAAAATCCGTCAAAATCTCAAAAATATTCTTCTATCTAAATTTCTTTCAACATTGCAAGTACAAATCTTCCTTCAACACTTTGCTCTTTGAAACATTTCATTATTTTTCTCGGACAAGTGTTGAGGGGGAGGATGTAAATATTTTTCCGTTTCATAAAACCTTGTACTTGCATGTTACCCAATATTGGTTGTATCTTTGATAATGGTGGATACGTTTTTTTTCTTCAAAACACTCCTCGGACTCAAATTTGTAAAGTTTCACTATTTCTAAAGTCGAGGGGGAGTGTCGTCAAGTGTCTTTCCAAACTTTCATGTTTTGTTTAACCATAAGGAAAGTTATGGGTTGTGGATGAAAATGGTTGAGGTGGAGGGACTATTATTGTCAAAAGTTTGAAACAAATTTTAACAAAAACACTTCACCTAAAACCTTTTATCATTTATTGCAAACATTAAACCTCAACAACCATATCCACGGCTAATAATCCATACTCAAATCCGTGCTACAATCTCGAAATCTGTAAGTGTTAATAGTTTCTTTGAGTGATTTCAAACATAGGTCTTTAACCTTTTTCAAATCCAACGGTTTGATCTTTCTCTAGGCGTGATTCAAGTTTTTACGCTTATGCGTATGATCTTGTAATCATGCTGGGAATTTTTTATTTTTTATTTTATTTTTATTTATTTTTTATTTTTTTTGTGAAATGGTTGGGTTAAAAAGGTTCAAATATTAATACTAAAACTATTTCCAACAAATAATTCAACCCAAAAACTGCAATTAGCCACTTTTCTAAATTAGGGTTTATGCGTGGGTTTTGGGTATTTTTTGTTGTGGGTGTTTTAGGACTTTTAGATGATCGAAATATGTTTAATACGTGCTTAATTAACCAATGACATTTTTGAATCTAACCCAGAAACAATAAAATGGTGAAATTAGTATTTAGGGTTTAGATATTCGAATATTTGGGTACTTTTGATTCATGTGGTGTTTGATGTTAAAACTTGGTGTAAACATCTTCTCTTGCATCTAAGACCTCCCAGAAATCATTTGGTAGTTTTTCCATGGCTAGATTGTTTACTCGTAGGATTTGACTTTAGGGTTTAACCTTACGCATAAACATTTCCTACGCGTAACTGAAACCTACATGTGAGGTTGAAAGAGGTTGAATATATTGTTAATAGAGTGTTATGATTGATCTATTTCAGGTTTTACGCGTTCCAATTTAGAAACAAGGGTAAAATGGATTCTACGCTTATGGAATACCTTACGCGTAGATGTTACGCATAAGAGTAATCTTACGCGTAAGGGTCTACAAAGGGACTACGCGTATCATGTGAAGGATATGCGTAAACTTGGATTCTTACGCATAAGGCTTGCTCTTACGAGTAAACCTTACGCGTAAGCTCCCAACATACGCTTACGCATAAGCTTTATGCCAAGAGTCTATTCCTACGCGTAAGCTTTCTTACACGTAAGAGGGACTCCTACGCATAAGCTTACTTCTACGCGTATGGTTACAATGTTTACGCATAAGCTTACAATCCTACGCTTAAGCCAAAAAAATTTTTAACTTTTCTTATGAAATGTTACGCGTACAAACTTGTAATAAGTTATTCATAACGTCACAAGACCAAAATGTCACTAATAAGCAATAATTGGTAAAATGTTGTGTGAATGAGTGAAAAATTTTGTCTTTAAAATTCAAAATTAATATACTCACGAAACCTATCACATCAACTTTGGACTATTGGACAACAAGTGACTTTGGACTCGTAACATTCATTAACATAACATATTCAATAAATTGGACAATAAAATCAACTTTTGACTAACATTATGTCTTTCGATATGTTGGTTCTTTTGTCTCAATATCTTTCAGATCACAATATGGACGTCATCATGGAGAATGTTAATGCACCAAATGAGCTCACTATGGAAGATATCTTCCCAACTGATTACTGCAAGACAATCGGAAAGAACAATCTCAGGGTCGATTTTGAGAACTTCACCTGCTCTGAATCTTCATGCTAAATTGCTGTGGACATTCTCAAGACTCATCCCTACAACAACATTCTTACGAACTCTGCAACTGTGACAGAAATCTACATTCACCAATTTTGGCACACAATGAAAAAGGTGGATGGTCAAGATGGTGTCACTGTGACCCTGAATAATAAGGAAGTCACTGTTACTATTGCAGATCTTCGGACAATACTTCTTCTTCCTGCTATTTAGCCTGCTAACTATGTAGCAACTCCAAGTGAAGAGGATATCATTCAATTCATGATCGATATTAGACATGATGAAGCTGCCGGAGTCATCACCGGACATTCCTCAGTGGATCTTAAGAATATTCCTCAGCCTTGGAGAACATTGTATATCATGATCGCAAAGTCTGTATCTGGAAGAGACAGCGGTCACGAGCATCCCAAACTTATGCATCTGCAAACCTTTTGGGGCATGGTCAACAAAAAGCACATCGACTTTGCCAGTCTGATATGGGAGGACATGATTTCCCATCTCAAGAAGCCTGGAACAAAGCTTCCTTTTATCAGATACACTAAGCTGTTGATTCAGAACATTCACGGAAAATCTGAACATTCCCTTGAAACAAGTCATTCTGTGTTGAATGAGCCCACGGTAAACATTGTCAGATTCAAGGACTCAACAACAAAGAAACAAGGTGCAGTGCTCTTGGATTGTCTTCTCGCCGATGATATCAAAAGTCTACCATCGTATCGTCGATACGTTGAAGCTGTGAGCAAAGGCAAAGTAGGGTTTATGGATGAAAATACCTCTGCTACTCTTACCAGGAAGACACGAAGGTCTGGTAGTGCAGGAAGTGTAGAAAGCACTGGGAGTCCCCTCAAGTATCCTAAGAGGAATCCTCCCCGCAAAAGAAAAGTCCCATCTAAGGGTGCGATTCCCAATCCTAAACCGGCACTTAAACTAGAAGATGAAGACTCTGAGGACACTGTGTCTGAAGAGGTGGTTCATTATTCCGAAACTGCTACATAAGAAACAACCTCGCTGAGGTTAGATGACAAACCACCTAGTCCCAAATCAGACATAGGGAAAACACCAGTTGCTGAGGAAGAAGAAGAAAGCTCGGATGATGAAATTCCACCAAAGGATGAAGAGAAAGCTTTCCACAAAACAATTAAGCATCTGAGGATTCAACATGCTGCTATGGAATTTAATCTTCAATAAACCAAAGGCCCTGGAGGTTCCAGTGGTGGTGCACTAACCACACCAATTCTCGATGCGGTTAATCAACCTGATAAGGGAACTGGTTCCACCACTCAGGAATCAACAGAACAATAGCAGCAAGAGGATGAAATCATTTTCGATTTTGAACAAGAGGAAAGGGAGAATAATGAGAAGATAACAGATGAAGACGTGGAAGAAGCAGCTAGGGAAAGGGCTGAAGAAGAAGCTCGAGCTAAAGCTGAGGAAGAAGAACGAGCTAAAAGGGAAGCTGATAGCTATCTTCGAGATAATCCTGAACACAACCCTGAAGAAACTTCTGAGCCACCAAAAGACCCAGAGCCATCTCATGACTCATCCTCATCAGACTCATCATCTCATTCATCACCACCAGCATCCAAAGATGCTACCACCAGATCCACATCCAAATTAGTCAAGAAACCGACCGACACTTGGGCATCACGTGCCAAGACCAAGATTGTCAAATCTGTCAAGCAAGCAAGGAAACGCAACGTAGTTAACAAGAAATTGAATCAGCTTGCCGACAGAGTCAATTTACTTCAAAACGTGATAAACGAGTTCTTGGAGGAATGAGACCAGATCCAGCAATTTATCAACCGAGATATACAGGGTGAAATGGACAAGATGATTAGAGACTATACTCATAAGTTTCTGCTCGACACCGTCCCTAGAGTCACAAGAGAGATGTTCGCTAGACAACTCTATCCACATCTCATGTCATTGGTCAAGCATACACTGTCAAATACCCCTGCGGTCAAGGAAATCAAACCAGTTCCGTCTCCTGTTGTCACTGATGCAGAATTGATCTCTAAGCTGGTTATGCAAATGTCTCAACGATCTGCAACTTTCACTTCTGACGAAGCAAAACTTTTTGAGGCATTACTGGCATATCAACTCAAGACATCTTGTAAAGAGTCGGCTGGTCAGGTTAAGCGACGAAGAGATGATGACGATGTTGAAAAGGATTCTGAGCCTAAACATCAAAAGAAAATAGGCGAATCCTCTTCCATGCCTCCACCACCCCAAAAGACCACCACCACCACAAGAACTGCTCAACGTCCTCCTACTTCTAATAAACCTCCGGACTCTGAGTCTTCACCACCATCAAAGAAAACCGATGATCATTTCCAATACACTGGTGGTGACGACGAAGAGATTCCTGAGCCTCAACAACAGCCCCCCTCTCTGACATCAACCAAGCAGCCTAAAGAATCATCCTCCAAGCCTAAGCAGAAAAGGTCAACATCTATTGTATCATGGCTAGATGAAGATGAAACTGATGAATATGAATGGTTTTCAAAGCTTGTTGATGCCACCCCTCAATTACCGGAAGGCCAAGAACCGGTAGATGGTCGAACCATGGAGCATGTCAAGATTATTCAAGAAAAGTTCAAAGTGAAGAAGATAACAAAGGGAGAATTACGCCGAATCAAGAACGATGCCTTTCAACTGCTTAAGGATAGCTCAAATAGTGCTATTGAAGTCGAATATCATCTCGACAACATCGCACGAGCTATGTCCAACAATATTGATTAGCTCAACCCTGAATCTAACATCGACTTCACAAAACCTAACAAGAATCCTTACTACACTGACTGGACCAAGCCACTACTAACCATTGGCCAACCTGATCAACAACGGATTCCATACCAATACTTCTTCAACAACGACCTGGAATTTCTTCAACACGGTAGCGATGTAAGCAAGAAATAGGCTACGTCATTCACCTTTAGCATCCCAGCAGTAGTCTTCTCCAACAATGTTTCCATCGAGGAAGAAGCCACAAGATTGTTTGTTGATAAGGTGGTGACTTATGATCTCGATGCACAGTATGGCATTCATCATTGGCCTGCAAGAAGAAGACTTTACTATAGAAGCTTCCAAGTTCAGAAATCCAACAAAGAGGTGTTTAGTGACAAACGAATCATTGCTATCATGAATGTCAGTCTGGCTACGAAGTGGGGTTACTCATTCCTGGAAGCAATCAAAGTCAAACGCCAAGACGAGCAAGAATATGATTTTACTAAAGCTGATTTTCCGAGATTGTCACTCAATGACATTGAAGACATGTATCTGGCTAAGGTACAAGGTCGCATGAAACATTTCTCCACCAACATCCAGCTCCAGTACATCACGTCTTTGTTGATATTCATTAGAAGCAAAGTCATCCAGGAACGTGTTGAAGATCTTCAACTTGCCGTGGAATCATACCAGAAACAAGTCAATCTCACTAAACCATTGCTACACTTTCCCGAAATCAACCAACTCGCTCAGTACACCATTGTGAGGAAACCAAAGTTTGGAGTTGTTTACCGTAGTGAACTTCACCATAACTGTTTAATGGCATGCGATGAGCTTCACAAGTTCTGTGATCAAACTTTAAAGAAGGTTCATGATGGGTTAGCGTATCGGTTGAAGGAGATTCATGAAGGAATTAGGTCGAAGAAGAGGTGGAATTCTAAGGATAGGAGGGATGTGAGAAAGATTATCTAGAGGATCAATGAAAGGCTGTTTCATCGGGATCAGATGAGGAATCTTGAGAGCTTTGTGGGTGGACGCCAGAGTTTTCTCTCTACTGGTTATCAACGACAAGAAAGAACTCCCGGTCTCATTGAAGGATTGATTGGTACTGATTAAATTTTCTTTGATTGATATTTGGATTTTATGATCTGTACATGGCTTGTGCACACATATAAGTGTACAACCCGTACCTGTAATGAAAGGACCCTGTGGTACGCATCAGTGCCACAATCCTTATAAAAGGAGCGAAACCTTTTTACTTTTGAGTAAAACTTATCAAAACTTTAATTTTTTAAAGTTTTGCTCAAAAGAACAAGCACTTCCCCTTACATTTTCAAAACCTCAAAAGTTAAAATTACTTGTTGAGGGGGAGTATTTGCTATAACAAATCTTTGTTCACAAAATGTTCTTCGTGGCAATCTTCCCACAAAACTCGAAATGGTCATATTAGATTTCAAAGTTTCATCAAAAATAACATTTATATGCCATTTTTGAGAAGGAGAAAAATTGTGTGATTCAAATATATTGGAAATGTGATTGAATCTTCGTGTGACTAAGACTTAACCTATGAATTGACGAGAACTGAACGGTCATACATCGAAAAGATTTGCCTTCCAAGACTTATCTGAGTAGATTGTACCTCTTCGAGAAACTCTTGATAGACATGAACTTTGACGGGTTTGGCAACCTTTTCAAGGTTTGTCCACACCTTCAAGATAGTTATTAGAGCTAGTTGTCACCTAAAAGCTGACAATGCAACTGTTTAACTATGAAACGTAACCGTGTCTCGCGAGGAATTGTCTATCTTGAGTCGATCAATTCAAAAGTGATAGCTCTACCCTCACTGTGTAGATTTTTGTCAAAACACTTGAGCACATGTGGAGGGAGAGTATTTCTGAAAATAAAAAACTCTCAAAGTGTTACAAAATGTTTTCACTCATAAACACTTTGAGAGATTTTTGAGAAAATGGTTTTATGGCAACTTAGGATAGTCATGGAGTTATAACGTGACTAAGGTTAGGAATAACCGTCCTATGATCCGCCAAAGCCGGAGGGATCTACCCAAGGACACCACCAATAGTTAGAATTTAGAAGTCCTTAGGTATGATTATAAAAAAAGGAGAAATTGAGAATCGGAGAAAGAAGGAGTTGAAGAATTAAAAATAAATGTAAATAAAAGGGTGAAAATATATTGCACTCTAAATTGTTCAACTTAGGGCAGACACCGGGTTCAATACATATGCTACTAGTTGCCACTAGATGACACCGGTATTGAAGATTAAATTCTTCATGGACCCAGTGACGCATGCACTAAACCTTATTAGCCACTCAAGTTTCTCTCAACAGAAGCTTGTTTCATTCTCATAAGGAACCCTGCGTAAACTGTCAGCTTTCTCTTAGAGATTGCTGGTATTAAAGAAGGAGACCCTCTCCCTAGTCTCCGCTCAGGAATACCAAAGCGCATTATTGAGTCTAGAGCCATGAGATTCATCAAAAGATCACTTAGGGACACTTGACATTTCATTACTTGTCGTTCAACATTAAGGACGCAAGTGATAACATTATCGAGTCCTTCACAGATCTTAGCAATCTGTCGAGAACATTTATGAGAGGTTTACAATTGTGATCCTCAGTGATTGAATGGAAACTCCTGCCAGGGTCAACATCAAACAGCCCTGACAGCAGGTCACTTCGGTAACTCCTCGTGGGTTACGCTTAGTGTTGTCTCAAACGGTCTACAGTCGTGAGGTGATGCTTCAGTGTACCTCAGCGACTCACCTGAACTGTAGGTGTACTTTGGTACATCGTGTTATCCTACTTGAGGGACTCCAGTTCAGGAACAGCCTTTGCTAGAATTAGAGATGTGTTTTCACACTATGCTGTTAACACGCTCGAAGTTCGAACTTGTAAGTGCTGGAAATCCCGCTAAGGAGATTCCTTTCAAGAATCGAGTCCTGAAGATGTGGGTCATTACTTGAACTTGTTCGATCTAATGCCAACTGTCCTTTATGGGATTCAGACGGCTGATTCGCCCGACCAAGGTGAATGGAATCAAGACATTCATCAGAAGAACAATCGTAGTGGTCAATTCTCTAAGAAACGACCACAGCGATCGATTGGTGTTTATCACTAACCCATTCTTATGTTTTCTTCTTATGGATGCTCCTGGGAGATGATCGTGCAGATTCTCCACATGCTCATACCAACAACAACAAAAATAGAAGTTCTCTCGAAAGGCAACACAAAAGTCAGAATGATTCTTAGTCAAAGCCAAAGAATCTACAAAGTTTAAAGACTAAAGAGAACTACATCAATCCTGAAATCCAACCGTCAAAGAGCGTGTGAGCATGTTGGAGAAGGACGTGGAGACACCTGAGCAACGAAGCGGACCTGATGCAGATTACAACAACATAACATCACCATATCCACACCAGAACAAAGAACAAAGATAAATGAAGACGTCAAAGCTGAAAACTTCAAAGAAAAACAAGATCCTCACACTGGGGAGATTGTTGGAATCAAGACACTTCTTCTCACAAGAAAGAAGAATGTCAGAAGACGTCAAAGTGACTATTACATCCGCACCAACAACTTTTCAAGATTACTAAAGTCATTAATTACCAACACTTAGGGGGAGATTGTTGGAATCACTCCTAAACTATATTTCAAGTGTTAGTAATCAATATGTAACAGGTTGCTTAATTAGGCTTTAATGTTTGTATTAATGGCAAGGCTTATGTAGAAAGCCCATAATCCTTTGCCCAAGTCCAATAAGGAAGGAAGGGAACTTGTAGCGTTGCCCTAGTCCCTTCCCCTATAAATACCTTTGTAATCCTTTATTTGAAGGTTGGTTGTTCACATTTATACATTTCCTACGCATAACATTTACTTATCATATTCGTGTGTGTGTTTGTGTGTTCAACCGGTCTATCTCATCTATATTTCTTACATATTGATGCTTGTGTTATATTATGGTGACCTAATACAACTGCTGCAGAAAATCTCTCTGACTATCTTTATCAACCCATATGTAGACAATTTGAAGTGACCACTGTAAAAGAAAAACCCGATATACCAAACTTGAAACTGAAGTCAAATTCTGCACATTTGTATCTCAAGCTTGCACTTAATGATGGAAGAACGGTGTCGATAATTTATGCTTCAAACAAATCTCTAAGTACTCATTACTCAAACAAAGTATGAGACATTAACACCTCTTGCGATTATCCATACCATCATCTGCGTGTGGCACTGAGTAAAACAACGTAACTCCTAATAGCGATAGTTACCCAGGTCTTCAACCATCCATCTCCACTGCTGGTAACTAGATAAACCAAGTCTTCAATGCAAATTCTTAAGCCCGAGCAAGTTATCATATAAGAACACGCCTTTGTGAAAGTCAACTTCAATCTCAAATAAGTGATAAATGATTTACTCCAAAGTAATCAACTTGTGTCAAATGTCCAACACGTGAATAAACATACAATCGGATGTACATTGACACACTGAATGAACCGGAGAAAATGATTCCTCAACATCTTCCTAAAGGTATACATGTAGAGACTATTCCGGAAGATTCACCAATAATGTTTTTCAAGCGGATGAGGAAGTCATTTTCCTTAATGTTCATGTGGTTGATTTACAGAGTGCACATTTGGATGAACAATAATCCGTGAAGATTTGGCAAAGAAATACCAAAGAACGGATCATTATTCATGAGTGCAACTGCATTAATATGATAGTCATTATCAACGCCTTAAGGAATAACTGGAGATTGGGTTTCTTGAGTACAATGAGTTATACTTCTTATATGAGTTGAGTCATTTGGAACCGGAGCATGAACTTCAGAAACTGGATGATCAACATTCGTTGAAGGTTGGAAGTATTCATCAAACATAGGTTGAAACACAAAATCACAGAAAAAATAAATCCCAGTTATCCTTAGTAAGTGGAACATTAGGCGTATGACCATTATACAAATATCCATAAAAATGTAGATCTACTTGTCCCCCTCAAAAATTGCATACGGTGTTGCCAATGCCATTTTTGATTTGAGCAAGTGAGTAAGGATACAATCACCGGTAAGTAGATTCATTTGATAACTGTCATTTTATTCACACTTCTCCCTCTCAAAAATTGCATATGAAGTTGCCATTTTTGATTAGAATAAGTGAATAAGAATATACTGCAATGAATGTAGATCCACTTGATGACTGAATGAACATGGGAAACACATGAAGCTCATTGATGGAGAATGTAGAAGAGAATGGTCATTCTTGAGAGAATTTCTCTTAAGCTGAAGATAAAACGTACTGAATTGTACGCCTTTCTTTTCCATGAGGAACAGGGCCTGAAGTGTTATCTGCAGACGCCATAATGTTGAAGAACAAGGCCTGAACTGATGTGAACAGACGTCATTGATTAGTACCCAGTCATATGTTTAGAGCCGCCCAAATCCAAATACCAAAGGACGATTTGAACAACCTGCATTGGACAACAGACGAAGACATAGAATTGGAAACATTGGATCCCCACGGACAAATGGGGTCCTTTTGGTTAGCACAAACAATCTTTGAATCAGCAGATACCCTAGGTGCAATGGCATTATCACTAGGAGCTGAACTAGTAGACGCATCAGACTTAGTCAAAGGATATTTTGTGCTTAACGGGATTATTCTACCAGTTGGCTTCCAAACCTTAATAGGCACTACTCTAGGCATAGTGGATCTAGCTAAGGGGCACAGTTTTCAATGTGTGAATATTCGACTTGTGGGCATCCACTGAAATCCTACCTTGGTGAACACATTCCCTGTAGGTTTCCAGGATTGCTTAATCTATTTCGCTCTCCAAACTTTCTTAACTGGGTTTTGATTATTAGACCTCAGAGATAACACAACACATTTATCATGATTACTAGAAAATAAACATTCTTTACATGTTTTGCAGACAGCATGAAGGATCAAATTAATTGTAGTAAGTTTAGAGCTAATACTAGAGCTAACGCGATTCTTTTTGTTCAAATCAACCTTCCTAGGGTGTTCCTCTACTTTCTTCTTTTAAACACTCTTGTCTCGCATGGTCCTATCTTGCTTTGTATTGCCTGGAGGCGTTGACCCACTTACCTTAGTGACATTGCTTACTCCTGTAGAAGGAACGACGGGAATATTAGTTGGTTTTACTACTTTCTGCATTTCTAGTCTAGAAGTGCTAGGATCTGAGACTTTGTGAGGCACATCAAAGGTCAAATGCTTGACTTTAGGCATAGAACTAGGTGTAACTATTCTATCTCGCCTGGTGCCAGATTTAGGACTTGTAACAATTACATATTCTAAGAGTTCTTGAGATCGTTTGGCATCCATGCAGGCATAGGCGATTGCACTATCATGAGGTTTTTCTATTCTATCATCTTCTGCAAGCTCACGGAGACTCTTTAAACTTTCCTTAAGATATGAAAGATATGCTAGATGTGCAAGTTCATTATTCCTAAGTGGAAGGGGAATATACAACATATTAATAGCATACTTATCACAAGAAGAAACCTTTGGAATCGAATATTTGCAATTAGGGATTGGCAATTTTCCTTTCACCTCACGCTTCAGATTCTCAATTTCGTTAAGCAAAGATGTTACCTTTTCAATATGTTTATCATGATTAACTTTGAAAGAATCACATAACTCTTTTTTTTATCATTAACTTTTGAAATTTCAGCTTTAAAACAATCATTTTCCTTTTGCAGGTTATCAATAATGTTTTGAAGTTGGAAATTCTAAGAATCTAAAGGTGGAGGCATACGGGAGACAGTCACTTCATTCTTTTCACCTTTCAATTGTGAAATTTGAGTTTTCAACCTTTGGATCGTGTTACAATGAGCTCTGATCTGCTCATCACGTTTGTTGATTTCAAAAACTGCATCAAACTCAGGAGCATCCGAAGATGTCTTGGCATTTGAGGTTTTAACATTTTCTTTTTGATGTTGATATTTTAATTGTAAACCAAGAAATTCAACTTCCAATTTAGAAAAATGCTTGACCATGTTATCATGATCATCCTTTTCGATTCTATCATGCAATTCTGAATTTTTGGTCTCAAGCTCAATGACGCGATCCTGGGAGACTTTTAATGCAATGGATAATTCATGAAATTGAGAAGCAGTAATGGAATAATTCGTAATAGTGAAAAACACATCTTGAGCAATACATCTAGAAATCAAATTATCATTTAGAATATGAAGATTCTTTCTCTCAATCTCATTACTCTTAAGCTCACGTTCATTCATACTGACCTCGATTTCCATTTCATTAAACATCTTTTTCATCTCTTTAATCTCTGTATCTATGCCCTTTTGAAGACTTTCAAAATGTTCTTTTAGTTGTTTAAAGAAAGGCATGACCTCAGTTAAATAACATTCTTTTGTTTGTTCAAAACCCCTTTCCCCTTCAGTAATCCCAGTAGGTGTGATTCTCTTCTTACATGTATTCTCAAAATCAACGAATAGTTGGTAAACTACATATAAGCTGATTAAGGTCTTGCTATTAGTGGGAAGAGTTCTGGGCACTAAATGCATTGGTGTATTTGGAGGATACACAGTGGCTGGGGGCAATTTCCTAAGGGGAGGATTCTTTTCCACAAGATCATCAGCTTTCTTCTTATCAATGTTTTTTTTCCAAAACACTTGTTCACGGGTTAATAAAGTTTGAGGCTTAAACTTGTTCAAGGCAATCCAATTTTCCTTAGTGTAATCATGGGATTTAAGCGTTATATTATATTCTTTACACCAAGGATTTTCTATTTTCTTTGCCATTTTCTCTTTTGAGGCATCTTCTAATTTTCTATCCTCTTCAGTGCACTCAATACATGATGGAGTTTGTCTAGGCTTAAGGAGCTCATCACCACCATAAACCACTTTATTAGCTGCTAAGCCTATTTTACCATACTCAGGATTGGGTTCTTCTACAAGGGGAACACTATGCTTATCGCTTAAAACTCTATGCTTAGTGACCATGTGAGCAGTCTGAAGGGTGTTCCCTTGTACGTACAACTAGTTTTCTAGTTTGTTTTTCAAAGTTTTTAGGTTGGAAAACTCATTTAAAAGTTTTGATTCCTTAGCATTGAATTCCTGCTTAAGCTCTTTTACATTTTCTTGAAGTTCTTGCTTTTGCTTAGCAGTTTTATTAAGCTTTTCTTTTAAGGAATTTAACTCTTGTTTTAATATTTCTTCCCTAAAATTACTTTTTCTTATACGTGTACGCATTTGGTTATCCATCTCTTGCTCACGTGAGGTCAGCTCAAATTTAGCACGCTGTTCATAGATGGCAACTTGATCCTTATATATGTTAAGCTCAGTGATAAGGGAATCATCAGGGATAAATGCAGAGTACTCATGCAGCTCATAATCATCATTTTGAGTAGAAGATGCACAGCTAGGTACAGCAGAAACTTCCATGCAGCTTTCCTCTACATTAATGTGCACAGGTTGTGGCTGGTGCATCTCTTTCTTGGGTACATCCGAAGATTCAATGGAGCATTCCTTTGCATTAACTTTCACAGGTTGTGGCTGGTGCACCTCTCTCTCTTGTGAATTTGAGCACCAAGAATCCATTTTAGCATTATCCGACTCAAACACGATAGTCTGTTGTACATTGTTGGGTATCTTCTGTTCATTGATCACGTCATATAAACTGAGTATCTTAGATACAACTGAATCTGAATCGTTAGGCATGATGTTGACGTGCACGGTATTTTACAAATCTATGATTTAAAACGAGAAATAAAATCTTTCGCGGGATTTTACAAAATCAAGAAGAAACCGTTAAGCAATGACAAATGGAACGTGTTAAGATGACTGATGGATCGACACAATGATAGAAAATTGTGTGTTAGGACTTATTATTTTTTGTAGGATTAGCAGAGATGTTGTTTGGTTGAGATTTGGATTGGTTGATGCACGATTTTACGAAGAAATTTAGGTCTAAAAACTTAAAAACCTCAATAACTTCCTTTCGGAGGGGATTTGGGACTCAAAAAATTCATTTCACGAACTTGTCTTGAAACTTCACCATATTCAGGCTGTTCCGCTCGTTTTGACTGGTATTTCGTCCAAAACGGACTTACGGTTCAAAAGTTATGGCCGTTTGAAGTTTTGACGTAAAAAGTCAACTTTTGGTCAAACCACTTCAATCAAACCGCTGGAATACAAACCGCTCAACAAATATCATACAAGACAAATCGCACTCTTGAAAAACCACTTCAGTCAACTCGCTTCCAACACAAATCGCTTTCCAGACAAATCGCTTAAGTGTCAAATCGCATACTTGACAAATCGCACAGATGACAAATCGCACAGGTGACAAATAGCACTGATGACAAATCGCACCCTAGACAAATCGCATAAGTGTCAAAACGCTTAGCAGATAAATCGCATAAGCTGACAAATCGCATAGTACACAAGTACACCCACTACTTCCACTACTTTGTCCTTTCTTGTCGTTTTGTCTCAATAGACAAATCGCATACTAGACAAATCGCTTCACGAAAAGTGACAAATCGCATAGTATTTAGGACAAATCGCATAGTAGAACACCTATTCGAGACACAAATCGCATAATTGAAACTTTTCAAAAAATACCACTTTTCAATCAAAAAACAACCCAACCACGATGATTCAAGCCTTCCAAACCAAAACCTAAACACTTATAATGATTCTAAACACAAAAGTACTATCAAAATTCAAACTTTAACACAAGAAATGATCAAAATGGTGAAAACTACTCTAAACTCATTCAAACCCAAATACCTTATGAAAACCACTAGAAATCCAAGAACATGAAAGATGAGTGATCGAACCATGGCTCTTGATACCAATTGTTAGTTATTGGTTTTCATAAACATATAATCAACCACAAACAAGGGGCGTATAGAAAGAGTCTAGAGAGAGAAAGTGGAAGAGTTTTAGGAACTTTAGTGAGACAAAGAAAAATGATATTAAAAGCTCCAACCCTTTGCCTTGCTAGGAAAAGGGTATTTATAGTTCTTACATGACACGCCTCCTACGGGCTGTGGATCAGGCATACAGTGGGTAAATACTCGTCCGTCCTCCACGGTGTTACTTAGCAAACTACTTACTAACACTAAATGACTACGACTACAAGCATTCTAACGAATACATATACTTGAGGTGACCGAATCTTTAACTACCGGATTTACTAAATCCTAACAGAAGTTGCAAGAAAAGCTTGCGTACATCACAAGGTCACAAGAGGCTAAAAGATTGGTAAATCCATATCTAATTTGTGACACTTGTGGAGGACCGCACAATGTAGAAGAGTGTGAAGATGACGCGACAAGAGAGCAACTGCTCCTTTCGAGCCATGACATCTATGATGACCCCTCCTTACTAATGTTCTATCAGAATGATGACTCACCCTGTGGGGAAATCTAAAAAGAAAGGCTGAAGGAAAAGAAGGGCCTGAATATACCAGCCACAACACCTTTGAGGAAAAGCTTGGGCATTTCATAATGGAAAATGGTTTGCTACTCAAAGTTCTTAAAGGGTTCACCCTTGAGCAACAGAGTGAATTAGAGAACCAGTTCTCTAAACTTCATGATAAACTTGAAGGAAACAATGAACCTCAACCCAATGAACAACGTCCAGCCTTTGCCATTACCACTCGGTCCGGAACTACCACTAAAGACCCACCATATCCGAATCAGTCTCCTACGACTAATGAACCTGAAACAAACAGATAGAAGGCACCCGAACCTACCCATGTTCCTCAAGACACATCCTCACTATACAACACGCAACCCTCACTAAGATACCATACCCGTCCAGTTTAAAAAACCAAAAAGCTGAGGATGACAAAAACAGATTGTTGTCATACTTCAAGGATGCAGTGATGACTATCCCACTACTCGATGCATTCTATCATCTGCCCAAGCATAACACATACTTCAAGAAATTCTTTCTAACATAAAGAAGGTTGAAGGGCTGGTAACTCTGGGAGAGGAATGCTCCGCGATTATCCAAAAAAACCTACCCAAGAAGAAGGAGGATCCCATAAGTTTTACCCTTCCTTGCTCTACAGGAACACTTTCTATGAAAAGCGCTCTAGCAGATATGGGGGCAAGCATAAATCTAATGCCCCATTCCCTATATCTAAAACTTGGGTATTCAGGATTAAAACCCACTAAGATGAGTATCCAACTTGCTGACCGATCAGTAAATACCCCATTGGGATATGAGAAAATGTGTTGGTAAGGATAGGACAATTTAGATTTCTTGTCGATTTCATGATATTGGAAATGGAGGAAGACGATACCATTCTAAAAATTCAAGGGAGGCCATTTTTGGCCATTACTCACACCATTATTGATGTTCATGATGGCAAACTTACTCTGCGAGTAGGCTCTAAAAGCTTGACCTTGATATTAAGGACACAATGAGCTTACCTTCCTCGCAAGATCGCTCCGTGTATTATGTTGAAGAATTTGACGAGTTTGTTGATGAGATAGACACGTGAATAGAATTGCATTTCGCAGATGAGCTCTTGAATGAAAATATAACATGTGGTACGAGGAGGAAGAGGATGAGACTAAAATGGTTGGGGCCGTTTCTTTCTACCCACGCAACTAAGTTGTTGAACCTCTCGAATTACAAAATCCTGAAAATAAACTTAAACCTTCAATCGAAGAACCTCCCACATTAGAATTAAAAGACCTCCCAAATCATCTGAAATATGCCTTCCTTCAAAGGGAGGATTAGCTTACAGTAATCATAAACTCTTCTCTAACAAATGAACAAAAAGAGAGGCTCTTAGAAGTTCTAAGGGAATTTAAAGGGGTGATTGCTTGGTGCATTGCACACATCAAAATAATTGACTCTACATTCTGCACCTATAAAATCCTGATGGAGGAAGATTATAAACCGACTGTCCAACCTCAAAGATGTGTGAATCCTAATATCAAAGAAGTGGTAAAAAAGGAAGTCATCAAGCTCCTTGATGCCGGCTTGATTTACCCAATTTCTGAAAGTCCATGGGTTAGCCCAGTCCAAGTAGTTCCAAAAAAAAGGAGGAATGACTTGTGAAAACGATAAAGATGAATTAGTTCCCCAAAGTAAAGTCACAGGATGGCACGTTTATATCAATTATAGGAAATTGAACAATGCTATCGGAAAAGATCAATTTCCATTACCTTTCATCGATCAAATACTTGAGAGGTTAGCTGGGCATGAATATTACTGTTTCCTTGATGGTTTCTCGGTGTATTTCCAAATCCCCATAGCCCCGGAAGATTAAGAAAAGACAACATTCACATGCTCCTATGGAACTTTTGCTTACAAACGAATGCCCTTTGGGCTATGTAATGCACTTGCTACCTTTCAATGATGTATGATGGCAGTATTCCATGAGCTGATCGAGGATAGCATGGAAGTCTTCATGGATATTTTTTGGTAATCGGAAATTCCTTCGATCTCTATTTAGCCAATCTTAGGAAAATTTTGAAAAGATGTGAGGAGACTAACCTAGTTTTAAACTGGGAAAATGTCATTTTATAGTAAAAGAAGGGATTGTTTTAGGACACAAAGTCTTCGGAAATGGGATAGCGGTAGATCGGGCAAAGATTTAAGCTATATCCAAACTACCTATCCTACAAACATTAAGGATATTCAGAATCTTCAGAATCTTCTTGGTCACGCGAGGTTTTATAGGAGATTCATCAAGGATTTCTCAAAAAATCACTTGACCAATGACTCAGCTACTTGTGAAAGATGCACCTTTTGACTTTTCACAAGAATGCAAGGAAGCCTTCAGTCGGTTAAAACGAGATCTCTCACAAGCTCCCATCATGGTTACCCCAGATTGGTCTGAACCATTTAAGATCATGTGTGACGCTAGTGATTATGTTGTAGGGCGCTTTTAGGTCAAAGGAGAAGAAAGCACTTTCACCTATTTATTATGCCAAAGCAAAACCATGAACGCTATGCAAGAAAATTACACCACTACTGAAAAATAGCTCTTGGAAATGGTCTTTTCCTTTGATAAGTTTCGAGAATACCTTGTCCTTTCAAAAACTATCATTTTCACGATCATTCGCTTTAAGATATTATTTGCAAAACAAGAAGCCAAACCCCGACTCATTAGATGGATTTTATTGCTTCAAGAAATTGATATTGAAATCCGGGATAAGAAAGGAGCTGAAAATCTTGCAGCAGATCATCTCTCTCACTTAGAAAATCTGAACCTTGGTATACTAAACAACAATGAAATTTGAGACTAATTTCCTGAAGAGTAGCTGATGTTGATTAAAGACATAGAACCATTGTATGCGGATTATGATAATTATCTATCAAGTATGGTTCTACCAAATTATATGACAAGACAAGAAAAGAAAAGGTTCTTCACTGAACTAAAATATTATTTTTGGGAAAAACCTTTCCTCTTTCGCATGTATCTTGATCGATTATTCGCTTGTGTTGCGGGAAAAGAGATTGATCGGATAATGAGGGAAAGTAATGCCGACCATCGTGGGGACATCATGGAATAAATGTCACCGCATCGAAAAGTTTTGATGCAGGATTCTATTGGCCAACTATATTTCGTGATGTTAGGAAAATAATTCAAATTTGTGATGCATGCCAAAGGGCTGGGAACATCTCAAGAAGGGATGAAGCACCACAAAACTATATTCAAATCTGTGAAATCTTTGATGTTTGGGGAATTGACTTCATGGGACCCTTTCCATCATCCGCGGGAAATGAATACATACTCGTAGCTACAGATTATGTCTCCAAGTGGGTGGAGGAACAAGCCCATAGAACGAACGATGCTAGAGTAGTCATTCATTTCCTCAAGAAACTATTCGCACGGTTTGGAATTCCTAAAACCCTCATTAGCGATAGGGGAATCCATTTTTGCTATGCTCAAATGGAGAAGGTAATGAAGAAATATGATGTTTCCCATAAGTTTTCAACTACATATCATCTCCAGACCAATGGACAAGTTGAAAACCTCAATAGGGCCTTGAAACGTATATTAGAAAAAATGGTTAATCAAACTAGAAAAGATTGGTCGTTTAAATTGGATGAGGCTTTGTGGGCATTTAGGATGACTTATAAAACGCCGATAGGAACAACACCTTTCTGGTGATTCTACGGTAAGGCATGTCATTTTCCTGTCTAGCTTGAGCAAAAAGCATATTTGGTACTTAAGGCTTGCAATATGGACTATTTTGAAGCCGGGTCCAATAGATTCTTACAGTTCCAAGAGCTTGGTGAATTGAGATTAGAAGCCTATGAATTATACATGACATATAAGGAAAGGGATAAGAAATGGCATGATCAATGAATTAAGAATCCTAAGGAATTCGTAGAAGGAGATAAGGTGCTCTTATATAATTCAAGGTTAAGGTTATTCCCATGAAAGCTCAAATCTAGATGGTATAGTCCCTTCAAGGTAAGAAAGTCAATAAGTGGTGGAGCCGATGTTCTAATAGATGATGAAGGAAGAGAATTTACAATAATCGGGCAACGGTAAAGCATTACCAAGTAGACAATAATGACTTAATGAATGAAGAAGACATAATTTTGGATAGTGAAATAATGTATGGAGCATGACTTTGAGTCTAGCTACAAGGCTCAGAATAAAGAAAAGCGCTTGGGAGGACCCATGTTAATTTTTTGATTGTTTATTTTTATTTGTTTGTGTGTCATATATGTGTTGGGAAATTCACAAATGGAGTTAATACTTATAGCTTTGGATTTAGTACTGATAGTGGTATTAGAAAAGTATTAACTAGTTGGTACTGATAGTTCAATAGTTAGTACTGATAGTGTTGAGTTTCTACTATTATATATTAAGAATATCGTGTATGGTCTACAATAGCATATCTTCTATACCAATAGAAGATATGATACGTTTAATACATAGTTATCTTTGTAAGGGATCTCCTTAGTGTATAAAAGGAGATCCTAGCTAGGTCAGAGAATTACACATACTCTATCCGTCTTAAGAAAAGCTTTAAGGTTGTAAACCCTAGTACTAGGAGAGTACTCGTATTATTCATTAATAATATTGAAGCAGTTGGTGTTACATTTGTGTTTACTTTAATCTTCTAAGTGCATTCAAGTAGATTCCGCATACTTGTGTGTATATACAACAAAGCTTCTCATTGTTGTTTTGGAACCATCCAAGGCAACTACACGTTTACAAGCTAAGTGTTCTAGATCCAAGGTTTGGGACTTCACAAGTGGTATCAAAGCTTGTGTCCCAAGCTTTGTTTTTAGAAGATCATGTGACAAATCAAGAAATGGATTTTGATTCAAGCAGATCAAGTGCTATTGCTAGAGTTCCTAAGTTGGAGCCTAATAAATATGAACTCTGGAGGATGCGCATAGAGCAAGACTTCTTGGTATTTGACTTTAACCTGTTGAACGTTGTGATCAATGGAGACTCCTACAAATCCATTTTTTCTGAAGAAGTTGGTGGCAAAACAATTATTAAAGACAAAGGTGATCCTGTCACTATTGATGAAATGGCTCAAAGAGGCAATGATCTCAAGGTCAGAAGTCTCCTTCTTATGGCATTACCTGATGATCATCAACTCAACTTCAAGAAACACAAGGATGCTCAGACTTTGTTTAAAGCCATTGAGACAAGATTTGGTGGGAATTCTGTCACCAAGAAGACTCAAAAAACTCTTTTGAGTCAAGAGTTTGAAAACTTCATTGTTGGTGCAACTGAGTCCATTGACTCAGTTTACACTAGGCTTCAAAAGCTTGTCACCAACCTGGCAAGATTGGGTGTGGACATCTCTCGTGAGGATATCAATCTCAGGTTTGTTAGAAGTCTTCCATCACCAAAATGGGACACTCGTGTCATTGTATGGAAGAATAAGGCAGAATTTGAAACTATGGGGTTGGACAATTTGTTCAATAGCTTTAAAGTGATTGAACAAGACATGAAGAGCTGAGCATCTTCCATTCGGATCACAAAACATAGCTTTTGTGGCTCATCCAATCACTAGTAATGAAAAGGGCATTTTGGTGTTAGTACTCCTAGTACTAATGTTAATACGATTATGTGGTCACCACGCAGAGCATCAATGAAAGCACAATCTATGCTTTCATCTCTGAGCAGCAAAAGGGATCCCAGGTCACTCATGATGACCTAAGAAAAATCCATGAAGATAACATGGAAGAGATGGATATCAAGTGGAACATTGCCTTGATTAGTATGAGAGCAAGAAGGTTCATGAAGAAGACTGGGAGGCAGATTAAGATCAATGAGGGAGATATTGTTGGGTTTGACAAGGGAAAGGTAGAATGCTACAACTGTGGCAAGCTTGGGCATTTTGCCAGGGAATGCAAAAGCCCCAGGAGAAAAGGAAAAAGTGGTGAGGCTGATGATTCTTCTTCTAAAGCAATGGTAGCTATTGATGGTGCTGGATATGATTGAAGCTTTATGGCTGATGATGAGGAGAGTCCAATCAATATGGCTTTAGATCCTCGAGGTACTTACATGAAACAAATTGCTCAGATACATGTGTCCCATTAAGTAAATATGAGTCTCTTAAAACTAAGTTTGATAAATTGGCTGAAGAGTTTTCTAAAATCAGTTATAACTTAGCAAATCATAAAAGAGGCTTACTAGTTTTAGAAAAACAAATTGTGCATTATAAAGAAAACGAGTCAAAGTTTTCTCAAAAACTGTTGTATTTAATAGGGAAATTTCTCTTAAAGACACCACCATAAGTGTGATAAAAGAAGAACTAGAGAGAGTCACAAAAGTTAAAGACAACATAGAACTTAGTATTGACACTCTTAAAGACACACACCATTATAACTCTAAGAAACTTGATAAATTCCTTGAAAGTGCTCTAATTGGTAAAGCCAAATCAGGTATGGGTTATAAGACAACACCACCACCATTCAGAGGTATTCCCTCACCACCTGGTATAGACCTTGAACACACTGCCTTAGAGGAGTTTAAGGCACCCACATTTGTCCCGGACCGTAAACCCATTGAGACCAAGGCTGAAAACCCGATGAGACCTTTGAAAGTGCCGTGACACTTCTTTACCCGAGGTGTATGTGTTTGAAAACAAAAGGCAGTGTAGAGTCTAGTGAACCAAAGCAAGAACAGGCTACTAAACCTGTAAGACCAAATGACAAACCTGTTAGGAAGCAAGTAAAATATGCTGAGATGTATAGAAACAAGTCATCTAGTCCTAGAGGTAATAAAATGAACTGGAACCTTAAATCGAGCAACTAGGGGATGAATTTGTCATGTATAATAAATCTTGCTTTGTGTGTGGTTTTTCTCACTGCAGCTCAATGGAGACACCCTATGAGACCCCAACCCATCATGACCCCAAGAGCGCTTCTAAAACTCGCATAAAATCTTTGAATACTACAAGGCCAAGAAATATCGCTAGACCACAACCCGAGTATTTGGTGAAAGACCCAAAAGAAACTCTTCAAAATCACCATCTACTTCACCAAGGCCCTTTAATGCTAAAGCAAAGACAAACCTTTAAGTCCTATGATGAATAAATCAAGTTTTACAAGAAAAAGGTTAATACTTATGAGCCAAAACTTAATACTGATAGGCCAAAAGTTAATACTTATAAGCCTAAAATGAAAATTGTTGGTTCAAAAGTGAGTGCTACTGGGAGAATCAAGGGCAATGCTATTAAGTCCTCAGCTTGTTGGGTTAGAAAGACCACTCAACCCAACAAGGCATCACTTACTCTCAAGATATATGATTACATTGATGCACGAGGCAGATCCAAGTCAGTAATGGCTTGGGTCCCCAAAAGGAACTAATTTCCTTTATCTTGTGTGCAGGGACATTCCAACAATAATTATGATCTTGGCTATTTAGATGGGTGTTCCGTGCACATGATCGGAAATCTATCCCGAAATCTATCCTATCTTTCAGGCTTTACCGATTTGAATGGAGGATATGTTTCTTTTGGAGGTGGTATAGGTGGAATAATTACTGGTAAAGGCACAATCAAGACTGGTAATTTGGACTTTGAAGATGTGTACTATGTGAAAGAACTCAAATACAATATATTCAGTGTGTCATAAATGTGTGACAAGAAGAATTTTGTTCTATTCACAGACACTGATTGCTTGGTTTTATCTCCAAATTTTATGTTGCCTAGTGAAGATGAGGTACTACTTAAGTTCCCTAGGAAAAGCAATATGTACAGTGTAAGTATGAAAAATATAGTGCCCAAAGAAAACCTTACATGTTTAGTTGCTACAGCTTCTTTGGATGAATCTATGTTATGGCATAGAAGGCTAGGTCATGTGAACTTTAAGGTAATAAATCTTTTATCTAAACATAACCTTGTAAGAGGTTTGCTTTTAAAAATATTTAAAAATAAACAGACCTGTATTGCATGCCTCAAAGGGAAGCAAAGATAGAGCCTCTTGTAAGCCCAAGGTTTTTAACTCTATCACCCATCCACTTCATATGTCGCACATGGACTTATTTGGCCCCACCTCTGTTAGCACAATTTTAAGAAATATTGTTTGGTTGTGACTTATGATTTTAGCAGATTTACTTGGGTTTTCTTCATGAATACTAAGGATGAGACCAGTGAAATCCTTAATTCATACACATAATCAGTAGAGAGAACCTTGCCGATAAGAGAGTTAAAATCATTAGGTGTGATAATGGGATAGAGTTCAAAAACCAAGTTATGAATGATTTCTGTCAACTTAAGGGTATTAAAATATAATACAAGGTAGCTAGGACTTCTCAAAGAAAATGGGGTTGCTAAAAGGAGAAACAGGACATTGATAGAGGCTGCTAGGACTATGTTAGCAGATTCCAAGTTGCCCATAACATTCTGTTGAGGCGCTATACTGCTTGCTATGTTCAACAGTGGTACTGGTAGTAAAGCCTCATGGCAAGACTCCCTAGGAGTTGTTTTTAGGTAGAAAGCCTACCTTAGACTTTCTTAAACCTTTTGGGTGTCACGTCTCTATTCTCAATACCATTGACCACTTAGGTAAGTTTGATGGAAATCTGATAGTGGATATCTGGTTGGCTACTCCCTAAATAGTAAAGCCTTTAAGGTTTATAATTATAGAACCAAAAGAATAGAGGAGAATCTGCACATAGAGTTTCTTGAGGATAAACCTAGTGTAGTGGGGCAAGGACCAAAATGGCTTTTTGATATTGATATGCTAACTGAATCTATGAACTATGTGCCTGTTTCTGTGGATTATAACATTGTTGCAGGAGAAAAGCAAGGTCCTCGATGCAGATTCTGATGATGATGATGATGTCCTATTGCCCATTTGGAAGGATGCTCGGTTGGAAGCACTTCTTCGGGGAGGCAAACAAAAGTGTGATCACTCCAAAGACCAATGATTCTAATGCTGAAGGAGGTGTAACCAATGAAGGTGATATAGTGGTAGAAACTCAAGTGATTAGTACTACGTGGTTAATAATGATAAGCCACATGTTAGTACTAATGAGCCGAATTTAATATTGATGGTCCCCACTCCATTCCATCGCTAATACAGATGTTTCGGTCCTAATGATGAAGCATATGAGATTGATTTTACTAATATAGCTTCATCATATGCTATTCCTGCTACACCAAACGTAAGAATTAATCGGGATCATCCATTGGAGAATGTTATTGGGGATGTTCATGCTGAAAGAACAACAAGATCTCGAGTTCAAAGTATAGTGAGACTTCTTTAGTACCATTTATGAAGAGAGGATCCATGGGGACACACAAAAATGTCTCTTTGCTTGTTTTGTTTCACGTGCGTAACCAAAGAAAGTCTACAAAGCACTTGAAGATGAATCATGGGTAGAAACAATGCAAGAAGAGCTTCTCCGTTCAAACTTCATGTGTGTGGTTCTCGTGGATCTTCCTGGGAAAGAGAGCTATTGGCACTAAATGGGTTTTTAGAAACAAGAAGGATGAAAGAGGTGTAGTAATAAGGAACAAGGCTAGACTAGTGGATCAAGGGTATACACAAAGGGAAGGGATTGATTATAAAGAGATCTTTGCTCCAGTGGCAAGGATTGAAGCTATCAAACTATTCCTGGCCTATGCATCATACAAAGACTTCACAGTATGCCAGTGTCACAATTCTCAATTTCCGGTCATTTCTCATATTCCATATTCATCATTTCATAACGTTTCGTGCATGGTTTTGCATTTCACATTAAACGTTTATTTTCTTATTAAATAAAGCTATCGTAATTTATTTATTTTGAACAATTGATTCAATACTTCCAAAAATTATTCCAATATATTTTAATACTCATATTAAGATTATAAAAAAATAATAAAATGAGTCTACCCAGAGTTTTAAATTTATTTGGTATATAAATTGTTAAATTTATATTATTACGACGCTTTTCTTAAAAACTACACGATAATTATTATATCACTCAAATTTTACAAGAAATGTATTTTTATAATTTTTATGACCTAAATATATTTTATCTTGACACGTGAAATTTATTTTATCTACGCCCTTAAATATTCAAATGTGTATACAACTTACTAATCTTATTTAACAATACTACAAGTTACAACTTATATTTATATAACTTACATCTATTTTACTTACACAATTTTTATACATGATAACAAATGAAAGAAATAAATATATATGAGAGCTAGACAAGATCCATCAATTCTACTTAAATTGTGGATCTTGTCTTGCAATCAAGCATTATTACCCTCAATCTATACTTCTTCAACACATAGATACATTTCAAGGAAAAATCAAAATTTCCTCTCTTCCTCTCTTCCACACCATAACCGCCTCCCATGGATCCAAGAAGAAATCATCAAAAATTTTCTCTAGTCAAGTTCTAGACAATCTAGTAACACTCTTTGTTTAGGTTTTGAAATAAAAACCTAGGGTGTTTAGGATAAATCCTTGATCATAAACCTCATCAAGTAACTTGTAAGCATGAAACTTTATCTTTTACCTTTTCATATATATTTTTCATACATTTTCTTGAAGTCCTCATGGTCATATTTGATTTGTTGTGATTTTATTCATTATCATCCAAGATTATCACCCATATGTACTATATAAATATTTATAACAATCATGTGCTAGTTAAAAGTTTATGAAAATGAGAAGTTTGAAAAATGATTTATCAAAGTAAGTTTTGATCTTTTACTAGTGAAGGTTTGATGTAGTTTATGGTTAATTATATGTTATAAGTAGTCATATAAACCTCAAAAATAGTCTTTTTACCATATATGGTTCGACTAGCATTTTATTTTTAGTAGGATTGGTGAAGTGTAGTTCAAGGGATTTTTGTGGTGAAGTTGTGGTTAAACAAGTAGATAAAAATGGTAAAGTTTAAAATAAGCGCGGAAGCGCTGTCGAAATTTATAATTTTTCCGAAAAGTTAGTCATTTTTATAAGTTTTATTAAAGATTTAGAAAATAGATTTTTAGTTATGAACGTGGCCTTTTGAACGGACTAAAACGGAGTTATAACGAAAAAGATACGTGGTTTTCAAGTTACGATTTAAAAACTACAATTTTCCGGAAAATGTACATGCAGTTCCGAGTTTTAACTGACCAAACAGTGGCCTTAAAATTTCTGTGAAGTCTACGAAGTTTAAAAATATATTAGTACTCTTGATTACCTTCGAGTGGATATAAAGAACTTGAAAAACGGACTTAAAACGAGTGAGTTATGGTTAACCGAACTTTGAGTCAAAAACGTGCTGAAAACACTATTCCCAGCATTAGTATGCTGTCAGGATTTTTAATCAAGGTTTTGAGGGCCTAAACGGACGTTTCGGGGGAAATGGACGTTAAAAACGAGTTAGTTTTCCTATGTATATATTACGTCAAGTCCGACGTAAACCGATTTGTCAATTATTAAAACCATTGCGTAATCTTAACTACATTTTCACCATTAGCTCAAAAGTAATTATTTTTGACAAGGAACCGTCACACATTCAAGTAACAATATTTTTATATAACTAATTTTCAAGTAGCATATTGGGTGATACGTTTTCAAATCATGCATCCACGACAACATATCATAACTCAAGTCATAACATTCATTTTAGGTCGCGGATAGTTTCCGAGCCTCACTTTCGTACACTCCATTTTGCTAGCATATCAATCACACCAGGTGAGTTCATACCCCGCTTTTTACTCGTTTAAATTCTTACAAACTATTTGGGGGAGATACATGCTTAAATACTTGTTTCACTCTTGCGAATACTCAAACCATTTATACAATTGTGTTACAATATACTTCTTATACACTTTGGACATTGTGTGTGGTTTATTGCGATATGTGCCTTAATGTGCTAAACTAGTTTTCAATTATGCATCAATATACAAACTTTAGCAATCTGGTTAACTCCGCGGGAGCCGAGAGAGGTATTGATAGTACTATCGGCTGACGCCCCACCCTTGTGTCCTTGATGACGCGACCTTGGGTGAATATAATCTGTTATTCAAGTTATTCAATGCAACACAACAAACAAGTAAGACTCGTCGTGAGGTTCGGTTGGTCGTGATTCTTTGCATTAAGTTTATGTATATATCGTATGCACCTATGTCCTACTTACAAACAAGATTGGCAATTCCATATTTTGGTAATAATGGATTGTAAAACAATGTGTTGCAAGTTTTGTATGGGCGGAACTTGGAACTGAGTGGATTTACAAGGCCTTTGCTGCATCAACATTTCTTATAGACTTTTTTTCAAATCCTTTCAACAAACTTATGAACTCACCAACCATTGTGTTGACACTTTTTAGCATGTTTATCTCAGGTCTTAAGGTGATAGCATTTCATGGAGCTTTTGGGTCGCATGGCATACATTGGAGTCTTGTGCTTTTAACAATTACCATTCGACATGTTTTGTAAACTCTTTGTGTATTATCAAACTTTGGGATTTCTTGCTTGTAAACATTAACTTATTTATCGAATGGTAAACCTTTCAAAACGTCTCATTATAGAGGTCGTTTTCTGTATCCATACTTTGTGCTATGACGTTATACCCCAATGACACTATCGTTCCGCTGCGATATTTTGGGGGTGTGACAGCCAGATAGATGTGAAGAGTGCTTTCCTCTATGGGAAGATTGAAGAGGAGGTATATGTTTGTCAACCTCCAGGCTTTGAAGACCCCAACTTTCCTGACAAAGTATACAGGGTTCAAAAGTCACTCTATGGTCTTCATCAGGCCCCAAGAGCTTGGTATGAAACTTTAGCCAAGTATCTTTTGGGCAATGGCTTCAGAAGAGGGAAGATTAATCAGACTCTATTCATCAAGAATGTGAAGAATGATATCCTGTTGGTTCAGATATATGTAGATGACATTATCTTTGGCTCAACCAAGCAGGATCTATGCAGAGAGTTTGAAACATTGATGCATGATAGGTTTCAGATGAGCTCTATGGGATAACTCACCTTCTTTCTTGGGCTACAGGTAAAGCAGAAGACAGATGTCATATTTATTAGTCAGGATAAGTATGTCAAGGAGATTTTGGTGAAGTTTGGCTATGAAAATACAAAGATTGCAAGCACTCCTATAGAGCATAATAAGCCACTTCTTCCATATGTTGATGGTGAAGAGGTTGATCAGCACCTCTACAGGTCAATGATTGGATCATTGATGTATTTGACTGCCTCTCGACCAGATATTATGTTTGCAGTGTGTGCTTGTGCAAGATTCCAAGTCTCTCCAAAGCTTTCTCACATGCATGCTGTTAAAAGAATCTTTAGATATCTGAAAGGCCATGCTCACCTAGGTCTTTGGTATCCTAAAGATTCTCCTTTTGATCTAGTAGCTTACTCTGACAGTGACTATGCTGGGGCAAGTCTTGATAGGAATTCAACCACAGCAGGATGTCAGTTTCTTGGTGATAGGTTGATTTTATGGCAGTGCAAGAATCAAAGCATTGTGGCAAACTTTACAACTGAGGTTGAGTATGTGATAAGGTTTTAAAATGTACCTTTTTGAGGGGTCGTTTAAGCCCTTATTTGATCACTTTTGTATCCGTTATTACTTAATATCGTTCCTTTTCACTTTTTAGGTCTCTTGAAGGCAAATTGTTGTAATGGCACTTATTTGGACGAAAAGGCGCGGATATACGAAGAAAATGGCCAAAGTCAAGAATTGAGACACTCAAGCTGCTAAAACACAAGGTGACGGCGTCACTGCTTAACTGCGACGCCATCGGAGAACTTCTGTGACGGGACAGTAGCCAAATTGCTTATTTTCAAGTGACGGTGTCAGGCTTTAAAAGAGTAGGCCGTCGCAACTCAGACGGCCTAGATTTGATCCAGACGGCGTCAGAAGCTGAAGAGGACGGCGTCACAAGCACTAGGTGACGCCGTCGCAAGACTAACGTAGCCAAGACGAAACCCTAATGACGGCGACCTGACGGCGTCACAAATCATAAGGTGACGCCGTCGCACTTGTAATATTATATATAGAATCCGAATTTTTCAGTATTGTGTGTGTAGTCTTTTGGAGTAAAAACCTAAACCGAACCAAGGCTGTCTTGTACAGTATTTTAGGGTTCCAAACCCTATCTTACATCAAGATAAGTTTTTTACTTCATTAATTCAATTATGTCTTCAATTATTTGTGTGTATGCTTGCATGTTCTCCATGTCCGGCTAATTTACTTGTGTGTTTGCTTAGGGAATATGAAACTTAATTATTGAATATTGATTGGTTGTCTCTTATCTTAATTGTTAATGATCTAGTAATGCGATAGGTCATTCGTTGTGTAATTAATGCTTGATTAATCTTTGTGAACCTTAGACTATAGCACTTAGAGTAGTTGTAGGCTAAACCACTCAAAGAGTGCCTTAGAGTTAGAGTTTATAATCCCTAGAGGGCTTTGTAGACGAGACCCTTTGGTAAGTTCAAAGAGTTAGGGATAAACGTATACCCTACGACTTTAGACTCACAACGCAATTAAGAATAAGGACGTGACAATTCAACCATCAATAGGAGATAATTAAGGAGTAATAAAATCTAAGTGAACACATCTTTAAACTATCATACGAGCACATAATAATTAAACAT
The DNA here is from genome assembly GCA_910596185.1 of Chrysanthemum makinoi. Classification (NCBI taxonomy): domain Eukaryota; kingdom Viridiplantae; phylum Streptophyta; class Magnoliopsida; order Asterales; family Asteraceae; genus Chrysanthemum; species Chrysanthemum makinoi. The sequence goes on along the minus strand of OU343221.1, from coordinate 240,066,788 downwards.
AGACTACATACACCTAGATTAGATAATTATATAAGTAGAGTAATCGGTAGAAATACCAACCCCCAAATCCGAACCCCGAGATTCGTACCTTTCCATTTTCTAAAAAACATAAAAAGATAAAAAAATAATCTTCCTCAACCCCAACCTTAGCGTAGTAACTTCTCACTAGCATTCCTATTCCCCTAGAGAACGATATAATACTCGTGGCTTACCCTAATACTACACTACAACGATTAGGTTCACTGCCTAGTGTGTTATAAAACTTGCTCGAAGAAAAGGAAGTTCCTTTGACCCCGAACGATGCGTGTAGCGTTATCAGTATGTAGTTGCTGCAAGTTTTTGTGGTCAAGTCCTCTGGATTCAGAATCAGATGCTTGATTATGGGTATAATTTTATGGGCACTGTCATTTACAAAGATAACAACAGTACTATATGCATTATAAAAAATCCAGTTGCTCATTCTAAAACTAAACATATTGAGATAAGACATCACTTTATAAGGGACTGTAATGAAAAGAAACTCATCCAGTACTATATGCATTATAAAAAATCCAGTTGCTCATTCTAAAACTAAACATATTGAGATAAGACATCACTTTATAAGGGACTGTAATGAAAAGAAACTCATCCAGGTTTATAGGATTGATACTGAGTTTAATGTTGCAGATCTTTTAACAAAATCTTTTGAATTGGGAAGGTTTCAGTACTTGGTCACAAGTATTGGGATGCTTCATCCATAATATGTCTTATCTCTCTCTATTTTTGTAAAGTTTTGTAAACTGGTGTTTAGTACTGATTGTTATCTAGTTAATACTGCTAGTGTAAATTTAATATGGATTGTCAAGAAAATATCTTGGATTGTATTTTCTTAGGTTTGAACTAACTTTTCAGGTATAGCACAAGAAGTATGGATGTGGTTTGGTGACTAACTGTTACAGCAAATGTGGTTCACTCCCCTATGCTCATTCCATATGATTGGAACTTGCTGTAACTCTGAATTTTGTGATGCCAAAGCATTTTGTGGCATCTTGTGGTAAAATGTACATGAATTGATGGTTTCAGTTAGTCAGATTCAATCTGCACTAACCCACTCTTTACCATTCTATCTGTTTACAGATAGTGTGACTAGCCTAAGGGCATCTGGCTTAGAGAACAGCGAGCAACTGTGAATCCAACACTTGTGTTGGAGGAAACACCTGCCACGAGCTGGAAACCCTGTCAAGAAGGCCCTTTTAATGGGACTATCTATCACAGGCAGTGTTTAGAACTGAAACCATTGGTTTTCACCAAACCAGAGGCCATGTAAGGCCGACCTTGATTAAGTGTCTGTCACCACACTTAATCCCTTCAAAATGGGGTTTCAGTATTATGATTTCCAAACTATAAGATAATACTGATGGGTAAAGTTAATACTGATGGTTATAAGTTAGTACTGATAAGCTTAGTTAGTACTGATGAACTAGTCGTTAGTACTTATTCCAAAAGTCTGTTATGCAATGATTAATTTTGAAAATTGAGTTGTTACCGCTTGTTTCTTTATATAAGGGTTTCCTAATTGGTTTCTCTTTACTTATTACCAAAAATATTTACAAGCCGGTCCAATCAAAATTCTCCAATTCTCTATATATTGCATAACTTTTCAATTGCTTTCACCACAATTCACTAAATACTTTTGTGAACAAATCCCACTTTACTAACCCTCACTCTTATTGCTAATGGCTCCTCTTGATTTTGTCGATAAGCACAACATGGTGGCATGCTTGGACTTACCAGAAGGCAATGAAGAGTTCAAAGAGATAGTAGCCTTCCTAAAAAGAAGTAGAATAAGGTTTGCTTTACTTTTAAACCCTACTATCTTATGTACCCCTGTCAAAAAGTTTTGGCAAACTGCTATTGTCTCAACAACTGATGAAGGGGTCCAACAGTTAATTGGAATAGTGGATGGCATCCAAATTGTTATTACTGAAGCTTCTCTAAGAGAACATCTTCATCTTAGGGATGCTTAAGGTATTAGCACTTTGCCAGCCACTGACATAATTGAACAACTTTCATTGATAGGGTATAGACATGACAACACCTTTAAATTTCATAAAAGTTAATTTTCCCCACAATGGAGGTTTCTAATTCATACCCTCTTACATTGTTTGAGTCACAAAAGGACTGGCTGGGATGCTTTCCCCACAAGCATAGCCACAGCCTTGATCTGCCTTGCAACAAGCAGGGTATTCAACTTTTCAAATTATATCTTTTAGGGTATGCTTAAAAATGCTGTTAGCAAAACCAAGTTTCTGATGTATCCCAGGTTCATTCAATTATTTTTGGATCTTCAGAAACAAAACTTGCAGCCTCACAAAAATGTTTATCCATCAAAACTACTCACAGCCAAAGTGTTTTCTAATATGTTAAGGTCTTTGGTAGGCTATAATGGGGTTGTAGTGCCTTTGTTTTCTAACATGCTTCTTGCAGAGGGAGAAGGACCATCAAGCACAGATGGCTCCCAACACACACCCACAGATGGTGATCAATCTTCATCTCACCAACAATCATCAACCAGTAGGCATACCAAAAAGGAGAGTGGGACAACTCAGCCCCATTCTCCTCCTCACACTGAACCAGATGAGCCTATCTCAGCTGATGCAGGAGATAGAATGGTTAGGGCTGCCACTACTCCACCAAGCTTAGAGGTTGGTGAGAACAGTAGTAACATACCTAAGACCCAATCCATGCCAACACCTAGTGAGCAACCCTCACAGGGTGGACCCAAGAAAAGGCTTAAAAGGTGGGGTGCATCTGCTCAGGCTAGGCCTGGGAGTGCATCTCAATTGCCCAATGACCCACCTTTCTCAGCAGGTAACACAGCTGGAAGTGGTGAAGGAAGCTTGACACTAAAAGATATGATGGAATTGTACAGGTTTCTTTGTCAAAAGGTGAACAGGCTGAAAATTGCTTTGGAGGAGAATAAGAAAGCTGCATCAAAAGTCCATACTAAGATGCTCCTGAAGATGAAGAAGTTAGAGCATCAGGTTAAAATTCTCTCCAAGACCACTACAGCAAACTCTCCAGTCACTGCATCAATGAAAAGAAATACCAAGTTCAGGGTATCCAGTACTTCTACAGAGGATTCTGCCAAACAGGGGAAGAGTTCTAATATTCAATGAAGACAAGAATTTGGTCAATGGCAAGGTGGTGCAGCATTTTAGAGTCCTTTTGCTGAAGAAGAGGAAGTTCAGGTTAATAAAGATACTAAAGAAGTACTTAGTACTCCTACAAGCACTATCAGTACTATCCCAATTAGTACTGTTAGTGTTGTAGTTAGTACTTTTAGTACTATGGTTAGTACTCCTGGAGTTCCACAATCTGTACTAAGTCCTATCATTCAAGTAGCTGCTGATTTACAACAAATGACAACTACAGAGGCTACCACCATCACTACCACTCCACATGAAGACAGTGATGAAGAAGAAAGAGAGAAACATGCAGTTCTAGAACTCCAAAGCTTGAAGAAAACTGTCCTTATCTCTCCTACTTACAAGAAGCCTCTAGGTTTACACTTAAGGAAGAATTCGAAGTCTGTAGCATCCAAGCCTAAGGAAAAGGGAGTTGTTATCAAAGAAGGAGGTGTCCCAAAGATCACCAACCTCCTTAGTTGCAAAGATTGATCCCAAAGATAAAGGCAATGGTATTTTGGAAGAAGAGCCAAAGAAGAAGAAGCTCTCTAAAGCAGAAATTGATAGGCTAAATGAAGAGGCTGCAAGGGCACTTGCAGCACAATGGGATGAGGAAGAGATGCAAGAAGAAGCTGCAAAGAAGTAAAAGCAAAAGATGGCTAAGATTGTTGAAGACTGCACATGGGATGATATGAGAGCCAAAGTAGAAGCTACCAAGGAGGTACAACAGAAGCTGCAACAAGATCAAGGTACAAGTACTAATTAAGCAGCTCAGTTATTTAGTGAAATTTTGGCTAGAAGGCATAGTCAATTTAAGCAGCAACGGGAGATTGAAAAGCATTCAAAGCCTCCTACCAAGAGTCAGCAGAAGATGTATCTCTGAAAGTACATCAAGAATTCAGGTGAAAAAAGGAGAACACTGAAGCAACTGAATCAACTATCCTAGGAAACTCTCCAAAGACTTGCTGATATAGTTCCAAGAAGATTTCTCAACTTCAGACCTATGCAATTAGATGATACTCTTGAAAGGTCACAACCCATAGGAAGCTACAAAAGACCATCTGAAGAAGGTGTTTCCTCAACTGCTCCAAAAAGACTGAAATCCTCTGATGAAGATGAAGGTGGACTCACTGAAGAGGAGCTCAATAGGATGATGCTGATTGAAGCTCCTGAAGAAGCTTTGTACTTAGAGCCTATCAACACTAGATATCCAATCATCAACTGGGATATCTATATTGAAGAAGGGAAAAGGCATTGGAGGATTCACAGAGCTGGTGGAAGGATAAGTGCTTATTTGTACTTAGTGGATCTGTTTGCAGTCATTGACAGGGAAGATTTACTTAAGCTGTGGGAATTAGTCAAAGACAGGTTCAAGAACAAAGATCCAGATAATGACAAGGATCTGGAGCTACTCTATGAACTCTAGAACATCTTTGAACCTGATCCAACATGAGAGCAATAGAAGTTTCAACCTGGTGATGAAGCTCTAAGTTGGACTTTGCTAGATTCGTGTGGACTGCACCTTGTTACTACTTGCAATGGAACAGATATATATATATATATATATATATATATATATATATATATTGGTTGAAAGAACATACCCACTTGCACTTGGGACTCTTCTATAGATGCTGGATGAAGGGCTAAGGATGGGAAATGCTATTGAAATGGCCAAGGAGTTGCTGCTAAAGATTTTTGATCAAGCTGGAAGACCTAGTAGAAGAAAGTGAAGTTTGGAAGAATCATATAAGACTGAAGAAACTTGTGATTCAGAAACCCAATCACAAGTTTAGGGGAGGATTGTTAGGAAATTCACAAATGGAGTTAATACTTATAGCTTTGGAGTTAGTACTGATAGTGGTATTAAAAAAGTATTAACTAGTTAGTACTGATAGTTCAATAGTTAGTACTGATAGTGTTGAGTTTGTACTGTTATATATTAAGAATGTCGTGTATGGTCTGTAACAGCATATCTTCTATACCAATAGAAGATATGATACGTTTAATACATAGTTATCTTCGTAAGGGATCTCCTTAGTGTATAAAAGGAGATCCTAGCTAGGTCAGAGAAATACACATACTCTAGCCGTCTTAAGAAAAGCTTCAAGGTTGTAAACCCTAGTACCAGGAGAGTACTCGTATTATTTATTAATAATATTGAAGCATTTGGTGTTACATTTGTGTTTACTTTAATCTTCTAAGTGCATTCAAGTAGATTCCGCATACTTGTGTGTATCTACAACAAAGCTTCTCATTGTTGTTTTGGAACCATCCAAGGCAACTACACGTTTACAAGCTAAGTGTTCTAGATCCAAGGTTTGGGACTTCACAATATGCCTCCTCATTATTGTTTAATTTTCATGTTTAAACTATTGTGAAAATGCTTTATTTTGTTTTTAACCTCGTCTTAATCACATATAAAGGTATTTTTCAAAAAGATAAGTGTAGGGAAGATCGCATATGTTTAATAGAACATAATTGAACATGAAATGAACAATACATGATGAGCATATATTTGTGTGTTTGTTTGATTCAAATGCTTGTATCGAGTCACAATGGTTGTTTTGAACTTAATTTCCATGTTCTTAAGAAGTAATTTTTTCTATAAATTTTCCAAAAAACAAAGCTTAAAATTCTGTGAGGTCAATCCCGACGGTGTCAGGATCTATAACCTGACGGCGTCAGGCACTGTAGCAAATAGTTTTCTAGATTATCGTTTTTCTGTCGAAATTGAATTTCTAAAAATTTCTTGGAACCTGCAAACATCATTATGTCTTACTCGCTTTCTAGTTTAAATTTGTATTATATATAGTTTTATCGCCGATTTTACGTGAGGTTTCGTGTTCGTTTTTTCAAAATTTACAGGTTATATTGGACAAGAAGATGAAAGTATACTATGGAAGCAACATTTATGATTTACTTATTTAGTTATTCTTCTTGGAGGAGGATTTAACCTTGATTCTACAATGATCATACCGAGCTAATCAAAGGAGTACTAGTTTCTTTCTATTTTATTTACTTCCTATTATCATAACTTTGATACTTTCAGGGAGGGAACACTGGGGACAATATTCAGTTTAAGTGTAGGGAGAGAAAAAAACGATACCTTAGAAACTATTTGCTCACTTGATATTTGTCTTGTCCTTAGTAATAGTATAATAAACTAAAATAAATACTTGCTAGGGTAATTGTAGCACCAAATTTTAAATTTTTTATGACATTTATTTGCAAAACTTTAGTCTTAACAAAGCATCTCATGGATAGGAGTTATATGACTAGCACAAAACTTACCACTCAAATTTCAACCCCAAAATGTGAGGTTCGCCTTTAGATATATAGGATAAAATCATTCACTTTTAATGTTTATTGAGTGTACTGGTAGTATATAGATTCTAAAACTTGTTTTTGTGATGCATTCTGAGATCGCTAGTGAGACTACATTCGTGTAGTTAGTATTAGCTAAATGATAATAGGCATTAGGATTACCCTTATTTGAAACCTGTTTAAATAATTACATTGGCCACATTGGTTGAGTAATTACCCTACACACTTGCGAGGTACTCATTTTCAGTACAGGATACCCCCAGCGAACCCCTCAGAGCCTATCTTTTCGTGGTTTTCGTGATGTTCCGGTTTCCACAATATCAATGAAGAACATTGTTTACAATCCACCCCAAATGTTACACCCAAATTGCCTTAGCCTTCCTTATATGCACTCATCTTTAGTGCATTATTGTATTATGTTAAACTCTTAGTTCAATGATCTAGTTGATTACATGGTTGCTAAGTCAAGTCATATCTTTTGTAAATACAGTTTTAGGACGATTGGGACTCATGAATTAAGTAGTATTTTATGGAGTAACCGGAACGAATGTCAAATTTAAATTCCCTTATCTACGTAATTAATTACTCCAAGTGTTTGGATCCTCCCAATCCGGGTCATTAGTTTAGTCTAATAAAAACACAAGTGTAGGGATGCTAATATAAATCCCTTTACTATGATGTTATGTTTTGCGGATGGTAGAGTAAGAATGTATGAAAAAAAATAAAAAATAAAAAAACATATGGGCTACCATCTCGCCTCTATCCTTTATCTTTTATCGTTTATTTTTGTTTAAGTTAAGTATTAAGTTGGTTAGTGAGTCGAGTCTTGGCTTAGAAACGCCTCGTTTTACATGTAATTAGCTTAGATTTTTGACTTGCCACTTGTAAAATTCCCCCATATCTAACAAACCCACGTTTTTCCATATTCTTACACCTAACATTACAAACCTTTAAAAGCCCTCTTTGATAGTTTATCTTTGGTGCTTACGCCAAAGCGGTGGAGGTTTGATCTAGTCTCAAGCCTATGGTAATCTATGTGCTTTGACAAGTAGAGAGTGTTATCTTCCATTTCCATACATGTTATATTCATTATACACACGAGAGATGAGAGAATCTAAACACTATATGTGAGGTCCTGGTGTATAATTTTCATGCTTGTCATAACTATTGTAGAGCTTGTATTTGTTGTAAACTATCTTAAACCAATGTTAAATGACCCTAACTTGTAAATTGATTAGATAAAAGCATATTTACTTAAGGACAAGCAAATCCCAAATGTATGAATATTTGATAAGGATTTAAAAAGTACGTTTTTAGGGGGTCATTTAAGCCCTAAACTAATGTGTTTATGATCAAATATTGCCTAAATTCGTTAATTTTCACTTTTTAGATACTTTGGAAAAAAAGCTAGAAATCAAGCATGTTTGTATGAAAATGGATGACATTGTGAAGAAAACGATCAAGTCATGAAAAGTCTGAAAAATGGCACCAGACGGCGTCACAACCCACAAGGTAACGCCGTCACTTGCAAATGAAAATACCAAAACAACCTAGATTTTACTAGAGACGATTTAGTGGAAAATTGAAGAAGTAACAAGTGATGCCGTCACTTGTTAGGAGATCTGGAATTTTCTATGAAAATTATAACGTGAAGGCTTGGAAAAATCAAAGAGGGAAGGTGTTAGAGAATTCTAGACGACGTTTGAAAAGCGACCCCGTCACAAGGCTGACTTGGAAGAGACGAAACCCTAATGGCGGTGACTTGACAACGTCACAGTTATAAGGTGACGCCATTGCAACTGTAATATTATATATAGTTTTAGAATTTTTGGATTAAGTGTGCATCTTTGGAGTGTAACTTTGGTGTACGAGTTTTATTAGGTTTTTACAGTAATTTTAGGTTTTTAACACCCTCATTCATTAAGAGATAAGTCTCTTAATCTATTCTATCGTTATGTTTAATTCATGTTTGATTATGATTACCTGTTTCTTTATCTTTAACATGTCTAACTAATTTAATATAGTGTTTGCTTAGATGTAGTGAAACCTAGTTATTAACTATTGATTGTCGTCTCCTTTTTAAGTGGTTATTACACATTAGGTTAGGAAAACTTGTTTCTTCCTCTAGTGTTGTGAGCTTGAACGTCCTAAACAACGTATTCATGTCCTAGAGTGCACTAGTAGACTTTTCGTTGTGTTTATTGCGTGAATTGCGATTGTTGATAACAGGAGATGTTGGAATCACTCCTAAAAAATTAATTCAAGTGTTAGTGATTCATATGTAATAGTTAGCTTAATATGGCTTTTATGTTAGTAATCATGCCAAGGCTTATGTAGAAAGCCCATGAGCCTTGGCCCAAGTCCAATAAGGAAAGGAAGGGACTAGGAGTGTTGCCCTAGCTCCCTCTCCTATAAATAGTCTTGTAATACCCTCTCTTGAGGGTTGGTTGTTCAGCCATTCTCTTTCACTTTGCTACGCATAACCATTCTTCATATCATACGCATAGTGTTTATTTGTTATTGTTCAACCAATCTCTTCTCTTCTCTATTTCTTCTATTGATGCTTGTGTTACTAATATGGGAACCTAACAGTGGTAGAGCATATGATCCGTCACAGCAACAACCATATGATCCGTCACAACAACTGCAATCATCACACCATATGATCCGTCACAGCAACAACCTCAACAAACTCAATTGGTTCCATACAACAACAACAATGCTCAAGCACTTTACAGTGAAGCTGATGAGGACTCCGATGCTTTTGATGAATTGCAACAAGGATTTTCTATGATTGCTAAAGCCTTCGGCCGGTATACAAACAGATCCAACAATCACATTCGTTCCTCATCAAATACAAGGAATCAGGCTGTTGTGAACAATGGACACGTTGAAGTTTAGAATTGAGGTTATGGTCGTCAGATGGGAGGTGGTCAAGGGTTTAATGCTATGGGCAGGAATAACCAGGGTGCTCCACAACAACAGAGAGCTCAAGTGGTTGAACAGGGGAATGCTCAGAATGGGGTTAATGGTGTTCGTTGTTATAACTGTAATGAGAAGGGTCATCTGGCTAATGCATGTCCTAAGCCGAGGACAAGAGGCAGTGCTTATCACAAAGAGGCTTTGCTCTTGGCTCTCAAGGATGAAGCTGGTGGCACTCTTACCAACAAGGAACAAAGCTTTATGGCAGATGCAGATTCTGATGATGATATGGAGGACTTGCAGGCTAATGCAGCAGTGATGTTGATGGCACACATGCAAGCTCAACACATGAGTGACACAGGCCCAGTGTATGACACTGATGGCTTGTCTCAGGTAGCGGAACAAAATATACTCATTACTGATCTGATATCTCCATCAATTTTTTCATCCGACAAGGATCAGAGTGTTCAACATGAGCCATCCACATCTCATTCCGATGATTATCAAATAGATCCCGTAGTTATATTGATGATCAAGATAACCTTATGGTTAATATTGATAATCAAGTTGACTCCGTGGTTATATTTGAGGATCTAAATAATGATCATGTTGAGACTAACGTTGAACAAGATGAGCTTTTGTCTAATAGAGAAATTGAGCTCCTGACCTTAATTAAAGACCAAGAATCTCGTTTGGAAATTTGCACGAAATTAAAAGAGAAAAATGCACTGTTAATTAGGGATAATGAATGCTTAATTCGACAAATCAACTTTTTCAAAACTCAAGAAAACCGTGAAAAAGGTTTTGAAGCCGCTTTTGCCAAATCACATCAAAACGAAAAATCTTTGGAACGTCAGATACGTGATCTAGCCGCATCCAAGAATGCTTTGTTGTCTCAAATAGAACAACTGAAACATGAACATAAACAACAAATTAACGCTCTTACTTTGGAAACTCAAAAAGCCAAGGCTGAGTTGTTAACTTGTCAAAAACAGTTCTCTGAGTACAAAAAGCATTCCACGAAACGAATAGATAACTATCTTGAAGAAATTGTCGACTTACAAAACAAAATCAAAGAGTTTCGAAATGTTGTTTATAAACATGGTGAATCAATCACAACGATTCAAAAGTTTACTTTCAAACCAAATCCAAATGGATATGGACCGAAACAAACCTAAGTTTTCACACAGAGCATTCAAACCAAATCCTGAAGTTTACAGTGCAGAACATAGAATTGATGATTCAATTATGACTGTTGTTGAATATAATCGGATGGAGGAATTAGATGCTGATGACGAGAGTCGGTCAAAAATGGAAAATGTCGTTTATAACAAACCATTTAACTATTCAAAAGCCGTAACTTTTGTCACACAACAAGATACTTCTAACAAACCTTTGGTTATCACACCAGTTTCTGAAGTTAGTCCCCAACACAATGGTGCACAAATTAATGGTCCTTTACCTTCACTTAGTGAAGTAAAAACTAAAGCCGAAAGTTGTCGCGTTATCAAATATTTTGACACTTTCTTATCTGACCTCAAAATTTTGGAACGTGAGATTGAATTTCATTCTGAAATAAAAGTTCAACATTTCAATCGCCAATGGCGCGAGAACATAGAGATATTCTTCAGAAAAGAATTTTACACCATGTCAAAAATTTGAAAACTTGTGCACTATATTGGGAAAGGGATTTTCACAAGGAACTTGGTCTCATAAAAACAGTTTTCGAGAAAACAGAAACATCGATTTCAAATACTAAACGTAAAAAAAAACTGTTGAGAAAAGATGTTGATCGACTCTTGGAAGATGTTATCTGTGCTGATATCCATAATGTTGTGTTATTACATTCTTTGCCATATGCATCTAATCATATCTCTGCTGATTCTGTTGATTCTGTTAATATTGTTGTGAATACTGATATGGTGCATCAGATCGAGTCTTTAAAAGTTGAAAACGAACGACTGTTAAACGAGCTTTCAAATTCAAAATGGCGTCTTCAATGGTGTCAAAAAGATTGTCAAAATCGTGAACTTGCTTTGCAAAACAAAATTAATCAGTTGCAATCCAAAACGTTTAATCCAAAACTTGAGCAACTGGATGATCAAAACGCGTCTTTGAAATGTCAAATCTCAAAATATGAACAAGAACTTGTAAAAGTGAAAAAGGAATATGGTGTCATATTTGATTTACTCAAACAGACTCGTGATGAAGCATCAAACGAACTTGATCATTATCTTGCACACACTAAAGAAGTCATGAATTTTGCTAGAAATCTTCGTTCTGAAAATCAAGATTTTGTGCACACTATCATTAAGTTAAGGGAAATGTTAGGAAAGTATGAACAAGTTCAGCCTAGCATCATTAATAGAATTGCACCTGTAACACTTAGAAAACGTGAACCCAGATTGCCTACTGACAAAACACAAGTTACTAATGTGCTTCCCTCTACTGAAACAGGACTAGTTGCCTCTTTTCCCAACGTCCGCACTTCACAGCCTAGGAGCAATACAAGGAAGAATAGGAAGTTGCGACCTAAGAAAAGAACAATAAAGAATTCTGAAGTAGAAGAACACCCTAGGACTTTGAATAAGACTCCAGTTGCACCCACTTTAGATATTGCGTCTGACAAATGTAATGAAAAAAGTGTTGTAACGAATGCTAAAACTTTAAGTACTTTTGATATTCAGTCTGATGCTTCTTGTGTTATTTGTCGTAAAAGTATGCTTTCTGATTGTCATGACAAATGTGTTGCTAGAGCTATCTTGTCTCGTTTAAGGAATACTAAGAAGTGGAATACCTCTAGGCCCACTAATGCTTCTAAGTCTGTGCTTGGTAAACCGCCCTCCTTAGATTCTAAGAAACGCATTGTTGTCCCTGTAGTTCTAGTATCACCTCCAAGGAATGTAGTACCACCTAGTGCATTCACTAAGACTAAAGCTAAGACTAGTTGGAGAAGCCAAATGGATACATAATACACTAGGATTTAAATGGATGCCTAAAATCATTGATGTGTGTATTTCTACTATAACTGCTGAGGAACCCTCTAACTCATCGGGTTCCACATCTACTTCTATTCTATCTGTGTTGTCTGTATGTAATGCAGGTGATACAGATCATCCTTTGGATTGTTGATAGCGGATGTTCCCGACACATGACAGGCAACCTTAAACTGTTATCAAACATTATTGCAAAGTTCATTGGCACTGTCAGATTCGAGAATGATCACTTCGCAACTATCATGGGCTACGGAGATTATATCAATGGCAATATTGAAATTAGCAGGGTTTATTATGTGGAAGGACTCGGTTACAATCTCTTTTCAGTCGGTCAATTCTATGATGGAGATTTGGAAGTTGCTTTTAGGGAGAAAACTTGTTTCATTCGTGATCTACAAGGAAACGATCTTATGTCTGGCTCTCGCAATTCTAGTCTATACACAATCTCAACGCAAGACATGGTTGCTTCATCTCCCTTCTGTCTACTCTCAAAGGCTACATCTACAAAATCTTGGCTATGGCACCGTCGTCTCTTACATCTAAACTTTCAAACCATCACCAACCTTGCTCGACACAAACTTGTTGAAGGTCTCCCGAGATTCTGGTATTCTAAAGATCACCTATGTTCAGCTTGTGAACAAGGAAAAAGAACTCGTGCTCATTTTCCCTCAAAGGTGGAACACAGCTCTCAGCATGTGCTTCATCTTCTTCACATGGATTTGTGTGGCCCGATGCGCGTGCAGACGATTAATGGCAAATGCTACATCTTGGTAATTGTTGATGACTACTCAAGATGGACTTGGGTTTATTTTCTTCGAAGTAAAGACCAAGCTCCACAGATGATCATCACCTTTCTCACGAAAATTCAAATTCAGCTCCGGAACACCGTCAGACAAATTTGAACAGACAAAGGAACTGAATTTGTGAATCAAACTCTTCGGGAATATTATGAGAAAGTGGGAATAGAGCATCAAACATCCATAGCACGTACCCCAGAACAAAATGGAGTTGTTGAAAGACGAAACCGTACATTAGTGGAAGCTGCCAGAATGATGTTAATTAATGCTAAACTTCCAGATTACTTATGGGCTGAAGCTGTCTCAACCGCATGCTACACTCAGAACCACTCAATGATTACAAAAACGCCATAACAAAACACCTTTTGAGCTTATCCACAAAAAACCGAACATCAAACACTTTCATGTATTTGGATCCCTATGCTACCCGAATAATGATCATGATGACTTTGGAAAGCTCAAAGCCAAAGCTGACATTGGAGTTTTTATTGGATACTGTGATAATTCTAAAGGTTACCGAATCTGGAATCGTCGTACAAAGCAGGTTATGGAAACGATTCATGCTAATTTTGATGAGCTTACTGAAATGGCTTATGAGCATAACAACTTGGAACCCGGTCACTACCGTTTAAACTTCCCTCAAACCCCATCATCAGCTGATACAAGCCCCCAGCTTACTCGTCAACAAATGGAAAAGCTATTTGCTCCACTGTTTAGTGATGACATTGATGAACGTGCTCCAGATGTATTCGATGTTTTCGCTGCTCAACCTGATACTACTCTTATACCTGATACACCTGCCACAACAACTACGGTTGAAGAAGCACCAACAGTTGAACAAACTGCTTCCAATGACGCTGAACCAGCTGATGATGTTCTAAATGAAGTACCCCTACCTACAGATTTTGATCCAAATGCGTTCTTTAATCCGTTTGCTAATGAAACTGCTGCAACTGATGTTGCGGAATCATCTACAAGCCATTTGAATCCTCAAAATCTGCACAATGTATACCAACATCAACCCTCTACACATCGTTGACAAAAGACCATCCTCTTGAGAATATTATTGGTAACCCGAATCAACCAGTCGTAACGAGACAACGCCTTCACACAGATGGTGAACATTGCATTTATGCACTCACCATCTGCCAATCTAAGCCTAAAAACATTAAAGACGCAATGACAAAGGACAACTGGATAGAATCCATGCAAGAAGAACTCAACCAATTCAAACGTCTTGAAGTATGGGAACTGGTTAAAAGACCAACAGGGGTCTTCGTCATTGGTCTAAAATGGATTTGGAAAAACAAATTGGATGCTGAAGGAATCGTAATTAGAAACAAGTCACGTCTGGTGGCTAAGGGTTATAGACAGGAAGAGGTTATTGACTTTGAAGAATCATTCGCTCCGGTTGCTCGTCTTGAGGCTGTTCGGATCTTTCTAGCATTTACGGCTCACATGAACATCACGGTCTTTCAGATGGATGTCAAAACTGCTTTTCTCAATGGACAACTGAAAGAAACGGTCTATGTTAGCCAGCCAGAAGGATTCGTTGATCCAGAGTTCCCTAATCATGTCTACAAACTGAAGAAAGCTCTCTACGGTCTCAAACAAGCCCCTCGGGCGTGGTACGATAAGTTATCATCCTTCCTGATTGCTAATAATTTTACCAAAGGTTCGGTTGACCCTACTGTAAAACCTGAATTTCTAAAATTCACAAAAAACCAAAATACCCCTATGATCAAAAAGTATGAATAATTAATTTAAAGAATACCAAAAAAACTATGTAAATTCGAAAATTTTAAGAAATATCACATATGATCCAAATAAATTTTAAAGACTTTGTAAAGATTATTTTTATAGTTTATAATTTTATAAAATCAGTTTTGTGTTTTATAAATAGCCGAATATATTTATTAAGTTTTATAAAGAAATAAAATTAATAAAGGCCCAATACAAATTTATAAATTAAGATCCCATTTATTATAAGTCCATTATAATATTAATCCCACAATAAAATTAGTAAATCATATATATACACATTATACGGTTTATTCTAATCCCTAATAACCGATTATACTAAAACCGACTCTAAAACCCTAAATAATACGACATTCGTTTTCCAAGGCTTAAAGCTATTTTTCTTGGATGAGTTTGAAGGTAAAGAAGGTGTTAAAAATCTGGTTCGAGGTCCTAAGGTGCTGGTTTGATCGTGGTTAGTTTCTTGGTCGATTAGGGTGCCGCCGAATAGAGTTTTTGGTTTCTTTTGTTCTAACGTCCAAATCTCATCAAGGGTATATTTCCAATATTATTTTCAGTCCTACAAATCATATAGAACCTGTAAAAATTAGTCATGCATATTTAACAAGTCGCATGGAATTGTTTTGGATTAAAAACCCTAAAAAGGTATAAATAACGAACGAGCGATAATAATTTTAGGACCATGACCTGATTTTTCTGGAAGCCCTTATATGTTATATGACCTGAATAAAATACATGTTCATGAATTCGAAGCTTGTGTGATTTGTCTTGGGTTTTATTGTTCAATAGCGTATGAAAAAGGAAAGAAAATAAAGAAGGACGATTAGGGTTTATAAAAATTAGGGCTTGCTTGTTATAATTAAGAGTAATTAATGCATTAATAATGATGAACTAATGATGGGTTAAACTTAGGTTTAGGGTTTGTATTTGAATTATGCATATTTCGGTTCTAAATAAAAGTTTTGGGTTGGTTTTGTAAATTATGAAACTTAAGGGTTATTTCTGTAAACAGTAAAATACATGTATTAATGTATAAAATAAGTGTGGGGGTTAAACATGTAATTTTGGATACTTAGAGGGCCATTTGAATTGTTATTAAATTGAAAAGGGTATGTTTTGTAAATTCTAAAACCTTTGGGCTAAAAGGGTAAAATCTGATAATATAAGGTTAGATCGTGAAATTAAAGATATCAAAGGTGTAATATGTAATTCTGAGTAATTATGGGTTCGACAAGTGTGAGTTGATTTTGTAGAGGCATGCATGAGTTTTGAGATATCTTTGGTTTGTTTATCATATACGTTCTAGGTCAAAGTGGAAATCATTGAAAGAAGTAACATGTGAATTTAATGCGTATTTAGTAATATTAAAGAGTATGGGAAACCCTAGAACCTAAATAGGAAGTTGATTAGGGTTAAAAGCTAAATGTGCAAATTCGTTATTTCATGTAAGTTATCAAGGCTTGTGTAAACTATTTTGAAAGAGAGTCCTAAAATCCGTTCTTGACATTTATAAACCTTATACTTTGAATGATGATCATATAAGTCCTCAAATAAGATATTTATCATATTAAACCCTTAAGTTTACCATTTATCATTTGTAACCCATAAGTTTGGCAAATTAATGATGGATACTCTAAAATGTTGTAATTACGTCCGTCACTAAAAATAAGAATATTCTGACAGCTCTAAAAATATTAATGAGATTAATCTGTTATAACATTAATGATGCTAATAAGTATTAAATCAATCATAATCCGTGTAGATTCGTTGAAGAAGACGCGACGTTACATCTTCGTATTCCTACATTCGTTTGCTTTCCTCTCATTTGCTTTAAGGTACAGATATTCTGACCTTTTCAGTAAAGGTTTCTTATAACGGTTTCTTTTCGTTAGCTTTTGTATTAGGATTTCCGATGCCATTGCTATGAACCCTTTCCTGATTGTGTGACCTGTTGCTTATCCGAACTTATGTTTTATTGAATCATGCGATAACTGATTTGAACTTTATGATAGGAAGACTTTGATATGCATAATTGTTGAATCTTAGTATATTTGAGTATGAACCTTATGATATGAGTTATTGATATGTATTTGTTGAACCTTGTGTTTGATTAAGACTTGTGTCATTATTGAAATTCGGTTTGACCTAAGTTAGTTTGACACCGAGCCAATTATTAACTAGTCATGGGGGTTCCATGTCCGTGTCAGTGATGCACCATTGACATGACTCTAGGGCAGTAGAGTGAAGTTCTGCCACGTCCCTTATTTATTATTTGTTATGAGCTCAATTTATGTTATATTATATTATCAATATATGTTTGTGGGGCGTATGGATGCATCCTAGATCTGATCTGTTGTCTGATATGATTTGTTTAAGTGAAGAATGTCGTGTGCAATACGCATCTTCATAAAACTCTGGGAGCTAGCTACTCCGAATTATTTTGAGATTGTTTCTATATAGTTATGATGTTTTTGATATGATATGTTCTGGGCTCGTGGTAGTTAACTAGATCTTTATCTGTTATTTCTATGTTAAGTATTCTGATTATGATTCGGTATGTTCAAGTGTTAATAATTATGTGCTGGGTTTATTATATGTTATTATCTATGTGTATGCTTTTGTATGTTTATGTAACTACCGTCTACTATCCTAGGTTATGATTAATATGTTTTAATATGATTCGCATGCTGTTATCTGATGTCATGTTGGTTTATCGTTATGTGAATTGTTGATCTGTGGGATGAATGTGCTAATGTGAAAGTGAGTATTATATAAATTTAGCATGTATAATTTGTTCAGTTAATTTTGTGAACTTTGATTATATGTTAATGTTTTATTTGCCTATGTGACCTGCCATGTTTTAACTCTGCTGATGTTAGGATTTGATCTGAGAACTGTTTTAGCTTATGATATCTGTTTTGATAATTGCTAATGGTTATGCTATGTTTTGTCCGGTCTATCTAATTATGGTTTGCTTAATATGTTTTCTATTTGCTTGTGAGACTGCCATGATTTGAATGTTGTTTCCGTTGCTGCGATATTGTTTGAGTGTGTTAAGTAAAGGTTAATTAATTTGTTGAATGCCATGTTTATTTTCTAGAAAGTGTTTTCTGTTAGCCTTAGACTTTTCGTTTGGTTTATATGTAATCTATTTATTTTTGATATGCTAAATGTTTGGTTGTTCTGATGTGTTTGTGTTTGTGTCATTAATGTGCTATGAGATGTTTTAAATTGTTACGTGGTTGTTTGGATTTCTGTATATTTGTGCTTCCGCAGAATCCTAAAAGATTCCTCATTATCATTTTATTTTGATGTCGTCATTTGTATATTTTGTTTTGTTTAGCTTTTGTTTCGTTATATCTGTTCACTGAGCTTTGTAAGCTCAACCGCATTTTCTTTTCCTGCGGCAGGTATTTTAAGCATTCAAGATGAGCTTATGGGATAGCCGATCGGGTTGAGAGTAGAGACGAGAGCAAGATTCGATTATAGAGATCTTAGATTTATTTTGAAGTTTAGTTATTTATGTTTTCTTTTGAGTATTTTTGTCAGGCTTTCGCTATTGTACAATATTTAAAGTTCTGATATGAAACCGTATTGTGATATCTTTACCCTTGTCGGGTTAGGGTGTTACAATTTATGGTGTCAGAGACAGTTTTAGGACCCTTAGAGCTTAGGCTATGACCTGTGAGAAGTGGGTAGATTTAGGATTTTCCTTTCTGTGTACTTTTCTTGCGTCCACTATCGTACTTAGACTTTGCTAATAGTGGGTTATTCTTTTAGATGGTTATTCTTCGTCGCTCTAGTTCATCCGATAGGAGCAAACAAGGACCATCTAGGCAACCTAGGGAGAAGATGATGTGGGCCGTCGTTATTGCTAAAGGCTGCAAGAGGATTGGTAGAGTGAAGCGGACCAACAAGAGGATACGAGTTCCGGCCTATATGTGGCCATGCACGATCGAGGAAGAGCTGACCTTGAAGGACGTAGACGGAAAAGTAGTAGAGGAGTACGAAACTAGAGTCGTTGACAACCAAGGTTTCACCACTAAGTATCATGATAGATGTCCAAAGTTCGTTGAAGATGGAGGAGTGGGTTGGACTAGGAGTCGCGATTTGTATGCTTTCGTAGACCGTGTGCCGGAAGAGGAGGAGAGGAATCGGAGAAACGATTTTGCTAGCCGCTTATTACCGCAGCGCGAAGGAAATAAGAACGGATGGATAAGTGAGGAAGAAGAGGAGGAAGAAGAAGAAGATGAGGAAGAATACGAGGTGGACTCGGATCTAGAATCTACGGCTTCTAGTAGGTTCAATCCGACACAAGGATAGAAATTGCGCTCCTGAATAGTGGTCCTCTTTATGAGAAATTTCTGACATTGGATTTCGGGTTTAGGTCCTTTTGTTTCATTTAGATGATTGAGTCTTGGATTATTAAGTTTGTTTTGGAAATTCATCTTATGACAATTCTGCAATTTTGTTTGATTAGTGGCAATAAAACAACATTTTGAAAGTATAGTTCCTGTCTGTTATTTTCTTCTGATAGATTCGTTAAGTTCCCGTTAGTCCTCATAAGTTCGTCTGCTATTTATCTTCTTAATGATGTTGTTTTATTACCGTTTGAATGAAGTATGGCCATCATGATGGTATACTCATGCGGATCTGGTTTGTTATAGTATGTTACTTGCTATCTGTATGTTATCTGTATGTGGTATGTTTTGTTATGATATTAGTTATGTGTTTTTGTCATGACCCGAGACCAAATATAGTGACAATAAGAACTTGTTATGTGATGCAAGTATTATGACGCCTGATCAACGTGATAATACCGAGATCATATAATTTGAACTTATTGAAATTATATGACGTCTGGGAAATGCCTGTGGTTGATATGTGAATGGAATTTGCCTTGTATCTATTATTTGTCACCCCTCATGTTTGATTGGAATTCTGTACCAAATTGTTATGATTTGTGTAAACCCATAGATTGTTATGTCTGCCTTAGATTTGTATGTCTCCACGTACTTCTACGATTAGTAAGACCGTTAGGATTCGGTCCGTCTATGCATATGATAGTTTTCATCATTAGATACCTGTATAAGTTAGAGTGTGTTTTGAATTTTCCTTATCTCATCCTTTACTGCTAATACTTTATAAGTATATGATTAACATTGGTCATATATTCCTTGAAGTTCCGAAATCCACATTTGTCGCCGTACTGTCCTGTCTTGTTCAATTTCGAGGACGAAATTTCATTTTAGAGGGGAAGAAATTGTAAAACCTGAATTTCTAAAATTCACAAAAAGACCAAAATACCCCTATGATCAAAAAGTATGAATAATTAATTTAAAGAATACCAAACAAGCTATGTAAATTCAGAAAATTTTTAAGAAATATCACATATGATCCAAATAAATTTTAAAGACTTTGTAAAGATTATTTTATAGTTTATAATTTTATAAAATCATTTTGTGTTTTATAAATATCCGAATATGTAATTATTAAGTTTTATAAAGAAATAAAATTAATAAAAGCCCAATACAAATTTATAAATTAAGATCCCATTTATTATAAGTCTATTATAATATTAATCCCACAAGAAAATTAGTAAATCATATATATACACATTATACGGTTTATTCTAATCCCTAATAACCGATTATACTAAAACCGACTCTAAAACCCTAAATAATACGACATTCGTTTTCCAAGGCTTAAAGCTATTTTTCTTGGACGAGTTTGAAGGTAAAGAAGGTGCTAAAAATCTGGTTCGAGGTCCTAAGGTGCTGGTTTGATCGTGGTTAGTTCTTGGTCGATTAGGGTGCCGCCGAATAGAGTTTTTGGTTTCTTTTGTTCTAACGTCCAAATCTCATCAAGGGTATATTTCCAATATTATTTTCAGTCCTACAAATCATATAGAACCTGTAAAAATTAGTCATGCATATTTAACAAGTCGCATGGAATTGTTTTGGATTAAAAACCCTAAAAAGGTATAAATAACGAACGAGCATATAATAATTTTTAGGACCATGACCTGATTTTTCTGGAAGCTCTTATATGTTATATGACCTGAATAAAATACATGTTCATGAATTTGAAGCTTGTGTGATTTGTCTTTGGTTTTATTGTTCAATAGCGTATGAAAAAGGAAAGAAAATAAAGAAGGACGATTAGGGTTTATAAAAATTAGGGCTTGCTTGTTATAATTAAGAGTAATTAATGTAGTAATAATGATGAACTAATGATGGGTTAAACTTAGGTTTAGGGTTTGTACTTGAATTATGCATATTTTGGTTCTAAATAAAAGTTTTGGGTTGGTTTTGTAAATTATGAAACTTAAGGGTTATTTCTGTAAATAGTAAAATACATGTACTAAACGTATAAAATAAGTGTGGGGGTTAAACGTGTAATTTTGGATACTTAGAGGGCCATTTGAATTGTTATTAAATTAAAAAGGGTATGTTTTGTAAATTCTAAAAACCTTTGGGCTAAAATGTAAAATCTGATAATATAAGGTTAGATCGTGAAATTAAAGATATCAAAGGTGTAATATGTAATTCTGAGTAATTATGGGTTCGACAAGTGTGAGTTGATTTTGTAGAGGCATGCATGAGTTTTGAGATATCTTCGGTTTGTTTATCATATACGTTCTAGGTCAAAGTGGAAATCATTGAAAGAAGTAACATGTGAATTTAATGCGTATTTAGTAATATTAAAGAGTATGGGAAACCCTAGAACCTAAATAGGAAGTTGATTAGGGTTAAAAGCTAAATGTGCAAATTCGTTATTTCATGTAAGTTATCAAGGCTTGTGTAAACTATTTTGAAAGAGAGTCCTAAAATCCGTTCTTGACATTTATAAACCTTATACTTTGAATGATGATCATATAAGTCCTCAAATAAGATATTTATCATATTAAACCCTTAAGTTTACCATTTATCATTTGTAACCCATAAGTTTGGCAAATTAATGATGGATACTCTAAAATGTTGTAATTACGTCCGTCACTAAAAATAAGAATATTCTGACAGCTCTAAAAATATTAATGAGATTAATCTGTTATAACATTAATGATGCTAATAAGTATTAAATCAATCATAATCCGTGTAGATTCGTTGAAGAAGACGCGACGTTACATCTTCGTATTCCTACATTCGTTTGCTTTCCTCTCATTTGCTTTAAGGTACAGATATTCTGACCTTTTCAGTAAAGGTTTCTTATAACGATTTCTTTTCGTTAGCTTTTGTATTAGGATTTTCGATGCCATTGCTATGAACCCTTTCCTGATTGTGTGACCTGTTGCTTATCCGAACTTATGTTTTATTGAATCATGCGATACCTGATTTGAACTTTATGATAGGAAGACTTTGATATGCATAATTGTTGAATCTTAGTATATTTGAGTATGAACCTTATGATATGAGTTATTGATATGTATTTGCTGAACCTTGTGTTTGATTAAGACTTGTGTCATAATTGAACTTCGGTTTGACCTAAGTTAGTTTGACACCCGAGCCAATTATTAACTAGTCATGGGGGTTCCATGTCCGTGTCAGTGATGCACCATTGACATGACTCTAGGGCAGTAGAGTGAAGTTCTGCCACGTCCCTTATTTATTATTTGTTATGAGCTCAATTTATGTTATATTATATTATCAATATATGTTTGTGGGCGTATGGATGCATCCTAGATCTGATCTGTTGTCTGATATGATTTGTTTAAGTGAAGAATGTCGTGTGCAATACGCATCTTCATAAAACTCTGGGAGCTAGCTACTCCGAATTATTTTGAGATTGTTTCTATATAGTTATGATGTTTTTGATATGATATGTTCTGGGCTCGTGGTAGTTAACTAGATCTTTATCTGTTAATTCTATGTTAAGTATTCTGATTATGATTCGGTATGTTCAAGTGTTAATAATTATGTGCTGGGTTTATTATATGTTATTATCTATGTGTATGCTTTTGTATGTTTATGTAACTACCGTCTACTATGCTAGGTTATGATTAATATGTTTTAATATGATTCGCATGCTGTTATCTGATGTCATGTTGGTTTATCGTTATGTGAATTGTTGATCTGTGGGATGAATGTGCTAATGTGAAAGTGAGTATTCTATAAATTTAGCATGTATAATTTGTTCAGTTAATTTTGTGAACTTTGATTATACGTTAATGTTTTATTTGCCTATGTGACCTGCCATGTTTTAACTCTGCTGATGTTAGGATTTGATCTGAGAACTGTTTTAGCTTATGATATCTGTTTTGATAATTGCTAATGGTTATGCTATGTTTTGTCCGGTCTATCTAATTATGGTTTGCTTAATATGTTTTCTATTTGCTTGTGAGACTGCCATGATTTGAATGCTGTTTCCGTTGCTGCGATATTGTTTGAGTGTGTTAAGTAAAGGTTAATTAATTTGTTGAATGCCATGTTTATTTTCTAGAAAGTGTTTTCTGTTAGCCTTAGACTTTTCGGTTGGTTTATATGTAATCTATTTATTTTTGATATGCTAAATGTTTGGTTGTTCTGATGTGTTTGTGTTTGTGTCATTAATGTGCTATGAGATGTTTTAAATTGTTACGTGGTTGTTTGGATTTCTGTATATTTGTGCTTCCGCAGAATCCTAAAAGATTCCTCATTATCATTTTATTTTGATGTCGTCATTTGTATATTTTGTTTTGTTTAGCTTTTGTTTCGTTATATCTGTTCACTGAGCTTTGTAAGCTCAACCGCATTTTCTTTTCCTGCGGCAGGTATTTTAAGCATTCAAGATGAGCTTATGGGATAGCTGATCTGGGTTGAGAGTAGAGACGAGAGCAAGATTCGATTATAGAGATCTTAGATTTATTTTGAAGTTTAGTTATTTATGTTTTCTTTGAGTATTTTTGTAAGGCTTCCGCTATTGTATATTATTTAGAGTTCTGATATGAAACCGTATTGTGATATCTTTACCCTTGTCGGGTTGGGGTGTTACACCTACACTCTTTATACAATATCACGGGGCTCACATCTTAATCGTTCAAATCTATGTGGATGACATCATTTTGGGTCAACACATTTAAAATATTCAAATGCTTTTGCAAAACTTATGACAAAACATTTTGAAATGTCAATGATGGGTGAACTCACATTCTTCCTTGGAATGCAAGTTCATCAATCACCCCGTGGTATTTTCTTGAGTCAGTCCAAATATTCCCTTGAATTGTTAAACAAATTTGGAATGAAAACCTGTGACACCTATGCCACACCAATGGCTCATACAAAGAAGCTAGACACTGATTTACATGGGAAATTGGTGGACCCTACCAAATACCGTTGTATCATTGGGTCTCTCATGTATCTAACAGCTAGCAGGCCTGATATTGTTTTTTCCGTCTATCTTTGCTCCCGGTATCAGTCGAGACCAACTGAAACCCACCTCTCTGAGGCTAAAAGAATCCTCTGATACATCAAGGGAACCATTAATTTGGGAATCTGGTATCCGAAGGATTCTGGTTTTGAACTAATCGCTTTTCAGACGCTGATCACGCAGGATGCTTAGATTCACGGAAAAGTACTTCAGGAGCATTACAATTTCTTGGTGATAAAATGGTGTCATGGCAATCGAAGAAGTAGGATTGTACATCGCTGTCCTCAACCGAAGCAGAATATGTAGCCATGTCGGCGTGTTGTGCTCAAGTCATTTGGATGAGAACACAACTCAAGGACTATGGTTACGTATTTGACAGAATCCCGATGTACTGCGACAATCGGAGTGCTATGCGATCTCATGCAATTCAGTTCAACATTCGAAATCAAAGAACATCGATCTTCGATATCATTTCATCAAGGACCACGTGGAACAGGGTACTGTTGAATTATATTTTGTGGGTACTGAATACCAATTGGCAGATCTACTCACCAAAGCCTTAGCTCCTGCTAGGTTTACTGAGTTGGTCCACCGGATTGGTATGCGGTGTTTGACTCAAGAGAAACTGGATGAACTCTTAAAACATTTTTAAAAACCAGTCAAACACCAAAACCTCTTTTGTAAATATTTTTCAAAAACAAAATACAAAATTATAAAATCCAATAAAACAATAAAAATATTCTTCTATCTATATTTCTTTTAACATTGCAAGTACAATTCTTCCGTCAACACTCAAATCTTTCAAAATTCCGTATTTTTTTCGATCAAGTGTTGAGGGGGATAAAGCTAATATCCTTCAGTTTAATAAAACCTTGTACTTGCATGTTACTTTATCCCGGTTGTTTCTTTAATAATGGTGGTCACTTTTCTAGTTTACTGACACTCTTCGGACTAAAATTTATAAAATTTCATTATTTCTTAAGTCGAGGGGGAGTGTCGTCAAAATTCTTTCCAAAATATCATTCGTTTGGTAACCAAAATGGAAGTTAAAGGCATTGATTGTAAATGGTAAAGGTGGAGGGACTAAAACTGTCAAAAACTTAAAGTTATTTTAATTAAAACCACCCACCTAACATTTACTCTTCACATTTATTACTTCACCAAACAAGATCCTACGCATAAAAATCAATCTCTCAATCCGCTTGCTTGATCTTCAATTTGTAAGTGGTTTCATAATCTAAACGTGTCAGAAAGAAAGGTTTTGATTTATATTAAAAACTAACGGTTAGATTTTCACTTATGAATGATTTGGTGTTCTACGCATAAGCGTATGAACACCTAATCAAGTGTGTGTGTTTGTGGTGAAAAAGATAGTTTCAAAACGTTTATATAACGTCATTGAAACTATTTTGATCATAAAAACACACCCAGATACACGAATTGATTGATATTGTGAATTAGGGTTTATGCGTGAAATTGGGTGTTTTCAAATGAGAACGTTTTTGGTTAAAAAGATAGTTGAGTGATGTTGTTCTTATGGTGAATTGATGATATCTAGGCTCAGAACCAACCCAGAAACACTAATTGATCTTTAATTAGAAACTAGGATTTATGTTCATACGCATTTAGGTATTTTTGATTCACTCAAATTAAGATGTTAAAATTTGGATAGAACTACTCATAAGGCTTCTTAGACCTCCCAGAATCATTTTGGTGCAAATTCTATGGCTAGATTACTTACTCGTAAAAATTTAACCTTAGGGTTTAGGGTTACGCATAAGTGTTCTTACGCGTAACTGTTATATGTGTATTCATGATATGATCTGATGGTGATTGAATGTAGATGTTAATGATTGTTTTATGACGAATTTATTTAAGGTCTTCCACGTTTGAAAAATTCAGAATCAAGGTTTCTAGCAAACTACGCATAAGGATCACCTTACGCATAGAATGTTATGCGTAAGAGCAATCTTACGCGTAACTATTACGCGTAAGGTTCTACATAAGGGACTACGCGCGATCCGTGAAGGATATGCGTAAACATTGACCTCTACGCATAAGGTTGACTCTTACGGTAAGCCTTACGCGTAAGGTTTATATACGCCTACGCGTAAGCTCTACGCATAAGGTCCCCTTTTCCTACGCGTAATATTTCTTACGCGTAAGTCAAGAACCTACGCATAAGCTTGCGTTTACGCGTATACCATTCCTGTTTACGCATAAGCTTGCCATTTCTACGCCTAAGCCTTGTTTAACCTTGATATGTGCTTAAACACATATCTTTTGTTTATCAAAACTGACCCAAAATAACCAAGAAAGAGCCGTTTATTGTTAACATTTGCGTGTTTTTTGAGTTTTTGCATGTGCAGGTACGGATGTGACAAAACAGACAAAAGAAAGCCAAAACCGAAGAAAATCGAGCACGAGAGAAAGAAGAATGCAAAAAGCCGAGGCTGGGAAAGGAATTTACGAGTTTGGACAATCAATTCTCAAAATGGCAGTTTTAGTCCCTGAAGATTCAGAACTGACATGTTTGGTCCTTGGAATTTTCAAAGATGGCAAAAGTGGTCCCTAGATTATGAGAGAAGGACAAGTATTGGCCCTTGAAAGACATATTCAGATTTACATTTGGTCCCTGGAATTTCAGATCTTACATCTTTAGTCCTTAAAACTACACCTTGGGTCCAATATTAATCCTAAAGCCCAAGATACCTAAAAGCCCAAACCCATCTAACCTATACCCGGTCCAATCAAATAACCCAACCCGTATACCCAAACGAACCCCGGTCAAACCCACCCTTATACCCGGTCAAATGAAACCAAATTAATATTAAAAATCCCACGCGCCAAAATCCACACCCAATATCCCAGGCACCTATGAACCCTAAATTGCCCTTTCCTCCAATTGAGCATAATCACTATAATTAAGGGCAAATTGGTACTTTCGTCTGACACACCCTGACACACGGATGCCATGCTGGCAATCCGTGTGTCATTCTACACCCATTCTAGCCTCTGATTGGTGGAAGTGTCGTGGAAAATGTAATCCAAGGGTCAAGATGAGATGGGATTGATCTAATGGTGATTAAAGACTCAAAAGAAACACACATTTGCCCTTCTGGATCCTTCTTCAGCTTGAGCTCGTGTATAAATACCCTTTCTGATTCACATTGTAATATCAAGTAGAGTAGGAGTAGTGTAGAGTGTAGTTTTGAGTAATCTTTAGTTATTTTCATTAAAATAGTTTAATTCCAGCATTTTGTAATTTCATTTGTACTCAAATTAATACAAGTTTTTTTTTATTTCAGCTTATATTCTCTGCAATTTAAATTACTGTTTCATTATGTTCATTTCAGCTTATTGCAATTTCAATCAGTTACTTGAGCTTTTATCAAATCTGTTTTAGTTTACTCAGAAATACACTCAAATCTCACCATTGGTAAAATAAAGTCAATATTGCAGTCTTATTGATAAAATGGTTCTGGATTGCTGATCTGCTGAGGATATGGGTTGATTATGTTTGAAATGGGTTGATACTTAGGTTTAGGTTAGTGGTTAAATATCTTAAGTGAGCATGCCATTGTGGCAGGACATCATGTAAGTTCTGAAATTTTTCTTTGTTCTTAAAATCTGCAATAATCTGATTTTGTTATGTAGATCTGTTTATTAAGTGTTAGATTAGCTTATTTTAGTAGTATGTTAGTTTACTAAATCTTATTTTGTCATTTCCTAGTTTAATTAGTAATCTACATAATTTTCTGAATTTACTGCATATCTAGATTAGGTGGATTTTAGTAGTTAATTTCTGTTCATTCTGCATCATCTAGTGGTAATTGATTGTTTTGAATCTGATTTGTGGAATTAGATAAGCTTGGATGTGATTAGCACTTGAAATCATTGAAAAAGTTGCATTACGGGGTGTTTGGATCGTTTCTATTATTTGAGTTTGAGGATTATTCAAAGTTCTTAGTTAGTTCAGTAAGTCATTTCTAGGTTAGTCAGGTTTAGTTTGATCACTGACTTGCATTTGCAACTGCTCAAAGTCAAAAGTTTATGTATCCTGCTCTCATGTTCATGTCAGATAGGTATGGGAGTTCATAATTTGCAAATAGGTTAGGATTTAGGTGTTATAGCTTAATATAGTTTCATTCCTTCATATATCATCATAATCAATCTGTTTTAATAGATCAAATCTCAATTTAGTCAACTTTGCAAAATCTGATAAAAAGTCAAAAGTGGAAAAAGTGAGTTTTTGCAAAAGTTTGTGGAATTTTCAAAGATTCATTTTTATTTCAAATCAAGTGAGATTTTGGATTTTAAAATCTTCAGTTGGTCAAGTTTTGAAGAGTCATTTTTGTGGAATTTTGTGAATTTTCTAAAGCCACTAAATAAGCTCATTATTTTGGTCATAACTGCCATGTTCACACACTCAGTGAATTCTGAGTGTGTGACAGCTTTTTGCATAGCTTCTAGAGAATTCATTTTAGCTTTTCATAAGCTGAATTTTCGTTTATAAGTAGGTAGATAGGTGTGCTTAAGGATCCAATTGCTGGATTGTTGTTTGGACTTATTCCTTAGCAGCTAGATAAGCTAGAAGTAGGTGTCATAAGTTGTTTTCATCTTAAGTTCTAATTAGTCATTTCATTAAAGCTTACACTATAGAATTTTAGATTAGTTCATTTTAGTTGCTTTTAAGTAATATTAGCTTACCTTAGCTGTTGTGGTCATTTGGTTCACTATAGGAGCTTATAGCTTATTCTTAATAGCTTATTTTCAAGGTAGTTTCACTACAGCTTCCATTTCTTGCACACTAGCATAGGTTTTAGTAATTTTCTTAAATTTAGAATAATATTTTAGATTTTCTCTGAATTTTTCATAATTTTCTGCCACTGTTTACTATTTTTATTATTTTAAATTTGTTTTTAAGACTTTTTAAGTACTTTTTAATACAAATAAATCAGAAAAGTTTCAAAAAAATATATTTTCAATTTTACTAGATTAAGAAAAATATAAAAAGCAAAAAAATAATTTTTCCATATTTTTATTAGTTAAATTAGTATTTTTTAGCAATTTAATTAGTTTTAAATAGTTTTAAATTCATAATAAATAGAGAAAAAGTCAAAAAATGTGATTCCAGTTCTGAAAATTCTTTTTAGTTATTTAATATTTTTGAAAAATAGTTTTGTAATTTTCTAGCTTGTTTTCCTAATTTTTAGTATTTCAAGTCTATTTTAAATGTCTTAGAAATTAGTTTTTAATTCAAATAAATTCAAGAAAATTCCTAAAAATTAGTTTTAGTTCATAAATAGTTTCAAATATCATTTTTAGTTTAAAAATAATTTTAGATCATATTTAGGATGTAGATTAGACTTAGTTGCATTTTATTTACGTTTCATTTTAGTTTTATTCGCGTATTTAGGATTCCCCATAGTGTAATTTCCTTTTATGCTTCCCTTGTCCCGTAGTTTAGAAAACATCAAATTATTCCCCTTTTCCATTCAAATCCCGATAATCGCGACGTGAGTTGAAATTCCATTCAACCCTCGTTCGGAACGATCTCGGTGCTCAAACCTAACACGTTTGAGTTACCCACATATACTACACTTCTCTATAATTGGTTTTTATCAAGAATCAATTTTTGGCGCCGCTGCCGGGGAGGGCTTGTAGCGAGTTTTCGTATTCCGTCTCGAATCAAGTGCATTTGAAGATCCTTCCCCGAGTGAAGTTACCGTCGTTTTTGTATATATATCTTTTTCAAAAAGCCAAAAACATCTTAAAACACCAAAACATTCTTCCTAGAGTGTTTACAAAACCATAAAAATTAAAACCAACAAAAGAAACTGAAACGTCAATTGTTACGTCAGCTCACCTCAGAAGTACAACCTATACACGGGGTATAAGGAAAGTCTTGACATTAAATTGCAGCATCTGAAAGAACGATCCACTCTTCGTTCCCGCTCCGCTGCGCGTACTTTTGAGAGCTACCGAGCATTGGTTGACGCGAAGGTTATAAAATATTGTGTTTTCAGGTTTTCTAAATATAAAACCCAAAAGATTTTCCTTTTCAAAATTTGTTTTAAAACCCAAAAATATTCTTCTTTACCCTCTGATTTGATAATTCTTTCCTTTTATCCCTCTTTTATGATTAATTCTCATGGAGTCTCAAAATTTCTTTCAACTTTATTGCTTTAATTGTAGAGATTTATTAAAAGATGATTCAATTTTTGAACGTTGTTTTTGCAAAGGGTGTGGATTTTATCACGAATCTTGTATGTGTTGCCCTTTGGAAGAACCCACCGGGGGTATCGAGGACGTTTCCATCGATTTTGAAGAAAGATTTGAGCAACATCAAAACAACATTGAAAGTATGTGTAGAACTCTCTTAAGTCTGATTCAAGCTCGACAATGTGTTAATGAAGAACCCGTCCAAGTTACGGAAGTCGATCACACCATTTCAGAGCTACCCGAAGAACCCACCGAGGGTTACAGAGACGATTTCTTTGAACGTCGTGCTTTTATTAACAACGTTGAAAAACTTGAAGCATTATCAACAATTTTGAAATATAAGCTTGATGAACCCTCGATTCCTAATCCCTCTCTGGTGAGAGAGATGGAACATATTTCTGAACCTGAGGTGACTCCCGTTTGTACTCTCGACTCTCATCCGAAGAATTCTAGAATCGATCCTTATCTTTCACGATTCGTCGTTACGAGTTCGTCAAGTTACAACAGAACAGAACGAAATTATGAGCTTAAAATGATTTCTAAACAGAAAGAAACGGAGACCACAACGGAAGTGGTGGAAATTGCTAGCTCTAAGAGCACACCACTTGTCCCACCTCCGGAAACTTCAAAATATAATCCCATTCCCGTTTCTGAGCCTTTAATTTCCGACCCTTCCCCTTCACTCACGCCGGTTGAGAGAAGTGACGTTCTTTTGGAAGAGGTCGATGATTCTATTTCTTCAAAAATCGTTGAACCCGTTGACTCTCTCATAATGGGGGATGAGCATCTTAGTACCATTCCGGAAACGGAATTGTCTAATGTTGAGATCCTTATCCCAATCCCAAGTGAGTCCGAGGTTGTTGTTGATGATATTTGTGATGAGCCTTCTCTTGATAATTTAAGCAATCATGTTGAGATGTTCTCCGATTCCGATGATGATTCTTATGGAGACATCGATTTTGTCGACGATTTACCTTCTGAGCCCGTTCACATAGAAGAATAAAATGATTTTGAGCCGGAAGTTGAAGAGATTGAGCCCGATGATATAGATATCGAGGATGAAGCATTACGTGAAACATTGTCGAATGTTAATCTTCTCATTTCCAAGATTGAAGCCCTTAACGATAATTCAAGTTCGCCTCCTATCTCCGTTAAAGATAGCGACTTCTTACCCGAGCTTGAGACTTTCCGATTTGATGAAGAGATTAGTGGCAGTCCCACTATTGTCGATGTTTATCCTCCGATTCTTGAGCGATTCTACTTCGATGTTGATATGAGCAAGGTTTTCAATGAGATTTCCGATACTCCGGCTAACGACCCGATCATTGAGGATGCTATTGATGACTTGATACCGCCGGGTATTGAGGATATTGTGAATGATCCTGTGGGGGATATGGTTGTTCTTGATGGTTTTCTTGACTCTCCTCTCTCTGACGAGTCCACCATCCTTTATCCCGTTGAGCCGGCTTGTGAAGCCAAAATCTTTAAACCCGGGATATGCATTGATGAGCCTTTTGTTAAAATCATTTCTGGAGATAAGGATCCTCGGATGGATGCCTTCATTTATGAGCCTAAACCTCTTATCCTTTACCATGAGCTCCCATTTTCTTTGGAGTATTCTCATGTTGATCCGTCATCCCGACGTCCACCCGCAAAACCACCGGATGATGGATCCTTCTTACATGATATGCCTTATCAACCCATTTTCTTCCCTACCCAACCCACCCAGTCTCATTCCTTCGGGAATGAGGACACCGTTTTTGACCCTGGTATCTCTACCACCTTCTTCCCCAAGGACAAATGAATTCGGGGACGAGTCCGGCTAGCGACTCGTTGACGAAAAACAGTAGCGCTTCGTGGGAGGCACCCCATGCTTATCTCTATCTTCTTTCTATTTTCTAATAAGTGACATGAAGGGGTTAGCCTCTTCGATTTCTCGTGTTTGGTTATTTGTGATGTTTTTGTCTAGGATGTTCCCGATATGAAGACTCTCGTGCTCAAAGTTTGTTCTCCACTCGAGTTTAATGATCGATGCTGATGGAAATCCGATATCCGAAATCTTATCGACTAACGTTTATCTTTTAGCATACTTCATAAACGGCTTTTAGATTTTCGTGATACCCTTGCTTTAAACATTGAGGACAATGTTTCGTTTTAGTCTGGGGTAGGGTAATCTTCGATTTGATTTGACCGCACTTGCCTATTTTTGTCGTGAACTCTCGCAACCCCGTTTTTCCTTTGAAAATAAAAAATTGTGCAAAAATGAGAAAATTTAAAAATTTTTGTAAGCTTTTGTTAGTTTTATGATTGAAAAGTCTTTGCGAGTTTCTTAGAAGTTACTTTAAATATGCGTTTTCTTGAAATAGCCTTTGCTAATTGCTCAGACAAGAGGTTATAAAATGCGATTCTAGCTCACAAGGCCAAGAATTTGCAAGTCTCCCTAAGTGATTTTAAATATGCGAAGCTTAAACAAGAATGTGCTAGTTTCTAATAAGTGACTTTAAAAATGCGAGACTTGAGATTATTTGACGAAGCATTTGCTAAGTTAATATATGTTTTGACACCTTCTTGACTTTCCGCTGGTGAGAGTAGGAATAGAATTCTGACCTGACCGGGCGTGTTGAGCCCTAGCTTGTTCCCTTAACCATAGATAATTTAAAACTTATCGGCTAAGCATCCGCGGATCTCATTATTTGAGATTTTAAATTTGCGGAGATCGAGGAATGATAGAGTTACTTATGAGTTTAGATGCTAAGCGTAGAGTAGTTGGTTCTCTTTAGAGCCCATCGAAGGTACTTATGGCTTTTTGTTCCCACAAAATTGTTTTACCCCATATTTGCTAATAATAATTAGAGATGTCGAGTTTTTGACGATAGTAAGTTCTTTATTCTTCTTTAGAGAATCTTTGCCCATGATAGTTGGGTACACATCAAGGTACTGTCAGTGTTGCGGTGTAATAGACAACTGATTCCTGATAGTTTGCTACTATTGTTTCTATTGTTATAAAAGCCGTAGGATTCGGAGTTTGGCACAAAAATTAACATGAAATAAAGCCCAAATGTATTAAAGTTGAAAAATCCAAAGCCATAAAAGTTGTCATAGACTTCTATAAAGGTTGAGGAAAATCCAAAGTCATAATAAGACTTCTGATAAAACGGTAATCCCGTTGAGTTAGTGGTTGAAAAGACCAAGGGCCTAAATTGCAAAAATGCAAATGTGCTGAAATAGTGTTAAGCCAAACTTTGAATCCGGGAAATATCTCCCTAAATCATGTTAAATTAGGACCTTGATGTGGACCTCATTATTGTGTGCAATGGTTTTCGAGGGAAGGTGGATAACTAATTATCGACTTAGCTTTATATCTTTATCAGAATAAAAGTTATCGAACGAAACTTGAAGAAATTCATTTCTCACAAAAATAAAAAAATCTAGAGGAAATAAGAAAATGGGAGCAAAAGGTAATTACACAAGTAACTTCCATGGGTAGTGTTAGCATCTAGAATCATATTTAACAATGATTTCGATTTTATGCTTAGTTTGGGGACTTGTGAAAAATCAGATCGATGTATTCTATCCGTATAGTCACTTCACGCTGTGTTGTGTTTCCTACTCCGTGATCCTAAAATGTCGTTTGAAAAATGTTGGAGTTATTGATCGACATGAAAGTTCAACAAACCGTCACTCATAATCGAATGTGCTTAATCATAATATCTATATGTGAATTAAAAGGTAAACGGGGCATTTTAGAATTAAGGGTTCTTAATCTCTTTAAGGAATCTTTGCTACTTCTTCATAGGTTTAGTAGAAAGAGATTGAAATCCTTGGTTTTAGAAGCGTGAGTTGATTGCATTGCGTGCGGACACGACAATAGTCTCGTCTGGGGTATTTTGATATGTGCTTAAACACATATCTTTTGTTTATCAAAACTGACCCAAAATAACCAAGAAAGAGCCGTTTATTGTTAACATTTGCGTGTTTCTTGAGTTTTTGCATGTGCAGGTACGGATGTGACAAAACAGACAAAAGAAAGCCAAAACCGAAGAAAATCGAGCACGAGAGAAAGAAGAATGCAAAAAGCCGAGGCTGGGAAACGAATTTACGAGTTTGGACAATCAATTCTCAAAATGACAGTTTTAGTCCCTGAAGATTCAGAACTGACATGTTTGGTCCTTGGAATTTTCAAAGATGGCAAAAGTGGTCCCTGGATTATGAGAGAAGGACAAGTATTGGCCCTTGAAAGACATATTCAGATTTACATTTGGTCCCTGGAATTTCAGATCTTACATCTTTAGTCCTTAAAACTACACCTTGGGTCCAATATTAATCCTAAAGCACAAGATACCTAAAAGCCCAAACCCATCTAACCTATACCCGGTCCAATCAAATAACCCAACCCGTATACCCAAACGAACCCCGGTCAAACCCACCCTTATACCCGGTCAAACGAAACCAAATTAATATTAAAAATCCCAC
Source organism: Chrysanthemum makinoi (assembly GCA_910596185.1). NCBI lineage: Eukaryota > Viridiplantae > Streptophyta > Magnoliopsida > Asterales > Asteraceae > Chrysanthemum > Chrysanthemum makinoi. The sequence goes on along the minus strand of OU343221.1, from coordinate 240,031,775 downwards.
GCGCCAAAATCCACACCCAATATCCCCAGGCACCTATGAACCCTAAATTGCCCTTTCCTCCAATTGAGCATAATCACTATAATTAAGGGCAAATTGGAACTTTCGTCTGACACACCCTGACACACGGATGCCACGCTGGCAATCCGTGTGTCATTCTACACCCATTCTAGCCTCTGATTGGTGGAAGTGTCGTGGCAAATGTAATCCAAGGGTCAAGATGAGATGGGATTGATCTAATGGTGATTAAAGACTCAAAAGAAACACACATTTGCCCTTTGGATCCTTCTTCACTTGAGCTCGTGTATAAATACCCTTTCTGATTCACATTGTAATATCAAGTAGAGTAGGAGTAGTGTAGAGTGTAGTTTTGAGTAATCTTTAGTTATTTTCATTAAAATAGTTTAATTCCAGCATTTTGTAATTTCATTTGTACTCAAATTAATACAAGTTTTTTTATTTCAGCTTATATTCTCTGCAATTTAAACTACTGTTTCATTATGTTCATTTCAGCTTATTGCAATTTCAATCAGTTACTTGAGCTTTTATCAAATATGTTTTAGTTTACTCAGAAATACACTCAAATCTCACCATTGGTCAAATAAAGTCAATATTGCAGTCTTATTGATAAAATGGTTCTGGATTGCTGATCTGCTGAGGATATGGGTTGATTATGTTTGAAATGGGTTGATACTCAGGTTTAGGTTAGTGGTTAAATATCTTAAGTGAGCATGCCATTGTGGCAGGACATCATGTAAGTTCTGAAATTTTTCTTTGTTCTTAAAATTTGCAATAATCTGATTTTGTTATGTAGATCTGTTTATTAAGTGTTAGATTAGCTTATTTTAGTAGTATGTTAGTTTACTAAATCTTATTTTGTCATTTCCTAGTTTAATTAGTTATCTACATAATTTTCTGAATTTACTGCATATCTAGATTAGGTGGATTTTAGTAGTTAATTTCTATTCATTCTGCATCATCTAGTGGTAATTGATTGTTTTGAATCTGATTTGTGGAATTAGATAAGCTTGGATGTGATTAGCACTTGAAATCATTGTAAAAGTTGCATTACGGGGTGTTTGGATCGTTTCTTTTATTTGAGTTTGAGGATTATTCAAAGTTCTTAGTTAGTTCAGTAAGTCATTTCTAGGTTAGTCAGGTTTAGTTTGATCACTGACTTGCATTTGCAACTGCTCAAAGTCAAAAGTTTATGTATCCTGCTCTCATGTTCATGTCAGATAGGTATGGGAGTTCATAATTTGCAAATAGGTTAGGATTTAGGTGTTATAGCTTAATATAGTTTCATTCCTTCATATATCATCATAATCAATCTGTTTTAATAGATCAAATCTCAATTTAGTCAACTTTGCAAAATCTGATAAAAAGTCAAAAGTGGAAAAAGTGAGTTTTTGCAAAAGTTTGTGGAATTTTCACAGATTCATTTTTATTTCAAATCAAGTGAGATTTTGGATTTTAAAATCTTCAGTTGGTCAAGTTTTGAAGAGTCATTTTTGTGAATTTTCTAAAGCCACTAAATAAGCTCATTATTTTGGTCATAACTGCCCTGTTCACACACTCAGTGAATTCTGAGTGTGTGACAGCTTTTTGCATAGCTTCTAGAGAATTCATTTTAGCTTTTCATAAGCTGAATTTTCGTTTATAAGTAGTTAGATAGGTGTGCTTAAGGATCCAATTGCTGGATTGTTGTTTGGACTTATTCCTTAGCAGCTAGATAAGCTAGAAGTAGGTGTCATAAGTTGTTTTCATCTTAAGTTCTAATTAGTCATTTCATTAAAGCTTACACTACAGAGTCATATCATCATCGGTTCTCAGACATCATCAATGACTTGGATAAACATAATATCATTATGCCAAGGATTGCAATCAACACAAAGTTCCTGAGTTGTCTTGGTCCTGATTGGGAAAAGTATGTTACCTTTATCCGTCAAGCGAAGAATCTTCATCAAGCTACATACGGATTGTTGTATGACTATTTGAAGCACCACCAGAAAGAAGTTGACAAAGAAAGAATCATCCGTGGAGTCCCTGCTTCACCTTCACTCCCGGATAATCAAACTCTTGCTTTATGGGCTCAAGCATGTTATCCTCAATTCCCGACCTTGCAAATTGTCTTTACAAACCCTCCACAACCAAATGATCAGATCACACCATATGATCCATCACAGCAACAATCCCAAGAAACTCAATTGGTTCCATACAACAACAACAATGATCAAGCACTCTACAGTGATTCAAATGAGGATGCAGAAGCCTTCGATGCATTGAATCAAGGATTTGTTATGATTGCAAGAGCCTTCGGACGATTTGCTAACAAATCCAACAACCGCATTCGCACCTCATCAAATACAAGGAATCAAGCTGTTGTTAACAATGGAAGGGTTGAGGTTCAGAATCGTGGAAATGGTCATCAGATGAATAGGGTCAAGGGTTTATGTTAATGGAAGGAATAACATGGGTGCTCAACAACAACGAGTTCAAGTGGTCGATCAGGGAAATGCTCAGACTGGGATTAATGGTCTCCGATGCTATAACTGCAATGAGAAGGGTCATCTAGCTAATGCATGCCCAAAGCCGAGGACAAGAGGCAGCGCTTATCACAAAGAGGCTTTACTCTTGGCTCTCAAGGATGAAGCTGGTGGAACTCTTACCAACAAGGAACAGAGCTTCATGGCAAATGCAGATTCGGACGATGACAAGAAGGACTTGCAGGCTAATGCAGCTGTGATGTTAATGGAAAACATGCAAGAGCTCCACATAAGTGACACAGGCCCAGTGTATGACAGATGGCTTCTCAGGTACCGGACCCAAACATTCTTATACATGATCTGATATCTCCGTCAACATCTGCATCAGACAAGGCACATAGTGTTCAAAATGAGCCCTCTACATCTCATTCCGATGAAAATCAAATAGATCCCGTAGTTATATTTGACGATCAAGATGACCTTATGGTTAATGTTGATAATCAAGTTGACTCCGTGGTCATATTTGAGGATCTAAATAATGACTATGTTGCGACTCAAGTTGAACAAGATGAACCTTTGTCTAATCCAGATCTTGAACTCATGACCAAATTAATCCAGGCTAACAAATCTCAACTGGATAAGTGCAATGAGATCAATAAGAAATTGCAAGATAAAATTGCACTGTTGACTAAGGATAAGGTTTTGAAGTCGCATTTGCTAAATCTTACCAAAATGAAAAATATTTGGAAAAACAAATATGTGATCTAGTTGCATCCAAGAATGCTTTGCTGTCTCAAATAGAACAATTGAAATTCGATCATAAACAACAACTTAACGCTCTCACTTCGAAAACTCAAAAAGCCAAGTCTGAGTTGTTAACTTGTCAAAAACAGTTTTGTGAATACAAAAAGCATTCGAGGAGACAAATAGATGACTATCTTGAGGAAATTGTCGACTTACAACACAAAATCAAAGAATTTTGAAATGTTGTTTACAAACATGGTGAGTCAATCACAACAATTCAAAAGTTTACTTTTAAACCAAATCTTTTG
>OU343221.1:240001064-240028140 GCA_910596185.1 Chrysanthemum makinoi | reverse complement strand
TGCTAAACATGGAACCGGAGGTTCCTGCTAGAAAGGATCCGCCTGGACCATCCAATGCTCCCTCTACCGCTGATACTCTGGCTGTCGTTACTCCGGTAGATGTTGTGGAGAAGAATGCTTGAGCTCGAACATTCTCAGGACTTGTACTTTTATGAACAATTATTCGGATAATATGACTATAATAATTAACAATGTTTTTTTATTGTTGGCCAATCTTGTGAATGAATGCCTTTTTTGCTTGACATGTGTTCCTTTTGTTTTTCCTTCTCTTTCTTATTTTATCGTTTTATACTTCGCGTTTGACATCCTCCTTAGGTTATTCTAAGGGCATCCGGCCGCATAGGCCGTGCATCCGGATTTTGGGCATCCTCTCAAAGTTAGAGGGCATCCATTACTTGGTGATGAGTATCTAAATACTCATCATTTTTGTACAATCTAAACTGCAAAATCATCTGAAAACACTCAAAAATGCATCAAAATGATGAAAATATCACAAATCAGTGTTTTATGTGTTTTAAATGCAAAAATATCAAAATCAGATGAAAAACGTATCAAGTTTGCAAAATTGGCGGTTTAGTCCCCCAGTTTCAAAAGTTGTCAAATCTAGTCCACGGAATTCAAAAATCAAGAATTTTATCATTCAAGGTCCCTGAAATGTTCTAAGTTGTTTAAAATGGTCCTTGAATGATTCTTTGGTCAAATGGCAGATAAGGTCCCTAAAGTTTTAAAAATTGCAAAATTGGTCCTTGGATATTTTAAAATGGAATTTTATGCAAAAATGGTCCTTGTTCTATCAAAGTTTGTCAAGTTTGGTCCTTTTGATATCTTTGGAAAAATGGGCAATTTCAGTCCTCAAGTTTGGTGGAATTACATTTTTGGTCCTTGTATACTTGCATAATCCAAACCGGACCCTTATGTTATTAATACCAAGTCCAAATCCAATCCACTAAATCCTTTGGCCCCCAAAACAAACATTAACCCGTTATTACTAATACCGGTCAAAAAGTCAAAAAGCCAACCAGGCCGCTACATCCTCTCTCCTCCCACAACACTGTAAACCTAGAAACCATGGTAGTTTTCATCCCACTTGCTCCTACTCCCTTCCACCTGCCTCACCCCTACCTTACCTTGTCCCCCTCCACCTCCACATCTTCCAAAATCCATTAATATCAAAAACTTGCTCTAGAGAAAATTGGCGCCAAAAATCCAAATGGACGGATATGATGATATATGAGGATCCAATGGCTCAGATGAGGAGGGATAGTTTCAGAGGTCAACAAGAGGTTCAAAAAGTCTATAAAGAGGAGCGTAGAAGCAATGTATCAAATTATCTAGTGTAATTTAGTTTTTAATATGTCGTTTTTATTATTCTCAAATTTTCAGTGTAATTTAAACTTTCTTAGCACTTTGTTTAAGTTATTTCAAGTATTTGTGAACTATTTTGAGTTCAATTTCAAGTTTTAAGTTGCAAATTCAGTTTATGCAGTTTTCATTTCAAAAATCTCAATATGTGTTAATGTTGTTTTTAGTTGTTGTTTGGGTGAAATAGCACACATAAGCTCCTAGATAGCTTATAAAGCTATTAGATACATTAAAATTCAGTTTAGAATCAAAAAGGAAAAATCACCAAAAATACCAAATAATTAGTTGAAAAATCAAAAATCCATGGAAATGGTGTTCACAATTTGGGCAGGGTAGATTGTGGATGGCCTTGGGTTAGTGGCTTAGTGGTAAGCCTATAGGAGTGATCTTGATCTTTGGTTCTCAGTTTGTGCTTGGACTCATTTTGTAAGCCTTTTGCTCAACTTGGGTACTTCCTTTGTTTTGTGTTGTTATTGTTCTTATTTAATGCTTATTCAGTCTCATGTAATGATATTATAAGGCCTATAATCAGTTTCATGGTTTTAATTTGTGTTTAGCTTTGAAAATCATCAAAACAGTTATATCAAGTCTTGTCTGGATTTGTGAGTTAAAGCTGTGTTAGAGTTGTTTGAGTGGCTTCTTTTTATTGTTTTATATCACACTTGGTTCTAATAACTCAAGCAAGTCATAAAAACTAGTCATTGATTCATCCAAAGTCAAAATACCTTTTGATCCTATCTTGTGCACTAACTGTTGGATCTTAATGATATATGATCATGATTTTGAGTTCATAAGTTGTTATCATTGATCAAGTCAGTCTTATTTCACCTTAAAACAACATAATCAGTGCATAGAATCAGTTCAAAGTTCATATTAGTCAACTCATTTGGTTTTATCAAAAAGTCAAATTTTCATTTGGTCGTTTTTGAATAAAATAGATAATTTTAGTGTGAGTTTAATATTGAGTTTAGCTTAAAATCTTTTGGGGTATTAAAGTTTAGTTGCTAAACTTAATTAGAAAAATACTAGTTTACTTTTAATCAGCTTATTAAGTGCTTATTTACCAACTTCCTTTGAGTACTGTTAGAAAAAGTGCCACGTACACCCGTTTTACAAGCTAAATCAAAAGCTCACACAGAGCTTAATTGTTGGTCAAATACTGTATAACTTGGTTCTTTGGAAAGCCAACCAAGCCATCTTGAAGTTCCAAGCTTAAGTTTCCATTTTATAGCTTGTTTGGTAGAGGTGCAATAAGCCTAAACCTTGTCCCATTTTTGTGTTGATCATAAGTGCTTATTATCTTTTTAGTAGCTTATCAGTATGCTTGTTTGTGTCTCTTAGCTTATTTTGAGTAGCTTGTAGCTTATTGCATCTTATTTTAGCTTTTGTTTCAGCTTGTGAGCTTGTTTGAGCTTATTTCTTCAAAATAAGCTCATAAGCTATCTTAAGCTCATAAGCTTATCAAATAGCTTATTTTTAGTTTGTAAAATTTTTGTCTTTGTAAAAGTTTCATATTTTAAGTAGTTAAGTAGTTTTCAAAAATAAAATCCACTAAAACATCAATTTAAATATAGTGATAGCGTTTATTTAATAGAAATTAGCTTTTTGATTTTTCTTTTCAGCTTATTAATAAGCAAATCTAGTTTTTATATTTTTCTTAGTTTTCTGTCACCTTAAGTTATTTTTAGAAAAAGTTTCATAATTTTCATAATCTGTTTAGTATTTATTAGAATTTTAAATAGTTAAAAGTATTAAATAATTAGTAATAAATAATTAAAAGCATAAAAAATATCTTTTCAGTTTTAAAATTAGTTTTATCATATTTTAGATTTTTCCAAGTTGAAACTTTATTTTTCCAGGTTAATTTTGTAATTTCTTGTATTTAAGTGTATTTTAAATAGTAATTAATTAGTAATAAATAGATAAAAAGTGTAAAAATATATTTTTAGTTTTAAAATAAGTTTTATAATATTTTATATTTTTCTGAATCATAATTTTATTTTTCTAGCCTTATTTCATATTTTCTCTTATTTTAGGTTATTATTAAATAGTTTAAAATAGTTTTTAATTAATAATAATTAAATAAATAGTTATAAAATAATTTTCTTTTTCTAATAATTTTCTTTTATTTTTAGGATTCTAAAACTGTCATTTTCATATTTTTAGGTCTTTTATTTCTTAGATCTCATTTTTAAATTGGTACGTTTACGTAGTTTTTAAACGTACGTATTTACGTTGTTGTATCGATTGTTGTGCTTTTCAATTCTGTCCAAATATCTTTCCATTCAATCGGTAGTGTAATTTCCAATCCAAATCCTTCGATCACTATCCTTAGTGATCATTCTATCATCCGATCAAGTTTACACACCATTGAGTCTCCGTGGGACTTAACGACCCGGGAATTCATTATATTCTCTGATCTTCATTGTATTGGTTTCGGCGGTTTTAAGTTTATTACGGTTAGCCATTCACAAGTGGCTAGCTTGTGTGATATAGCTTGACGGTTCAGCACCAATCAAATTTTAAGCCGGCTAGCGGGCTTTAGCGTGTGTTAAGCCTTTTTCAGACCCATTCTTGCACATATACCACCATTTTGTAAAAAGTTTTTTTTGTAAAGATATAAAATCTCAAAAAGTTCATTAACACTTTTCCTAAAGTGTTAACAACACCAAACAAAATATAAAACAACAAAACAATCGTAACGTTTTCTAGCTTGTGTTTCTTTTAAGGTGATTCTTAAAGAGATACAATTTGGTTAAACGAAACAATCCAAAAATATTGTCCAAAAGTTTTTAAACCCATCAGCACAAATCCATGCCTCGTCTTTTTAGTGGTACTTAATAAATACATAAAAATCAACCACCGCAAACCAAGGCAGTACACCTATTAGCTGGGGTGTGACCATAATAAGTTTCCGAACAACAGATTTAAAACTTGCCTTTGTGTCCTTGTGATTTGGTGTACCTTTTTCAAAGAAGCCATTTCATTTGAGATTATTGGCTAAGTTCACTTGTCGTTTTGCCTCATTTGTTTTGAAAAGTTTTTATACTTAGTGCATGCTTTTCGTTCTTCGTTCTACAAGTCCACTTTACGAACTTGGCAAGATTCCTCGTAGGCGTAGAGGGCGTTACGCTCCTTAGTAGTGGCCGAGGAACGTCTACCACCACCACCACATGTCGTAATGGCAGAAGATAAGCCCATGAATGAGCTTCTCCAAGCACCCATCGAGGGTTACGGAGATGCTATTGTTGTCCCGGCCATCGTGGCTACACCTGAGCTCAAGACCGGGTTGCTTAATCTAGTAACCCAAAGCCAATTCTATGGTTTTGAGAGGGATGATCCTCATGCACACATTCGATGGTTTAACAAGATTGCATCTACCATCAAATACAAGAATGTCCCACATGAAGCTATCAAGCTTCTTCTGTTCCCATTCTCTCTAGAGGGACAAGCCCGGAATTGGCTTGAGAAACAACCCCTCGTTCCATTGAGACATGGGAGGATCTAGTTACCAAGTTTGTTAACGAATTCTATCCTCCATCACGAACTACAAGTCTTAAGAATGAGATAATGAAATTTTCTCAGCGATTTGATGAATCATTCGGGGAGGCATGGGATCGTTAAAGAGTTGCTTCATGAGTGTCCGCATCGGTTTTACGAGTTAATGCAAATGAATACTTTCTACAATGGTCGAACAGACCAATCAAGATTCTTTGAATGCCTCCGCGGAGGTAATTTCTGAGCAAGACCACCAAAGAAGCCTTGCAAATTATGAGAATAAGTCGAGGTCCGCCCTTTCCGAGCAAAGACATATCAGTCTCATGCTGGACCTTCTTCTTCATCTCCTGCGAGTACATCTAGCACCGATGCTAAGATTGACAAACTCAGAGATATTGTTCAGGCTTTGGTTCTTGCTAACCAAAAGAAAGTGACCTTCACACAAACACCATCGCATGGTGAAGTGAAGAAAGTCGAGAGTTGTGTTACTTGTGGTGGTCCTCATGCATACTACAATTTGTCGCGCCGATGGTAGTCCATTTGAAGCCAATGCTCTAGCGGTCTGCACATCAAGGAGGTAATCTATCCGTCCTCAAAATGAACCACACTACCGTGCTAACACTAATCGAGGCACCACCGGTTTTAACGGAATCATAACATGCAAAACCGAATCGGATCCAACCTAGAATGAACCAAGGTTATCAAAACCAAGGTAATTTCTATCACGCCAAATCAAGGTTTCCAACATCAAGGGAACCTTAATCAAAACAATTTCAATCGGGGGAATCAATTTCATGGGAATATGAATCCTAATCAAGGAAATTTTCAAAATCAAGGCACTAATCCTAACATTAGAGGCGAATTTTCTAATCCACCTCCCGCCATTGTTCCAACTGGACCATCATCTGATGAGTTGTTGAAGCAATTCATGAAATCCTAAGATGAAATGAACATGTTGTTGGTCAGTCAGTTGGATCTTAAAAGTCTTTAAATGATCAACCCTCGGGCTCAGGAAAACTTCCGAGCAACACGATCGCTAACCCGGGGGGCGATGCAAAGGCGATCACAACCAGAAGTGGTGCTTCATATGATGGACCTGCTATTCCTACTACCTCTTCTTCTTCTCTCTCGAAGGTAGTGGAAAGTGAACCTAAGACACACAATGGACCTACGACTCCAATGCCTCCTCCACTAGGAGAAATGAGTCAAGTTACCAAGGATACAACGGACAAGGTGCATTATTCAAGCCCACGAAGTACCGCACGCGTCCTACCTTGGTAGTCCAACCTCAAGTTGTCCGAAACCTAAATCAAATCCGGAGTTGTTTTGAACCTCAGTAGCTCCGTTGAAAACCCCAAATCCAAATCTTCTATTCCTTACCCATCACGTTTGAATGAGCAAAGCTCGCGAGCCGGTCATCAAATGGACAAATTTTCCAAATTTTCCAAGAGTTACATTTTGACATAAGCTTTGCGGATGCTATCATGCTGATGCCCAAGTTTGCATCAACTCTCAAACACATGTTAAGCAACAAGGAAATACTGTTTGAAATGGCAAAACTCTCTGCTTAATTTGCTTTCGTGATTATCTTGAGAAGCTTCTGAAAAGCTTGGAGATCCTGGAAAATTTCTCTTACCTTGTGTATTTCCGGGAATGGTTGAATGTTTTGCCTTAGCAGATCTTGGTGCAAGCATCAACGATGCCTTATTGATTATGGAAGAAAGTTTCTCTTCGAGAACTTACTCCTACATGCATGACTCGAGCTTGCGAGATCGTTCCATATCGATCCTCTTGGCATTGCTGAGGGCGTATTTGTGAAAGTAGGAAAGTTCCATTTCAGTGACTTAGTGGTTGTTGATTTTGATGCCGATCATCGGGTTCCTCTCATTGTTGGTCGAGGATTCCGAGAACGGGCGTGCTCTCATTGATGTATTTGAGCAAGAAATCACATTACGTGTTGGTAATGAAGGTCATCACCTTAACCTTGATCAAACTTGAGGTACTCCATGAAACTATGATTACGAATGGAGTTGAATAGATATCATTGATGTTGTTTTTGAAGAGTACTCTCAAGAAGTTCTTGGTTATTCTCATAATTCTGTGAGTGGGATCCCACCATCTTCTCAACCTATCATAGCCAATTCACTCCTTCTATCACTCCTTTTGAGAGACTTCATCCACGGAAGATTGTTAGGAATTAGAAAATTCCATAGTGAAGAGTCGGTCACCCCTAATATTATCTAGCATAAGTTAGCTCGTAGACATATCGTTATTTACGTTATTTAGTAGTTTATTAGTTAGTATGTAGCGTAGAATAGTATAGTGCAACACCGTGGAGGAAGGACGGTTCTTTACCCACTGTATACTACGATCCAGGGCGATAGGAGGTCGTATTTCATGTAACTATAAATACCCCTTCCATCCATGGAAGGGGTGGTGGTTCTCATTCAATCTAACCTTTTACATTTGAGAACCAAGTCTCTAGCAAGAACACCCTCTCTCTCTACTAACTCTCTAACTATGGCAAACATGTATTTTGATCATCCAAGACCACCCGAATCATCAACACAATAATATTTGAATCCTAACAATTGGTACCAGAGCCAAGGTTATTGTGTTTTGATGATTTATTGTGGTTTTGATACATGTTTTAAACTGTTTTTTAATAACTTTGTTTTAGTGGTGGTCGGAATAATTTTTTTCGTTTATTAATTTGGTACTTGATTTTGAACATGGTTTATGTATCTTTTGGTTCAAAAAGTTTTATGTCCTTTAAAGCAAATATCGTCTTGTGTCATTGTTTTTGTGTCAAGTAGGTCTATTCATTAATATGACTTTTTGTACAAAGTGTAAGTTATGAGGTCATGTGGTTCGATTTCTTGTGGTTAAAGCGGGTCAAACAAAGCAGATTTTTTATGATGTTTTATGGGTTTAAGTATGAATATGGTGAATATTGGTGGAAAACCTTCGCGGAAAAATCTTAATCTTGCTAGCGACTTGTCACTCGGTCGATTCATTGAATCATCTTAGCGACTTGTATTTACAAGTCGCGACGACTTGTCATTAAGTTAGCGACCGGTCTCATTTAGCAGTTATTGTTTTGACTTTTGAGTCAAATAAGTCTTGCAACCTTGTTTGTAAAGAAAAGGGTAGTGATTTGATATTTATCAAAGTAGCGACTTAGTTTAAAACTTTGCTAACAACTTGCTAATGTTAGCGACTTGAGAAAAAATTGACCTAGCTAGTATTGACTAGTAGCGACTTGATTAAAAGATGAGATGAAGGAAGATATGACCTCGTCCACTCATAACTAATACCACAAAATGACCCGACCTCGGGTTCAACATAAACAAACATCATCAGTCCTTGATTCTTCGAATTAAGAAAGTGTCATGAGTAAACAATAAAAAGACCACAACATGACTCTTGAGCACATCTCGACTTATACCATATACCATATCAAACCGACTTGGTTTCATCACAACATCAATTTGTCTAACCTAATATCCCATCTCTCATCCACCAATCTTCAAGACTGGAAACACACAAACATCTCTATAACTCAAGACTTCAAAACATAAATGACATATCCTAAGATCTCAGGTCGTTTGAGTTGGTGGTTATAAAATATATATCAAGACTCGTGAAGGTCTATACCACGTACTTAACCTACCATCATCGATCCTTTTGAAGTTGTCACCTCATTTAAATATCCGTTAAAAGAAAAGTATCACCAAACATTTTACAATCTTTTTCTTCAGTTAGTTATATTTAAATGTAAAACTCGACAACCAAACAATATATACCCTACACGAGACCAACTTAAATGATCTTGAAGCCAATCTTGAAGTCGTTATTTTTCTTTGAAGTATCCTGGCCATCAAAACCTTTACCATCCACGTAGGGGTTTGATATGAGAGTCTTTGGGTTTGATTTGGAGATGATAATACTAGATGGGGACGTTGATTAGAGATGAGATTCATTTGTGATTAGGCTCGTTTGATGTGAATTTTTGATATAGGAGATGCAATATTTTTCTCAGTCTGCTTTGGGAGAAAAAAGTAGCAGGGAGGCCGGATATTTTTTAGAAGTGATTTGGGTTAGGTTAAATGTGAGAATTATTAGGGTACCTCTTCACTTATATAACCGGTTATGACTTATGAGTGAAATGGATGGATTTTTTCTTTTGCGAAGTGTTAATAGATTTTAGGTGATAAACTTTGATAAAACAAATATAGGGCCTTGTGCATTTGGATGGAATATCGATTGATAGAATTTGAATATTCTTGAGTAAGTGTTAAATCACATAAATGTTATGTGAGATTATAAAATAAAGTTTATTCAATTTGAAGAAACTTTGTAATATATTGAGTTAATGGTATTTTGATCATGATATTTTTTTCACGGAGGATACTAATTTCCGCGGCTGAATGTGTCAAGAGTATTGCTTGTTGACAATTGGTCAATATTGCTTACGGAGTTCTTGTGTTGATTATATGGGCCTTGGAGTATATGTATCACAAGATGGACTTCTCATGATTTGGAATTGATGAGCTTTAATTGTAAGAGATTTGTCGACGAGATTTGAAAGTGAGATTTGATTGGTTATGAGTGTTGATAATGTGATTGGGTATGTTGATAAGGTTGTTGAGTTATGTGGATTGGTACTTTGGTTTATACACTCTCACGGAGAATATTGTGTCACGGCTTCAATTATTATTGGAACTAGGTTGACTATGGGGTTGTTTGGACGGTATTTCTTATTTGGATTTGAAGTGCAATTTTTCCGACACGTTTACTTATTTTCTTCTTCTTTCTTACTACCATTTCGCGAAGAGGACTTGTTTGGGCTTATAGGGGTGATAAAGACTTGGCTATTTAATTACGGTTGTGACTCTTTCTGCTTTACCCACAGCGTAACTATCACTTCGGTGTCTCACTTAGTTGAGAATGTCAAGAGGTTTTGTACATTGGGTACACCTTTTCTTTTTCACAAAGATTAGTACAAGTTTAAGTAACAAATCTGGGAAGTTTTACTTCATGATCAAGTTTGGTATATCGGGTTTACTTCTCCATGTGGTCACTACAATAGCCGACAGATTGCGTGAATGATGTGTTTACCAAAGTGTTAATTGGATGGTTGATGATTTTGTTGATGTTAGAGTAAGAATCGTTGATAAACCGCTGCATGTTCCCCTAAAACAGATATTCACCGAAACCAAAGTTGTCAGAACACATTGAATCTGACATTGTTTATGGTTTTGTCTTGATTTTGTAAAATCCCGCGAAAGAACCTATTTCTCGGTTTAAATCATAGACTTGTAAAATCCGTGACAATGGAAACATCCTGGTAATAGTAAAGTGCATTTCCGGATCTATCTTACGGTTTATTTTGGTTTTGTAAAATCCTTGAAAGAACCTATTTCTCGGTTTAAACCATAAATTGTAAAATCCGTAATGATGGAACCATCTTGGAGAAAGGAAAGTGTATTTGAGGATATTTTTGATCTTTGTGCTACGGTTTCGCTTCAATGAAGGGATCAAAAGGGTGTACTTCATGAATTGGATGTGTGTTTGGATATTCATCATGGCAGTTTTGTTATTACTTGGTTTTCGGGGTTATGTGCTTTTAACCATGGTCGGGATGAAAACCATTATCATAGTTCACTTTAAACGTCAAAGGAGGCTAGAATTGAGCGTTGAACTAGAAGATGTGACAACGGGGTTAATTCGCTATTATTTATTTGAGGTTGAAGTGAAATATCACTGGCGAGTGTACTTAGTATCTAAAGGTATCGGGGATGGTTGGATGAAGATTTTTCATGATCCTTGTTCAGCTATTTCAAAACGAAGACTTGGAAATCTAGTTATTTTAGTCCTATTTTTTACGGGGAATTGGGCTCTTTTACCACAAAAATAACTATCACTTTAAGGAGTTACGTTGTAGTGCTCCGTGTCACATTCAATTGTGGATTTTCAAGAGGTAATGTACGTCTATTACTTGATGGTTGGTTGGTTGAAGAGTATAGAGTACTTAGAGATTCAAATGGGTATGAATTCTCGGCACCTTTCTTTTATTACATATGTAAGTTTAAGCGAGGTTGAGTTATTCTACCAGGTCAAATTCATCATATTGGGTTTTCTCCATCAATTTGTCACTACAAAGAGCCTACTTGAATGATAATGAGGGTTGATTACATGTTTTGCCAAGAGATTGAAAAGAGAGATTTATGACGTATGACATGGTTCATGCCTCGTACTCTAAAGAAAATAAATAATGTATTTCAGTGCGCATATCTTCGAAGAAGAGAAATCTTCTTATGCGTATGACACTACAGTTCATGCCTCGTACTCTAAAGAAAAGAAAATTAATACGTTTCAGTGCGCATTATCTTCGAAGAAGAGAAATTCTTATGACGTATGAACACAACAGTTCATGCCTCGTTCTCTGAAAAGAAAAGTATGCAGCTTGATTGGCTTTATCTTCGAAGAGAGAAATCTTCTTATTATGACCATTCTCATCAACATCCGTCATACTTTTCCATCGCTGGTCATCAAGTGAACCGGGCTATCACGATTGTTTTCTCATTCCACTTGCTCGATTATAATGAAGATGGCGACATCATGTGCTGATTTTCTTGGAGAGAAGTGTGATAGAACATTCGGATGACTTTCACTTATTTAGTCAAGAATGGCATCTCCATATGCAATTCTTGAGGGAGAAAAGAAGTGTAGATTGCGCATGATTGAATGATTTAGAGAATAAATGGTCAAACGGCTCCAAACTCATGTAAGAATCGAGCCTTCTATCGGGTTATCTTTACATGAAGTTTCTTCAAGAGTCGTTGGTTGACATCTTCACTCGGATTGATGAGTTTATCGACAAAGTGCTTCCGGTTAATGCTACACGTATACATCAACATGATGATTCGAACAATCTCTCTGTTCTTGTTTGATGTGATTGGTAGTTTGGTGTTACCAATTTGTGTGTTCGTTGCGGCGCTGATTGCGTTTTGAGATGAACATCTTTCATTCTTGTTTAATTGGGAGGGATTTTTAGTTAAGTTTGCAAAGTTTAGTTAATTGGGATGCTTTTGGTGGGAGGCTTTTTGGTGTGAGTTGAATATAACACTTTATTCCCCAAGACAATCTTGAAGAAGGTGAGTCCAGTCGGTTCTACATTCTCGCTACATGTTAGAAGACTAAAAGGCGAGTTGCATTTGATTATCAAAACTTCTTCTTAATATGGGCATTTATCAAACGTTGTGGTTTGAGAGCACTAATTGGGGAAGTGATATGGCGTTTAATCCCCAATGAGCTTGCTATTAATGTTGATTCTCACAAAGACTCCAATTTCTAATTTCTCCAAGTTTCTAGTATTTGGGTTCAAAGAGTTGATTAAGTATCAAAAACAGCAAGGGGGAAGGAGCATCTAAATCTGAGTAAACTTGATGAACTTAATCTTCTAAGTAATGAAGATATCCGGGGAGACAAATGTTATTACCGCAGAGAAACTCAAGGTTTGACTCATGGCGAGTAAACTTGATGAACTTAATTCTTCTAAGTGATTGAAGATATCCCAGGAAGACATATGTCATGACCGCGGAAACTCAAGGTTTACTCATCAAAGCGTTTAGTGTTCTTATTCAACTATTGGGGAAGAGATGTAAGAGTTAGTTTTTGATGATAAAAAGAGAATACACAAGTGTGTGATGATTTCGATGTTAAATCATGGGGAGAAGGATTGTGTACATTGGGGGCCTCAATTTGTTTCACTTGAGTGCTTAATCGGTGATTGAGATACATAATCACTTATTCCGGAGTTGAAATCCGAAGAGATAGTCCTCCTTGAGATATCGTGATTGGCTTGCTTCTTCAATGTTATCGGTTATTCTCTCTTTGGGCATTTAGGTACCGGTTCTTGAGCTTCATGCACTTTCTTGAGGGAGAGAAAAGTATACATCGGGTTATTCTTTGGCTATCGGACTTAATCTGCTACTTCGATGGTATAAGTTTCTCGTCTTGGTATATATGTGTATTCGGGTTCGTGAGCTCTAGTCTAAAGTGGCTGCATCAATTCAACTACGTGGGGGAAGTGGTCTCTTGACACCTTTTTGGAATGGATTGCTTCGACTTGATGGAATGAAATTTGAGAAGAGTTATTTATGTGTGGGATGATCGTTGCTTGTTCTTCTATTGGATGATATAACCCGACGATGAATCCGGTGATTATTCTTAAAAGGAGCGTGATTTATGATAATGGTGTGCTTCTACGTACTTTGGCTAAGGCAAGCTTGAAATAGAGCTTCGTCTGCTTTCGACTAAGGATTTTGGTTTGGGGCCAAAAGTCTCACTTTTCAGATGGTTCAATTTCTTTCTTCGATTCAAGAGCCCTGGAAGCTTTGGTGGTGAATGTTTAAGGGATGATGGCTTCTATCTTCTACAACGGGGCTGTGCGATATCCTTATCTCGGTTTTCATTATCATCTTTAACTATATCATCTATTCTATCCTTGTAAATATATTTATCAGAAAGACACAATACAAAAATATAAAACCAGAAAAAGAAAATAGAAAAATATAAAACCTTCAAAAACCCATAAAAATCTGAAAAATTTCAAAAATACCAAAAATATGTTTTCTCAAGACATGTCTTCTGGTATCGATAACATCTACGCTACTAGAAATGTCATTCAATAATGTGGGACTTTAGATGAAGTTCAGCAGGAGGTGTAAATATTATTTCTAAACATGTCAAAATATGGCTTACAGTTATTTAGACTTAACCGGGCTTCAAAAATGGCTTCGTTACTTATTTGTAACCAGCAAGCTCATGGCTTGCTATTATTTGAGATAGCAACCCGCTCTTCAAGAAAGGAAAGTGATACGCTAAACCAATTTTCAAATATTTCGTGCACTTATCCTAAAACAATTTGAGGAAAGTATGTGAAGGAATTTCTGTTCCTACACAAATGTTTTTTCGTCTAAAATTCTTCAGAAAAATATTTGTTTCAACTAAATGGTGGTTAATGAGTTGCAAAAAATCAATCAGTTTGAACTTTTGTAAAATTGAAAAACAATCAACTTGGTAGCTTTTTAAACTTTTTAGAAAATAAGTCATTGATTGAGGGGGAGAATGTTTTCAAATCTATATCATCTAACGGGTTTTCTTAATTATCCTCGTGCTTAATTAAAAATGATATTTGCCGTAATGAAGGACTAGGAATTTAGGATATGATTGTTAGGTTTAGATGATTAGAGTTTGATTAACACCTAAACCCCATGCCTTATATGATCCGATTGTTATGTTGAATTGACTTTAATTAGTCGATTGTTGTTTGGGTGATGTCGACCACCATATATTTGTATGTTTGTTCACTAACATATCACGGTATATTGGTATATAAGAATGTTCCCGATCCGGATCCACAAATGAACGATTGGATGCCGAAAGGAAAGGGTAACTATATCTTGGGTTGACATATGATGAAACGGAGCTTAATGGACTTCATGTGGAGAGTTGGCATAAATGCAACGTAAGAGGTCTCACTGCATCTGCAAATGGTTTTCTTCTAAGTGATTGAAGAAACGGAGCTTAATTTGACCTCGGTTGGCATTCAAAATGCAACGTAAGAAGAAGTCTCACGCATCGATGAGATGGTTTTTCTTCCAAACCTACAAGCAACATCAACAGAAGCTTCTCAACCACTAGCATTATCTTTGTGCAGGATACCATTTTTAAACAATTTTAAATAATTTGATTAAATTGTTTTGAAAATGGAAAAATATTTTGAAACTATATTGGACTAATTTTTTGAAAATCACCGGACTTCTTGTTATCAAAACCTAAGTCACTCAATTATGACTTGTCATGGATTGAGGGAGAGTGATTTAAAATAAAATATTTTCAAACGATATTTCTTCACAAAAGTTCCGTCTTGTACGATAGTAAGTGGTGATCTAAAGATTTAATGTTATGTCATGGTATGATTTTTCTTTAGAATCAAGGTCTTTCAAAATGAAATTTTTTCTGTTCTTGTTTGATTGTTAAATTGTTTTGTTTTACTTAAAAGATCTCTTAAAAACTATCATACCCGACACTAACAATCTTTAATGTCTTAAAATGGTCCTTATCTGTCATTTTTCAAAGTTAAATCAAGCCACGTCTTTCCCAAAATCTTTTAAATGATTTAAATCAATTGGGATCACAAATCTCAAATGGTTTGAAACTTTGATCGGGGTAGAGATCGTGAGTTAAATCTCTATCTTTTAAATGGAATTGGTTTTAGTCCTTTAAAGGCACTCCTGCCTCCATGTGCCAAAGATTTCATACACAATGCACATGTTGAGGAGGAGGATTTATCAAAAACATGATGAGTATTTAAACTAGGCCATATTCTCCCATGTTTTCTAAACCTTATTAAATCACTTGGGATCCAAAATCTCAAGGGTTTGATATTTTTGATCGGGGGAGAATTTGTGATTTAATAATGAAATTTGATAAAAAGTGATCGTTTTGATTTAATTGTGCAGGCTGCTCTCTCATATGTGCTAAGCGCTTTGAATCTTGAAGCACATATTGAGGGAACAAACAAACTATCGAGGTACGAAAGCTTTAAGTGATTTATAAGTACCTTGATTGAGTTTTAAAATTGGTTCTTAATGGCTTGTGATTGTGGATGTGCTTCAAAAGAACTCTTGCCTCTATGTGATAAAATGATTTCAAATATCCAATGCACATATTGAGGGGGAGAATTTACCAAGAAAATCAAATGGCTTTTCATGAAAATGATCAAGAAATTATTTCAAAGAAATTATTTCAAGAACTCTTGCCTCCATGTGCTAAACAATTTCAAAATCATATGCACATGTTGAGGGGGAACATTTTCTAAATGATCAAAACTATTAAGGTACAAAATGCTTTGATCTCGTATCACAAGTACCTTGATTGTCTTTCCAAATGATTTTCAATTGGTTTGAAAAGAACAATACCAAAAGACCGACCAATTTACTTTATGCATGGTGTTATAAGGATGGTTAGGTTAAGTATTCGTTCCCACGATCCCGCCAGAACCAGAGGGATCTACCCAGGGACAATCCACTAGATAGTGTAGAAGTCCTTAGGTATTATGAAAAAAGGAGAAAAATGAGAAATGGGAAAGTCGATTGAGACAGAGCTAGTCTTTGGAATAAACCCAACAAGGTTCTAGTAATGAAGTCTCGTTAAGTACTGAAGGGGTTGAAGAATGAAAAAAATTGGAATGTGAAAAGGGTGAAAAGAAATAGCCCTCCAATAATTCAACCTTAGGGCATTAACGGGTTCAATACATATGCTACTGGTGGTTACTTAGGTAACTCCGGTATTGAAGACAAGTCGTCATGGACCCAGTACGCATGCACTAAACTTCCCAAACTACTCAAGTTCCTCTTAAAAGGGCTTGTTTCATTCTCACGGGAACCGACATTATCTATCGACTTTCTCTTAGAGATTGTTGATATCGAATAAGGAGACCCTCTCCCAGTGCAAAGCGGGGCAAATATGCACAATTGAGTCTAGAGCCAAGAGATCATCCACAATATCTCGTTAGGACACTAAATTCTTGAAGACTTGTTGTTTCACATAATGTGGAAAGTAAGAATATATTAAGAGTCCTACGCATTATCCTTGTGGTAATTGCCAGAACATCCAAGTGATATGTGACAATATTCACGATGAAGATGGAAAGCCTTCTAGAGCCAACATCAAACAAGCTCTTGGTAGGTGACATGTGAGATCTTTTCTAAAGATCAAAGTTGTGACAACTGGACGAAACGATGGGGCATTCATTCGGAATCTACCTTGGTCGAGAATGGAATTGACGAATACTTTTGGAAAAACCGTTAGATGTGCAAACCTTCTTTTCTCTAGCACGTCGAATGTGTATTCAAATTCAAAGTATCTCTGATTGAAAAATACTTTTAGAAAAATCATTCGATGTGCGAATCTCTTCTTTTCGCTAGCATTCGAATGTGCTCATTCTCTAATACAAAAAGTATTTTGATTGAAAATTGATCTTTCTCATAAAACCTTGTGCGTATGCAAAACTCTTTCTTCAAGCAATACGCGATTGTTTTCAAATCATTTTCATCAATCGATGAATCTCAATTCTTGGTTCACTCACTCCGTGTTGTCTTCTTTGAGCGTTCGGTTTGAGAAGCGAGCTACAGCAATGCGAAACCCTCCAAGGAGATTCTTAGGAATCCTACGATCCCAGGCAGTACTTGTACTGATCAGCGGGAACCGTGGGCGTGTACCTCAATTGGAAGTGATCAAAGACACTTTTGTGTTTTAATTGCTTGTTGTTTTGCGGTACATTTGGACGGTTGCAGTGATCAATTGAGGAGTCAATCAAAAGCCGCATGCTCCTTGCATCCACACTTAATTTGAAGAAATCATGGTGGTGCATATCTACATAACTGGCTCAGATATTTCTATACTATGTTCATCTTTAGCGCTGCTGCAAATATCTTGAACGATAAAAGCTTCGCTACTCGATGGAAGATGTCATGATTCAAAAGTGTGAGCATGTCGGTCCAAAAGTCACAACTTCACATGATGGCAACACAATAAAGGGTGATCGAGAGATTTCTTGTGGTGATGATCTCAATGGCTTCGAAGATCATCAAAGATGTGGATCAGTTCAAAGACCTCCACTGAAAGTACAAATCAATGCGGACTTTGAAGTTGCACTACAAAAGCACAAAGATTGCGGAATTGAAGAATTGAAGTCTACGAGCTCAAGAACAAAGTCAAGAATAGTATGCTAGGATTCAAAATGTAAATCATGGGGTGACCTCCCTTGGGGGAGATTGTTAGGAATTAGAAATTCCATAGTGAAGAGTCGGTCACTCCAAATATTATCTAGCATAAGTTAGCTCAAAGACATATGTTATTCGTTATTTAGTAGTTTATTAGTTAGTATGTAGCGTTAGAATAGTATGAGTGCAACACGTGGAGGAAGGGCGGGTCTTTACACTGTATAGATCCACGGGCGATAGGAGGTGGTATTTCTTGTAACTATAAATACCCCTTCCATCCATGGAAGGGGTGGGGCTTCATTCAATCTAACCTTTTACATTTGAGAACCAAGTCTCTAGCAGAACCCTCTCTCTCTCTCTAACTATGGCAAACATGTATTTTGATCATCCAAGACCACCCGAATCATCAACACAATAATATTTTAATCCTAGAGATTGAAGCATACTTGGCTAGTGATTACATTTCATGGGAAATTGATCCGCTCCAATTGACATTGAGGGGACATACTTCCATTGAGAAGTTGCTTAATGATGATCCATCATCAACCCCTCACACTAGTGATTAAATTCCAAATGAGATTAATGCGGAGGAGATATTCTTCTTGAGAAATTGTTAAATCATGACACTTCTCTCCTCTCCCTCTCCGTCGAGCTTCATAACAAAGGAAGTCAAGTGGTTAGAAAAGCTGAAGAATTTCCGAGGTTGAGCTTAAGGACTTACCTCCTCATCTCGAGTATGCATTCCTTGAGGGTGATGATAAATTACGTCATTATTGAAGAGATTTGAGTAAAGATGAAAAGTCTGCTCTCATAAAGATCTTGAAGTCACACAAGCAAGCAAGTGCTTGGAAACTCTCGACATTAGGGTATCAACCTGAATTTTGTACTCACAAAATCTTAATGGAGGATGACTTCAAACCAGCGATTCAACATCGAGAAGAGTAAATCCAAAATCCATGATGTTATCAAACATGAGGTTATCAAACTTCTTGATGCGGGATTAATTACCCGATCTCAGATAGTCCTTGGGTTAGCCCAATTCACTGTGTTCTAAAGGGTGGCATAGCTGTTGTCACAAATGAAGAAAGAGTTAATTCCTCGATTGGTAACGGGATGGCGTGTTTGCATTGACTATCGTAAGTTGAATGGCGCCACTCGTAAAGACCATTTTCCTCTACCCTTCATGGACCAAATGCTTGAGAGATTAGCGGGGAACGAATACT
Organism: Chrysanthemum makinoi; assembly: GCA_910596185.1. Classification (NCBI taxonomy): domain Eukaryota; kingdom Viridiplantae; phylum Streptophyta; class Magnoliopsida; order Asterales; family Asteraceae; genus Chrysanthemum; species Chrysanthemum makinoi. The sequence continues at coordinate 240,009,260 of OU343221.1, read as the reverse complement.
ATTGTTTCCTTGATGGTTTCTCGGGTTATTTTCAGATTCCCATTGATCCAGGATCAAGAGAACTACATTCACCTGCCATACTGAACTTTTGCCTACAAGCGTATGCCTTTTGGCTTATGTAATGCTCTGGCGCGTTCAACGATGTATGATGGCCATTTTCCACGACATGATCGTGGAAACAATGGAGGTGTTTATGGATGACTTCCGATTGGTTGGGATTCTTTTCAAACATGTCTCTCCCGTTTAGAAAAAATGCTTCAAAGGTGTGAAGACACCAATCTTTGTCTAAATTGGGAGAAGAGCCACTTTATGGTCAAAGAAGGCATAGTCCTTGGCCATAAAATTTCAAAAAACGAGATTGAGGTAGATAGAGCAAAAGTCGATGTTATTGCTAAATTACCTCATCCTACTACCGTCAAAGGTATTAGGAGTTTTTAGGTCATGCCGGTTTCTATCGTAGATTCATACAAGATTTTTCTAAAATCGCCCGACCTATGACCCATCTTCTTGAAAAGGATGCTCCTTTTATCTTTTCACCCGAGTGCATTGAAGCTTTTGAAACATTGAAGAAAAAGCACTTTGCACCATTCTCGTTGCTCCCGTGGGACTTGCGAGCTCATGTGCATGCAAGTGATTTTGCTATCGGTGCGGTCTAGGGCAACGTAGAGCTAAGCATTTTCACCTATCCACTACGCAAGTAAGACTATGATAGCTCAAACTCATTACACTACCACGAGGAAAAGAGCTATTAGCCGTGGTGTATGCATTTGAGAAGTTTCGGCCATACTTAATCTTGACCAAATTCGTGGTGTATACGGATCACTCGGCTCTCAAATATCTCTTTGCAAAACAAGATGCAAAGCTGAGATTGCTCCGTTGGATTCTCCTCCTGCAAGAATTTGATATCATCATCATTGATAAAAGAAGGAGAATCTAGGCTGGCGATCATTTGTCAGATTAGAAAACCTCACCAAGATGTTTTCGAGAAAAAGGAAATAAATGAAACATTTCCTCTCGAGACACTCAATCCGGTTTCTTTTCGTGGAAACTCTACCACCCCATGGTTTGTTGACCGCAAATTACCATGCGGGTAACTTCATAGTGAAAGGAATGTCGACCCAATAGAAGAACAAATTCTTCAAGGATGTTAAACATTATTCAGGGCGACCCCTTCTTATTCAAAATCTGTGCGGATCAAGTCATCCGAAGGTGTGTTTATGGACAGGAAGCTATTGGCATTCTCAACTTGCCATGCTGGACCCACGGGGCCATCATAGTCAAACTACACCGCCAAAAGGTGTTTGATTCGGGTTTTATTGGCCCACAATCTATAAGGATGCCGCGATTTTGTCAAAACACATGGCGCTTGTCAGCGTCATGGAAATATCTCTCAAAGAAATGAAATGCCGCAAAATGCCATTCAAGTTTGTGAGATCTTTGACATCTGGGGTATTGACTTTATGGGGCCATTTCCATCTTCTCGAGGAAACAAGTACATACTGCGTGGTACATTGACTATTTGTCAAAATGGGTTGAAGCGAAAGCTTTACCTACTAATGATGGCCGAGTTGTTGTGAAATTTTTAAAATCTCTTTTTGCTAGGTTTGGAACTCGAGGCGATAATCGGTGATCGTGGTACGCATTTCTGCAATGACCAATTTGATCGTGTCATGCAAAAGTATGATGTAACCCACCGTCTCTCTCTGCGCATACCACCCCAAACAAGTGGGCAAGTGGAAGTTTCCAACCGTTATTAAAAATTCTTGAAAGGGCGATGGCGAAAATCGTGCATCACGGTCGGATAAACTGGATGGCGCACTCTGGGCCTTCCGTACGGCTACAAAACACCCATCGGGTGTACTCCATACAAGCTAGTGTACGGAAAGGCATGTCATCTTCCGATTGAGCTTGAGCACAAGGCATACTGGGCCTTAAAGCATGCAAATTTCGATATTGAGACAGTGGTGATCACAGAAAAGTTCAAATGAATGAATTAAATGAACTCCGTGATCAAGCATACGAGAACTCTTTGATCTACAAACAAAGACAAAGAAGATTCATGACTCTAAAATCAAGAACCGTGTTTTCAGCGTTGGGGATCGAGTCCTTCTTTTCAATTCAAGATTGAAGATTTTCTCGGGAAAGCTCAAGTCCGTTGGTACGGACCATTCACCATTGCTAAGGTTTATCCTTATGGTACCATTGAGTTATCTCAGCTTGATGGTCCAAATTTTAAAGTGTGAATCATCGGTTGAAGCATTATTTTGGAGAGGACATTCCATCCATGGTTGTCCCGGATCTACAAACTTTCCCCATGAACCAATGAATGCGGGTATCGAGTCAAGCTAATTCGGTAATCCATTAGCACACACCATATGGGTTTTCACCCATATTTACATCTTCTTTCTGTTCTACCACCCTAGTGTGGGGGAGTTGCCCATTGTATATAAAATCTTTGTTAAAAATCAAAAAAAATAATAATAATAATAAATAAATAAAGTAATATTTCCTTTTTAGTTCTTTGTTTCGGCATAACCGCCGGTACTTTGAATATTGAGGGCAATATTCATTTCTTAGTGTGAGGGGGAATTCTCACGAATTTTATCATGTATTATCCACCCAATTCCCCCGTTTTTGGCCAAAAATATTTTTTTGGAGTAAGTGTTTTTCACTTACTCAGCAAATGGTTATCAGTCCACCATGTCTAAAAAACAAAATGATTGGCTAATCCAGGAGCAAATGGCTCTTGGTAAAGATTTCTCAAATCCGTTTATGGCTTGCAATTTTCCCAAAATTGTATGGTATTCAATTCACCATATCCTAAAAAGTGAAGAGTTGGTTAGCCCGCAAGTTTATGGCTTGTGGTAAAAGATGGAAAAGCCATAATTGGTAATCACTCACCAAAGATAATTCGATAATTTATCTAAGAGTTGGCTAGTCGAGCAAGCGGCTTAGTAAAGACAAATCAAATCCGTTTACAACTTATGATTTGCTCAAAATCATTTGGTTATCGTTGTACCAAGGTTCTTACTTGAATCAAAACAATTGGCTACTCCCGAAGTGATGGCTTTTGGTAAAGAGTTTTTAAAATCCATTAAAGATCTAAATCATTGCTAGGGACTAGCAATATCTTAGTGTGGGGGATTGATGAGTGTCTAAATACTCATCATTTTTGTACAATCTAAGCTGCAAAATCATCTGAAAACACTCAGAAATGCATCAAAATGATGAAATATCACAAATCAGTGTTTTATGTGTTTTAAATGCAAAAATATCAAAAGCAGATGAAAAACGTATCAAGTTTGCAAAATTGGCAGTTTTAGTCCCCAAGTTTCAAAAGTTGTCAAATCTAGTCCACGGAATTCAAAATCAAAATTTTATCATTCAAGGTCCCTGAAATGTTCTAAGTTGTTTAAAATGGTCCTTGAATGATTCTTTGGTCAAATGGCAGATAAGGTCCCTAAAGTTTTAAAAATTGCAAAATGGTCCTTGGATATTTTAAATGGAATTTTTGCAAAAGGGTCCTTGTTCTATCAAAGTTTGTCAAGTTTGGTCCTTTTGATATCTTTGGAAAAATGGGCAATTCAGGTCCTCAAGTTTGGTGGAATTACATTTTTGGTCCTTGTATACCATAATCCAAACGGACCCTTATGTTATTAATACCAAGTCCAAATCCAATCCACTAAATCCTTTGGCCCAAAACAAAACCAGTAACCAGTTATTACTAATACGGTCAAAAATCAAACGGCAGCCCAAAACCGAGGCACTATTCATCTCTCTCTCACAAAACGTAAACCAGAAACCATGGTAGTTTTCATCCCTTGCTCCTCCCTTCCCACCAGCCTCACCTACCTTACCTTGTCACCCTCCACCTCCACATCTTCCAAAATCCATTAATATCAAAAACCTGCTCTAGAGAAAATTGGCGCCAAAAATCCAAATGGCGGATATGATGATATATTGAGGATCCAATGGCCAGATGAGGAGGGATAGTTTCAGAGGTCAACAAGAGGTTCAAAAGTCTATAAAGAGGCGTAGAAAGCAATGTATCAAATTATCTAGTGTAATTTTAGTTTTAATATGTCGTTTTTATTATTCTCAAATTTTCAGTGTAATTTAAACTTTCTTAGCACTTTTTTTAAGTTATTTCAAGTATTTGTGAACTATTTTCAGTTTCAATTTCAAGTTTTAAGTTGCAAATTCAGTTTATGCAGTTTTCATTTCAAAAAATCTCAATATGTGTTAATGATGTTTTTAGTTGTTGTTTGGACTGAAATAGCACACATAAGCTCCTAGATAGCTTCTAAAAGCTATTAGATACATTAAAATTAGGTTTAGAATCAAAGAAAAAATCACCAAAAATACCAAATAATTAGTTGAAAAATCAAAAATCCCATGGAAATGGTGTTCACAGTTGAGGCGGGGTAGATTGTGGATGGCCTTGGGTTAGTGGCTTAGTGGTAAGCCTATAGGAGTGATCTTGATCTTTGGTTCTCAGTTTGTGCTTGGACTCATTTTGTAAGCCTTTTGCTCAACTTGGGTACTTCAACATTTTTTGTGTTGTTATTGTTCTTATTTAATGCTTATTCAGTCTCATGTAATGATATTATAAGGCCTATAATCAGTTTCATGGTTTTAATTTGTGTTTAGCTTTGAAAATCATCAAAACAGTTATATCAAGTCTTGTCTGGATTTGTGAGTTAAATTGTGTTAGAGGTTGTTTGAGTGGCTTCTTATTATGTTTTATATATCACACTTGGTTCTAATAACTCAAGCAAGTCATAAAAACCAGTCCTTGATTCATCCAAAGTCAAAATACCTTTTGATCCTATCTTGTGCACTAAATGTTGGATCTTAATGATATATGATCATGATTTTGAGTTCATAAGTTGTTATCATTGATCAAGTCAGTCTTATTTCACCTTAAAACAACATAATCGATTGCATAGAATCAGTTCAAAGTTCATATTAGTCAACTCATTTGGTTTTATCAAAAAGTCAAATTTTTATTTGGTCGTTTTTGAATAAAATAGATAATTTTAGTGTGAGTTTAATATTGAGTTTTAGCTTAAAATCTTTTGGGGTATTAAAGTTTAGTTTCTAAACTTAATTAGAAAAATACTAGTTTACTTTTAATCAGCTTATTAAGTGCTTATTTTCCAACTTCCTTTGAGTACTGTTAGAAAAAGTGCCTCGTACCAGTTTTACAAGCTAAATCAAAAGCTCACACAGAGCTTAATTGTTGGTCAAATACTGTATAACTTGGTTCTTTGGAAAGCCAACCAAGCCATCTTGAAGTTCCAAGCTTAAGTTTCCATTTTGTAGCTTGTTTGGTAGGGCTGCAATAAGCCTCAACCTTGTCCCATTTCTGTTGGATCATAAGTGCTTATTATATTTTTAGTAGCTTATCAGTATGCTTGTTTGTGTCTTTTAGCTTAATTTGAGTAGCTTGTAGCTTATTGCATCTTATTTTAGCTTTTGTTTCAGTTTGTGAGCTTGTTTGAGCTTATTTCTCCAAAATAAGCTCAAAAGCATATCTGTTAATCATAACTTATCAAATAGCTTATTTTTAGTTTGTAAAATTTTTGTCTTTGTAAAAGTTTCATCTTTTAAGTAGTTAAGTAGTTTTCAAAAATAAAATCCACTAAAACATCAATTTAAATATAGTGATAGCGTTTATTTAATTAGAATTAGCTTTTTGATTTTTCTTTTCATCTTATTAATAAGAAAATCTAGTTTTATATTTTTCTTAGTTTTCTGTCACCTTAAGTTATTTTTAGAAAAAGTTTCATAATTTTCATAATCTGTTTAGTATTTATTAGAATTTTAAATAGTTAAAAGTATTAAATAATTAGTAATAAATAATTAAAAAGCATAAAAATATATTTTCAGTTTTAAAATTAGTTTTATCATATTTTAGATTTTTCCAAGTTGAAACTTTATTTTTCCAGGTTAATTTTGTAATTTCTTGTATTTAAGTGTATTTTAAATAGTAATTAATTAGTAATAAATAGATAAAAAGTGTAAAAATATATTTTTAGTTTTAAAATAAGTTTTATAATATTTATATTTTCTGAATCATAATTTTATTTTTCTAGCCTTATTTCATATTTTCTTTTTTTTAGGTTATTATTAAATAGTTTAAAATAGTTTTAATTAATAATAATTAAATAAATAGTTATAAAAATAATTTTCTTTTTATTTTTAGGATTCTAAAAATGTCATTTTCATATTTTTAGGTCTTTTATTTCTTAGATCTCATTTTTAATTTGGTACATTTACGTAGTTTTTAAGCGTCAAATATTCATTTATTGTGTCGATTGTTGTGCTTTCCAATTCTGTGTCCAAATATCTTTCCATTCAATCAGTAGTGTAATTTCCAATCCAAATCCTTCGATCACTATCCTTAGTGATCATTCTATCATCTGATCAAGTTTACACACCATTGAGTCTCCGTGGGACTTAACGACCCGTGAATTCATTATATTCTCCTGATCTTCATTGTATTGGTTTCTGAGCAGTTTTAAGTTTATTACGGTTAGCCATTCACAAGTGGCTAGCTTGTGTGATATAGCTTGACGGTTTAGCACCAATCACTTGGGCATCTGCGTGGTTATTTTTCCAGGCATCCAAAGGTGTTTTACACCTGGGCATCCGTATTTCGGGCATCCTTACAAAGTTAAAGGGCATCCGACAAGTGTTTTCGGGCATATTTGTATTTTCATACTCGACGGGGGCCAGCCGTCGGAATTGTTGCATATCACACAAGTTGTCACGGAAAATTGTCTCCCTACTGTGGGAAAACTTTCATCATTGAACTAACATACATAGTCATTTTAGGTTACACGATGATAGTAGGATTCTTATCACAATAACAACTATAAGAAACAATTTCTGAGGTTTATAGCGTGCCAGGTCCGAGGGACCTCCTTTTCCTCCATCGTTTGCAACTTATAAGAGCCATTCTGATTTGCTCCTATTATTGTTGAGGCCCTTCCCAATTTGTCCTAATTTTCCTTGGTTTCTACGTTGGCTTCATTCTTAGGTAAACAAAATCTCCTACCTTGAAATTCATTGGCTTGACCCTCCGGTTGTAATACTGCTCGACCTGCGTCTTGTATTTAGCTTCTTGGATGGCAGCATTTTCCCTTCTTTCTTGTAGAAGGTCTAAGTTCAGGCGTTGTTCTTCCTCGTTCTGATCTTCTCAGAACATCATCGTCCACGTGCGTAGGCATTCCTATCTCCATGGAATCATCTCAGCTACTTAGGTATGTCAAGCTGAAAGGGGTTTCTCCGTTGCTCGTTTTGAGAGTTTTCCGGTGTGCCCATAAAACGTTAGGTAACTCATCCAACCATCCTGTCCTCTCTCGACCTAGCCTCGTTTTTATTCCATCCATCAGGCTCCTGTTGGCCCGTTCTACCAATCCGTTGGCTTGCGGATGTGCCACGGCTGTGTTTATTTGTTTGATTTTCAACCCTTCACACCATTTCTTGAATGGGTCATTGACGAAATTGGTCCCGTTATCAGTGACCATGATCCCCGGCAAACCGTACCTGCATACAATGTTTTCATATACAAACTTTATGACATCCTTCACCGTTGTTTTAACCAATGGCTTCGCCTCTATCCACTTGGTAAAATAATCGATTGCCACAATCACATATTTGATGCGGCCTGGTGCTTCCATAAAGGGGCCTAACACGTCCATCCCCCATTGGTAGAAGGGCCACGGAGCCATGATGGATGTTAATGGTGTCTTGGGGAGTTTGGGTACCGGAGAGTGTATTTGACAAGAGTCACATTCGATTTCTTCTGGGTATCGGTGCATGGTGGGCCCGATGTACCCTTGCCTCATAAGTTTGGCCACCACGGTTCGATGCTGCATGCATTCACTTGGCACCTTCGTGCACTTCACCCGAATTATGTAGTTTGCCTTGTGGCCCTACACACCTCATCATCGGCACTAAGTAGCCTTTCTTAAAGAGGACGCCCTCTTCCATAACGTACTGCGGAATTTTCATCCTTAAACTCCTAGCCTCGTTGGGATCCTCCGGCCACACACCTTCTTCCAGACACCTGATGATCGGCGTCATCCAGTTGTCCGTCTCTTCTTCTACTACGGTGTTAACCATTTCTTCGCCTCTTGAGGGTTTTTCCAGGACCTCTACGAGTACTTTTTTGGTCAGGTGGTCGAA